>CALNVZ010000174.1:59503692-59567877 GCA_940671915.1 Paracentrotus lividus
CTAAACAGATAAAAATCACAAAAATGTCATGGTCATTTTCCGTGTTCTACACGTTCGCTGACAAGCCCTCCCAGCTCCGTTTTGCCCGTGCAAATTACATAAAACTTTACAATTGTCCCGAATGTTGCTTCTGTAACATAATAACATATCAGGAAACCTTGAACCATGGAGCTAGTATTAAGTATTTTAAGATCTCTCCGCGACAATTATTAAAAAAAAATCGTCGTCCGAAATTTCAGGAGACGTCTCGGAGACGTCTCTAATTATATTATCCGTCGGGAGACAAAGATCCTATCTGTCGCGGAGGACGTCTCCGCGAAGTGAATAGCACCCTTAGCTCAAGCATTCATAATTTGAATGTATTTCAATGTATAATGCTTACAAAAACAAGTAACACAATCATAACCTCCGACATTGAAATTAGGGTGTGTATCGCCACTTCGCCGGAGACGTCTCCACGACAGAATAAAATTTCGTCTTCCGGCGATGGAAAATATATTAGAAATGTATCCGAGACGTTCGGAAGACGTCCTAAATCTCGAGACGGATTTTTTTCAAAATGTGGCGAAGAACGTCTGCGGAGAACGTCTCCGCATATTGGAAAGACGTTTGTTTATGTACATTCTGTCCGTCGCGAAAACAAATTAATCGCGGAGACCGTCTCCGAAAGTGAGATTACCAGAGCCGCAAGTTTTTATCTTTTGTTGTTGTTTTTTTTTTTAAAGAATTGATGTTACTTTACTGAAAAGAAAAAAGTAAAAAAATATTGAAGAGAGTGCCATTACGTTCTTTAATGCCAAGATGTTAGGAGTAGACTTGGTATAAAGAAAGGAAAAATAGCAAAGGGAAAAGCCCTCGTTGATTAAGCTAAGTTATCAGACGTATACCTTTGAATATTGTTCGATATTAGCTTACAAAAACAAAAATAACCATAGCCCTTAACGCAGACATGAAAATTCAATAACTTTGAAACATATCTGTCTAATCGTTTTGTTAGAAATTGCAATGAAATATTGGACCTTTCCGAAAAAGTTGCCTTAGTTTGTACATTTGTCCACTGAAATCAGAGCCTCACAAGTTTGTTATTCTTGTTTTTTTTTTTATATTATATTCACGTACTAGAGAACTTCAGACTTCATAAACTTGAATGTATAATCAATTATAGTTTCTTTTTTACAGGAGCCAAAAAAAGTAACCTATTCGTATGAGCTCAAACATGAGGAATAAATAACTGTGAACATTTATGATTATCATTTTATTCGTCGAGTTGTTCATGGTATAACACATTAAAACAGAAACACTGACGGATAGCCCATGAAAACCCAAAAAGGCCTATTACAATGGGGTCATAATAAATGGGAGAGGGGAAATGGGACCCCCCCCCCGGACTTGTTTTTTTCTCATTCAAAAAAACGCACATATTAAAAGAGAGAAAGAAAGAAAGGGAAGGGAGCAAGAAAGGGAGAGGCGGGAGAAGAGAGATGAAGAAGAAGAAGAGAGAGAGGGGGGGAGGGCAGATAGGAAAGTAAAAAAAAGTAAAGAGGGTGAATGCAAGAAAAAGAAAGATAGAAAAGAAAGAAAGACAGGAGAGGAGAGAGAGGAGGATGCAAGCCCCATAAAAAAAATTAGAAAATATTTTCAATTATGATCACCTGAAAATATATGTCCAATACTTTTGTTAAAGGCAAAGACATATTATTTTGCCAGAAGGAAAAAAATGGCTAAATTTTTGAAGATTGGATTTTACAAAAAAAGAAAAGAAAGAAAAAAATAAAAAACTTGTAATTTTAAACTTCTTTCTCAGAAATGTACACTTTATTTTGCAGAATGCGTTATAGTCAAAAAGGCGTAAGCCTAGCATAAAGTTTATAACAAACAGTTGTCAGTTAAAAGATAATATTTGTTGAAGTTACCAAAGTAGATAAAGACCAAAAATATTGAATTAATGAAGTTCTATATTCTTAACCCAGTTAAAGGGTGAAGCACAAACAAAACCTAAACAAAAAAAAAAAAAAAAAAAAAAAAAAAAACTATCATAACTTTTGTTCCCATTTCATGCATATAACAAGTACAAATGTATATAAATGGGTCAAAGCATTTTTCATGTTTCATTATAATTAGTTGTATGTGGTTAATTGATGTTTAATGTGTCATGTGCATAGGCTTTGATAAAGGAAAAAAAAAACAAAAATGTTACAAGTTCATGTGTTACCAATTCCCCGCACGTTCGATTACAATTGCCCCTTCGTCACGGGGCAATGTAACACTTCGACCCTTTGTGGAAAATGGTAATTGGCTTCAAAATACTGTTTACTTAACCCAAACCTATTCATATGTTCAAGCTAAGAATGCATATTCATTTTATTTTAGTTTTAAGGCAAATTATTTAGCTTCAGATAAAGCTGATAGGTTAAATGCGAAAAAAATGCTTACAATTGCCCCAGGTTCTTCCCCTATAGTCGTTTTAGTACGCCTACGTAAATGACACTTGATATGCCCTAGGTTGTGTGTTTGTTCCTTCTTTGTTATTTAATTTTTTGTTCTGGGTGAAGGGGGTCATGCGGGATGGCCTTATTTTATATTTGTAAACATTTCACTTTCTCTCACCACAAATACACACACACAGTAACATACAACACGCACCACCACACACACACCCACACACACACACACACACACCACACGGCACCACACAACACATCACACCCAACACCCACACACCACACACACCCACACACACACCAACACACACCACACACACCACACACACACACACACACACTTTCTCTCTCTCCTCCTTGCTAATTATCATTATAAGTTTATCAAAAAACCGACAGTATTTATACCAATCCTTCTATTTCTTTTTCTTGGCATTATCACCATACATGTCTTGGTGAAAAATATCCAATACCAGTGACCCAGAAAAAAAGGAAACCCAACTTAACATCAATAATTTTCAAAAAATATTCCATGCTGATTATAAAATTTATATCACTGGAAAGTGGAACTCATTACCATTTTAATTGATACCTTTGCCAGCTCACCGATGTCCCACCGCATCCACTAACCCCATTAGTTTTGAAAATGCTTGCAAAAATTGTGAAGTGATTCACTATCACCTTCATTGAGATGGTTTTGCTGTGGCAATGTGCCTAAAAAGGGAACCCAACATTCGATCATCAATCATTAAAAAACATGACAGTGTAATTAATGACGTTTATATCACTGGAAAGTGCCACTCTTAATCCATTTTATTGATATCTCTTTCAGCTCGCCAATGTCTAGCTCACTGAACCCCCATTTTTCTAAATTATCTTGAAAAATTGTGATTATTGCATGTCATGCTTCTTACCATTCTCCACGAGAACTAAAGGTTCTCGGGTTGTCTGTGACAGTAACATGATGAAATTACCTGGATGGTAAGATTAACGACTAAAGATAAGAAGACATTCCAAACCGCATTTTATCAAAAACCGCATTTATTAAAGTACCCGGGAAATGCTCTAACTTAGATTTTTTAGGAACCTTAAAAAGCAACTCATCTCAAGGAGCATGAAAGAGGAACATAATTCCCAATTTGGCGAGACAAAATTTTCAAAACCAATGGGTTCAGTATTAACATGATATTGGTTGAGCGATGAGAGGTATCATGTAGGAATGTAATGAGTTATACTTTCCAGGATATTAACTTCTAATCCACCACTGAAATTATGTTTGAATTATTGATTGATCAAAGTTGGGTTTCCTTTCCAGGCACATTCACACAAACCATCCGTGGTGCATGAAAAGTGAACACGCACAATTTACAAGACTTTTTCAGAACAATGGCGGTTCAGCAAGCATGATATTGGTGAGGGAGAGAGCATAGTCATTAGAATGGTAATGAGTTGTGCACCTTACAGTGATACAAATTTCATAATCCCCATTGGAATATTTTTGAAATTATTGTTGATCAAAGTTGGGTTTCCTTTTTTCTGGGTCACCCTGTATAAAACATTTACTGATATACTTTTAGTATAAAATTATCTTTTAGTACCAGGATGTCTTTCAATATTTAGGGGGTGGGATTGGGGTGTGACAACACTCCCTTAGAAGTTTCATTTTTTTGTTGTTGCAAATTCTGAATCATTATAGGTTGTTGACAAATTGATTACCGGTACTTTTTATTAATTGTTTAACAACTTTCAAGGCATATTTAGTCAAAAACATGTCCCTTGCAACAGGAACAATAAATTTAATGAATTGTTATATAAAACTGAAATTTTTTACAACCATATTAATATGGGATCATTTATTATTACGTGTGGTATATACTTCATTTTCAAACAGAACATTTAACTATGTGTCTGTATCAAAATAAATGTTTCCAAATTCTTATGGTTGTAAAAAAAAAAATTAAATACATTTTCATACTGTATGGTAAACCTTTGGCCCAACTGTGAAGTCATGATGTGAACTACATGTTTATAATAATTTACACAACTTCACACAGATAGATAATTTAACAATGTAACGTGATTTTAATAGCATATCTACAATATTTACAAACATTACAATCAAATGGTGTGACACAATTCTTCTTAAATGCTTCATGTTTAGTGTTTAGTTAGGGAAACAATCTTATCAATATAGGGGACAACAATTGAAAATATTTTAGTCTATAAATAAGCAACCAAGAAATGCTACAAGGATGAGGCAAAATAAATATGTTTAGGGATTTCAAAAATTGAAACAGCCTTAGAAAGTATTAAATCAATGAAAACTTTTTTGTTGTTGTTGTAGATACATGTATGCTTGATACACAGATTGTACTTAATTATATTTGGACTATTTAGTTTCACTTTTTTTTTGCTTAAAGTATCAGAAAAAAAAAAATTGAGATAGAAAGCAGCAAATAAATGCCCATCATTATTATTCTAATGAAGTACCAAAGTATAACGTCCACTGATTAAATGCAGAAGTCTGAGGACTTTTGGGGGTCATTTTTTAGACGTGGTTGTGGAATTTTATTGATACGTACATGTTTAAATTATAATAATTAAAATAATAATTTAGTAAGCTGAAGATTATCACAGTTTACAATCACAAGGGCACAAATAAATCATGCTATAATCTGTAAAATAGACATATGAATTCATCTCCATCTAAATTTGGCTTCTTGAGTATCCATTTTTACTTGTCTTTGACTTTGACTGGGTTAGGGATCAATCTTCCCACATGAATATGAACAAGCCGACAGCTTTGACTACTCAGATATTTGTATCAATAATATGCTATATCCTTCAGAATGTATGAACATATAATGTATTGTTAACATTACAGCATGATTTATATAGATCAATACAATCCACACCCATTGCAATGAGATGCTCGGGACCAAGCAGTTAGGTTGTCAGAATTAAATCTCCTTATACTGAACACATACATGCTTCAAATCGAGATTGAGAACTGTTTTGTTGTGAGGTTCTAACAGAATATTGTCTGTTATAATAGGAATAGACTGTAGTGTAATTGCAAGGAATCTCGTTCATCATTCCACAGACATTTTATTCATACAGGCATGCTGATCCTGGCCTAGATTTATTATCACAATTAAGAGAAATGTGAATAAATGAATTTATGAACAACCCTCAAAACACATTCAAGAATTCCCCCTCCCCGGTCTCAACATGGAATACATAATCTTTAAGACCTTTTTAGGGGGTTCAAAGGAGACTGCCTGTTATAACATCAGAACCCTAGGCCCTGTCTTTATACATGGCATGACATCACTTGGTGAGGCTAGTAAAAGTTAACGAGGCTTTAAGAATGATGTCGTTTGTTGTTAGACATCCCTTTTGCATTACATGAAACTAGAATTTTTCCACAAACCCCAATTCAAGGTACTGCAATAAATTAAGCCCATTTGTCTTGTTAAAGTTTTAAGAGCATTAACTAAACGTTGTTTCACTCCCGGGAATGAACAGTTTTACTGGATTCAGATAAATTATTTTCATAGAATGAGTTCAAGGTCTCAATCACTGTCACTGACTACCGGTGATTCAACCTCACTCTCTTGTATTTGTTGTTCCCCTTCCTCCTCTTCTTCTACCTGCTCTTCTTCACTATCACTATCACCAAAGATTTCTTCTTCATCCCTCACTTCCCTCTTCCCTCTTTCCTCATCCTCCTCTTCATCTTCCTCTCTTCTTCCTTTCCTCTCTCTTCTTGTTCTTTCTCTCCTCCCGCCTACTGCTTTCTGTTCGCTCCCGCTTGCCGCTTGTCCTTCCCTGCTTTTTCTCTTCCCCTTCTTCTACGTCTCCTCTGCCTCCCTCTCAACTCATGCCTCTTCCCCTTCTCCGCTTACCAGCTTCTTCCACTTGTTCGGGCATCTAGAGAGAGAGAGAGAGAGAGGAGAGGGGTTAATATTGAATATAGATTTACATAATTACCTTAAATAGTAATCATTCAACATGCAATATACTATTACATAGTGAATTAAAACCCATTTTTTTCAATGAAAGTTTATTGTCACTTTGATAAGACCAAATGTTTACGAGTGTATTCATAACTATAGCAATTAAAGAACTTCTAGAGTTTAGTCCTTCGAATTTAATGCTATGTCATATTCGTATTCATCACATGTTTTCCATACATGTACTATGATATTCTTTAACCCTATTTAGACTGGGGGGTCAATTTGACCCCCCTGAACCAATATCCCGCGGACTGCCGCAACCGCTGCGAACGCAACCCGGCGCTTTTATGACTTTTTTTCTTTCAAGTGTCCCGCCAACTTGACCCAAGTTCGAAAAAATCGGACACTCCGTTGTTGCGTTACGCAACATTATGGAATCGCATTCAGGCCAAAATTGAAACGAAACATCGTCATTTTGCATGCGTTGTGTGTTACAAAATACTGCTTTTTTTCTAAATTACTTTAATAACACTATAATTGGCTTCTTGAGCCTTTTATTAATTAAATTGGTCTTTTATAGTGATCCAAATACATTTCTGAAGCATAAAAAAATTACAAAAACAAAGAATACATAGAAATAAAAACAATAGATACATAAGGAAATTGCAATAAAACAATAGGAATACAAAAAGAATTAATTGAAATTCTGGATTGTCAATCAATACCTGTTGTCTATGCTACCAGCAACTTTTAGAAAAAATTTGGGCTTCATAACTATATTTTGATTAATGAAATATTAACGAGTTCAGTAAAAAGCAATCTGAATTGCATACGTGAGTATGCATAAATTAGCATAAATTAAATATGTAAATTTTTTCAAAAAAAAAACATATCAGCGACACCCTTTTACATGTGCAGCGACGTTCTGCAAAATTTCACGGCAATCGGACCATGCCGCGGCCGAGATCTCAGGGGAGGGGGTCAAATGACCCCCCCCCCCCAGTCAAAATCTCCTCTTGAACATGCCAGTCTGAATAGGGTTAATTAAAAAAAATAAAAAATATTGGGGAATGATAAATATCCAGCATTTGTTTAGAATAAAGTGCACTCCATTTATAACATATTACAAGGACCAAGACAACTTGTTCCACTTATCACACAAGTGTGCACACATCTGAAATTAGACTTTGTATGTTGCTTCGTAAAAACAAAAGCTAATTGTAACTGTTACGATTGGACTGTACAGGAAAATATGCTGGTTAGGAAAAGCCAGACTAGAATACAGTCTGACTGATATCTGAACATCACATACTGTATTCATAGAAAAAAGATTTGTGGTACATCAATTTTCACAGATTTTGCGCGAAGATCGGCAGGCGAATATGTGAGCATGCTTTCTTATGTGTGTTTTGATTGGGTTCAGTTGCAGTGGTGGAGAGTGCAACATGAATTTAAGAACCTGCAGAGTTTTTTTTTAAGGCCACCCTGCGCAAGAAACAAGAATACAGTGAAAACTTACCAGAGTCCTGTTGTTCCACCTCCCTTTCTTCTCCTTCTTCTTCCTCCTCTTGGCTTTCTCCTTCTACTCCTTCCTCTCCTTCCTCCTGCTCTTCTCCTTCTCCTTCTTCCGTTGCCTCCATCTCAATCTCCTCCTCTTCCTCCTCTTCTTCTTGGATGACGTTCTCCAGTTGGTTCATACGCATGTCCTGATAAAAAGGTAGAATCAAGTGAAATGAGGACTTAGAGGTTAGAGGATATGAATAAAGATACAATGTATATGTATCATTGTTATTCAGCGTTTTTCACACAAGACCTCTGGTCCCTGGGAGCTATTTTACAATCTCTGGGGGGAAAGTTTGCCAGTGGGCACTCAAAAATGTTAAGCACTGTACTTCACATTACCCTTTTCCTCCTCCTCATCATCATTAGCATTTTTATTCATGATTTGATCAGTTGACACGTTAAGAGGTTAAGGGACTGACCTGCATGGCGGATTCATTGTCTGTGAGTTCTCTGTGTTTGACGACAAGGAGTGAGTTACTAGATGGTCCATCCTTCACCCTCCTCTTACTCAGACGTACCCTGCAATTAATACAGAAATCAGTTAATACCAACCAATCCTCAGTCACAATACACAAACATATGAAACGACTGGGGTGTTTCACAAAGATTTAAGTGGACTTTTAATAGCGTTGCACTTAAATTCCTAGGTGCATGCGGTATATTACACATCACCTCATTGGTCAGATCATGCTCATGGGATGCCGTTGAGAAGTCTATCGATGATATTGCACGACTGTTCTTCTTCAGGATGAACGGTCAAGACGGTCTTCGAGATAGACAGAGGAAAATAAATTACATTCGACTTTCGACTCAAGTATGAAACATCAAAAGTTTTGTATGCAAATTTTGGTACTGGAAATGACGTAATGTGAAATTTAATGTAAAACTATACTAATATAGACTACACAATGGAATAAAAGCTTCTAATCTAATTTTCTTTTGAGTATATACCCTTTACATGTGAAGCGACGTTCGTGCAAAATTAACCGGAGTGAATAACTATCACATTGTAAAACAAATTTTGTTGTCATTTCCTTTTGTTATTAGTTTACATACGTTTCCTTTTCTAAAATACAGTAATTAACGGTGTATAAGCCGCACTCGTGTATAAACCGCACCCCCGAATTTGGACCCTTGCCAAAAAAAAAAAAAAAATTAATTAAAAAAAAATTAATTAAAAATAATAATTAAGAAATTAATGAAAGAATTCAATCTTGTAATCTTGTTTATTTATGAGAAACAGCAAGGCAATTAGCTGAAGTAAAGATAAACAAAAGAGAATAAAGAGGAAAATGATCGGGACTTTTCTATTTCCTAAACTACAAAGTGTCTGCATGCACAGACTAGTGGATTGTACGTTGCAATGCCTAACCACGCATGCGCTATGCAGGATAATACCGATCGGCGAAGTGAGTGTTTGGATGAAATGCAGCCATGCAAAACTTCTCCTTATCAGAAGTTTTGTGGTCATATCTGATCTGTCTGAAACTAGTTTCTCAAGAGGGATATCTAGGGGTAAGATTTTCTGTGTGATTGTTATGTTTGATGATGTATTTTGACTTTTTGTTATGGATTTGAGGTGAATGTTTTGAACATCGGCAAAGCACCCTACATGGATAATCTCCAGGCCGCTAGCAGCGGGTGTTTCTACACACTTGACCTGGCGGGTTTCACATGCATCTCGCAGTCAATCAGCGTCAAAATATGACAAGTAAGTTTTTAATTTACTTATTTTTGAGGGTTTAAAATAGCTTTGACCCTATTATTATGCATAAATAGTCTGATATTACTAGACTCTCTGTACTTTTAAACAAAATATGTTAGATCTAAGCCTCGCCAATCCTATCTCTATGTATAAACCGCACCCCCTACTTTTGACTTTTTCCCGACGGCAAAAAGGTGTGGCTTATACACCGTTAATTACGGTAAATGATTATATCTCACCTTGTTTCAAGTTCATTATAGAACACACCCTTGCCCTTCCTGAAGACAAAGAAGTAGTTCTCCTCATAACCTCTGCTGGCTTTATTCTTCACATTCCAGTTGTATTCTCTTGTCAGCTTGTACTCATATCTGTTACAAATGAAAAACAGCAAAACCATCAAAATACAGTACTTGTGCAAAAATGAAGTATGATTTGAAAGTTTTTTTATATCTTCTTTATCAAACTATGTATTTAAACCAAGTAGATTCACTTTCTTTCCTCCCCCCCCCCAAAAAAAAAAATCTTTTGAACATCTGAGCATTATGTATTTTCTGGAAAGTATGTGTTCTTGAACATTGTGTGTTGTTTTAGCAATAGGTACTAATATTTCTTGTATGATACACAAAAAATGTACATCCCCAGTGCAGAATAAGTATATATTCATCACAAACAAAAATATTGGTATTTTGATTAAAATCATCCCCAAAATATTAAGGTACGGAACAACAAACGATGGCACACCTAATGAGATGTCCTGCACTAAGGAATGAAATGCCATAAATTACACTCAACACAGGAATAGTGTCAAGGATTTGTATGCAGCTAACATACAAAACAGATAGTTAGGACAAAATAATAACAGGCTCGAGAACTAATGCAAGGGAACAGAGCAACAATGCGGAGATGGGGGGGGGGGGGGGGTGGAAGGGGACACCTTTCTCTGGTTTCTTTTTATCGCTCTTTGATTCCCCCAAATATGCAGATATGGGGAAACTTTCATTGCCTTTAACAAGAATAAATAAATTGTTTAGGAGAGGGGTGCTCTTGACCGTGCAGCACCTAAACTGACCAAAACCGCCCGTCAGCTCACTCACTAAACTGCCTAAAACCAAACAAAAGCGCCCTCCACTTTTTTGCATGCTTTAGTCATAATAGTATCCAAACTACATGATCAAACATGCACGTACTTGCTGTACGTTACCTACATATATGTGCTCCCAAATTCTGCACAAAAAAAGTATAAGCTGTTGTAAAGCAAATAAGAGAATTTCCCATTGAAATACACTGATGTATACAGCCAAACATATCTGTTAGGGAATAAGCAGTCCCTTCTCAAGCAGTCTCTAGGTGCTAAAGGGTTAAACTTACTCTTCTCCTTCCATATAGTCAATGTCTTCTTCAGAGTCTCTCTTCCTCTTCCTACAGGTCTCTTCTGTTGGCAAGAAATAACCAACAAACTGCTCCTCGCTCTCATCCACCATACCCCTATATAATAAAAACAAAATCAGAGGGAACATTACAATAAATTCTTACAAAATCTAATACAACGAACACCAAGTGTTCATGTATACATAAATATCATGTGACTGAAATGATTTTAATAAAGATTGGCTAACTGTCAAGTATTCAGCAATATGTCAGGCTATTGTGTCATTTCGCAGGGCTTTAGACAATCATCAGCACGTCAGGTGCAAGTATGCTCATTGGTGTTGATGATCTTAAGAGTATAATGGTTGTCAGCTAATATGAAGTTTTTGTCTATCTTTTAATAAATTTTTTTCAATAAAATTGGAATTAACTATGCCAGAACTTATTACGATAAAATCACAACAATTCACTTGATTTTCTCAGACTTTTCCTTTATACAATGGGTGAGGGCTAGAGATTTGGCTCTAAAAGAGCAGGTATTGCTTTTAGTTGCAAAATGATGATTTACCTGATCATGGCCTGGGACATCTCCTCAATCTGTTGTTGAGTAGGCTTATCTCTCACAGCGGGATCAGAGTCAAAGATGACTTGAGCACAAGGGTGAATCCATGTCTACACATACAACAAAAAATAAATAATCAATCTACCAATAGATGTTGACACCACATTTCCTCCTGCGACGATGTCTAAGGGCTTTATTTCGTCAAAGACATAGACGAATTCGGGCAGCATTTCATGGAAGTGAGCCCTCTACGTTTCCGCCATATACATGTAGCTGGGTATTACCCAGTGTACTACGCATGCGCCATGTGCGAGTATGTCTTCGCGTTTGTACATTTTCCTTTGTTACGCATACATACGCACACAAGGAGCATGCATATTACATTGGAAGCCCCCCAGTAATGGCTGCCACCATGACAAAATATCACCCAAACCGATTTCTTCTATAGGGTTAGGGTTGCAATAGGTTTTTTTTTATAAGGTTTAGGGTAGGGTATAGTGTTAAATCCAAAGTTGAAGTTAGTCATTGAATTAGTGTGTGGAATTTACAGTGGATCAATTTTTGCCAGAGCAGATGTCAAGGAATCGGCAGGATCAAAATCAAAGATGACTTGAGCACAAGGGTGAATTCATGTCTACACATACAACAAAATACAAATAAGAAATCCATCAAATTGCAAGTAAACTTGGATGGTACATTTACTCCTATGCTACCGACAATGGAATGTAATGCACTACATGGTGCCCTGGGGTACTTAATTAAAAAACGGCATTTCGTTTCTTTATTTTCTCATTTTAAAAACAGGTCGCCAGCTCCCATGGGTAATTTGACATAATGGATGTTTAGCAAATAACAGGTGTTTCCCGTCACCTGAATTTTATTGCCTTATGTAATGCCTTGTTATTCCATCCATCCCTCCATCTGGTAAAGTCATTAAATCTAACTTTCTCTTGCCCGATCATTCCCGAAGCTGTCTAGGGTGGCTATGTCTTTAAGGGATGTACCCTGGCTATTATCAAAAAGTTTGAAATCATTTTCTGTGTGCTTTATTAACATTCAAAATGGTATTCTTGTACTCCATATTTATGTAAAATATATCTTATAATGTACACAACAACAACAACAACATTAAAAGTATTTTTTTAATGTTCGTATTTCATTCTTTGATTTCTAACCTCAAAATCTGGGAAGACGGGTAAGACCTCCACTGGAGTGACATGGGGCTTGCTGTAATGTGTGTCAATCTGAATGAGAGGAGAAGAAATGATAACAATTATCAACAACAAAAGACCAGTTGAGGGTCAATAATGCTTCAAAACAAATATTGACAAGCATGATCAGGGGCCCCTGGTAAATGAACTAGAGACATTTGTGTATGATTGGTCGGCGGTTGGGTTTGGACAGACAAGCAGCAATCAGACATGATTATTTATGTGGGATTGTTCACAAACAAGGGCGTTTCATATTTTCTGGGAAAAGTTCACTGTACTATTTGCAATCATTTTTAATGTTTTGTCAGAAGGAAATAAATGTGGAATGAATTACACATATTTACTCAATTCAAGCTTCAATTTCAATCATTCAATGAAAACAAAACAGAATTAAACTCACTCACTATAAAAGAAAAAGAAAAAAAATATAGTGAGATATTAGTGCTGCTTAAAAAGCTTTGTATAATTTTGTTTGAATTATTATATGATTAAAACATATCTTGAAAACACTTACTGGTTTCTTTGCATCTTCAAAAGTTTTCTGGATTGCACTAATCTGGTTGCTGCGATCCTGTGGAAATCAAAAGTATATTTTATCTTACAAGCTCTGCAGCAAAAGAGCTTAGGTATTTATCGAGTTCTAATAAAGATTCAGGAGATTTAAAGTAAATAAATAATTCCATATTTCATGTCAGTAAATCTGTAAACTAACGTTGAGCCATCCAATATATCAGGAACAGAAAAATATAAAAAAGTACTCTATTTCAAAGGACGAAAGCTCCAGGCCCTGATGAAAATACTTTTGCTAGAACTCAAAAGGTTTTTGCTGCATAACATAATAACATAACTGTTCAAAAGATGAGGACATAGCCTTGTAAGTCGAGCCCAATGTATGTTATTTATTTTCCCCTTTTTCACATTTTTTTGCAAGTAACATGCTTGAAAACAATTAACTGGGTGAGTGATGAAAAGAAATACCACTTTAAGGCACCCTACCATAATGTTAAAAATATATACATTATTTTTCAAAGAAATTGGTGACAAGGTTAAGCATAATTTTTACCTTATAAAGATCTTCTTCATTGAATTGTTTCTTGAGATGAAAGGCGACTCTGCGAAGAAGAAAAAAATGCCATTGTCACAGGAAATGATTCACAACTCCACTGCTGTTTCATTGTTGATTTTATAACAACCACAATATCATAAACTCAAACTAATGTTATACAACTAACAATAAACCTGCAATGTATAAAAAAAAAATCTTATTCTCATAAAATTTTTAAAACTTATTTCATCAAAATTACTTTTTTCCAACATATTCCATGAAATAAGTTTAATGGAAGAAAAGTTAGCTTTCAGCAGCTAGCACATCAGAAATGTTGGTGAAAAACAAACAACACTTTCAATAAAAAACAAAAGAAATGTAAAATGATATGTGCTACAACTTACTTTGTCTCCACCTTTTCTTTACTGTGCTGTGATCTGTTGTACTCACTGGAGATATACTCAGTCTTTCTCAGCCAAGATACACTCTTGGAATGCTGTCGAGATCTGTGTGGAAGATTAAATACCAGAGCAATATTTACCATCTCGTTTTTCAAAGATATTTTTCTTATATTTGCTGTTCAATATTTTTTCAAAATAAGGTTTTTTATAATCATGGTGAGTTGATATCATGTCATAGTTTATGCCAAACAAATGAGTATAGAACACTAGCTAAAAACTGCATAAATTGAACATCACCAAAATAGATGACTACATGTGTAACACACAGTTTGGACATGGTTGATCGCAGACCCTTGTTTTTCTATTGAATACCTCACGTTTCTTTTTATATTTACTCAACATTCCCAATTTTCTATCAGAATAAACTGGCAGCTTCTATGCACTGTTAAAGCAGCCGCGTATCCGCCATTAGGCACCTAACAATATCAAAAACCTGACATTGATGTCAGCCTAATGGCGGATACATTGTTTTTTTTGTTGTTATTGTTAGGGCCCTATAGAGGTTATGCGCGGCAGCTTCAGCACATCACGAGCCTGAACATGGTGCCAGTCAGCTTCAACCTTGGAGGGCATTGATAAATCTATGTATGGTGGAAATCAATGAAGATGGATATTGATGGGTAGAAGACGATAGACAACTCACCTCTTTGAATCCCCTGGTGTGGCAATATCCTCCTCCAGTAACTTCTCATCTGCAGCATCCAATTCTAAGTGGTCATCTAAAAACAAAACGATTATATTCCACATGCAGTACTTGTTTTCATAATGTAACATTAACAGTAAATTATTCATCATCACCATAATTACCATCCATTATATTCAGCTTTCAAATAACTATGTGTATCCAGGTGCAGAATTTATTTTGAGACTTTAAACAAATTTATATTGTTTTGTGAGCCAAGCATGGCAGTTTGACAATAAAGCACATGAGCAGTAATATTCCCTACACACATTTAAGAGTAAGTAAAAACTTTGATATACTTCCTTGTATTGTGATAAGTGTGTACCCTGGGTGTGGATATAAGAAAATATCACGGCCCACCTCACCAATAACAAAATTCATCACCTATCCCAACAGATGGAGCTGAATAAAATCTGTCACGAATATTACTCAATCACATCAAGAACCATCGCAGAGCAGAACATTACAAATTAAAATATGAACACCATCAAAAGAGCACTTCTCCAAACCTTCCAGAAGCAAAGCAATTGATTAAACCCTATCTTCTCTCTTTGTGCTACCAACATCAACGCACTTCCTGACGGGGAACTTACAAATGCTCTGGGCTCTATTTCTTCTAAGATGTCAGGTTAGGGTTGCGAGAGAGTTTTATGTTGAAATTGGGGTAAAGATTAGATATAGGGCAAGTCCAAGCTATTTGTTCCCAAGGTGGCGATTTTTCAGCTTTTCGACCATTTTTGTGTAAAGTGTGTCAGTGAGGTTTCAAAGGTACATATAATGTATCATATATCACCACAAACTGTATGAAATAAACTTAATGTAAATGAGGTCTAAAAGTCATTTCAAGGTCATATGACGTCACGAGGCTCATTAATATTCATGAATAAAATGATAAAATGCATTAAAAATGTTATTTTCAACCAATATTTCTAAAGGTTTGGTTATGGGAATACAACCAAAAAGTATATATTTTCTGTTTCAATATCATCTTGGCTTCCTCTGGTGAAAATATCACAAACCTAGCACATAACTTTCCATATTTTTATTTCTAAAGTATTCATGTCTCAGAAGTAGTCTCACAAAAGTAAAATAATGAAGTTTTATTACTCACCCTCCAACCCAAGTAATGAAACAAAATATTTACTTTTGTATTGTAATGTGTTGTATTATGGTTCTTTTGTTTTATCAGCGGGATTTTTTTCCAAAACATGTTGCTACGCCTTGGCTACACCAAATATTTAATGGAAAATATTTCATGGAATAATTGTCCCAATAGTTACTGTCCCATGTGTTACATGTCATATTTTATAAAACTTGACCTTGTCAGAAAACGTGAGGCTATATTTACATTAAAATATGTATTTACAAAGTTTATTACATGGTTAAGAGGATGTGACTATGCAAGTTTTTATCTGCTCTTTAATTTCCTAGTATCATGTGAACAAATTCAAAATTGAAAAACACCATTTTTTTCTGGTCCCATGTGTTACGAACGAATAAATTATCATAAATTAAAAATTAATTGAGTTATTTCAATTATTGTCTATGATTTTGTTGAAGGTTCTTAGTACCTTCAAAAATATACCTAAGGATTGGGATTTCAATTTAAGATCTATCAAAAAAGCCTATTTTTGTCTCTGAATGTCCCATTTGTTACATTGCAAAATAGCGTGGACTTGCCCTATAGTGTTTAGTCCAGGGCTGAAGTTAGTCATTTGATTATCGTTAATGGTTTACCAAAGAGCAAATATCATAGACT
Source organism: Paracentrotus lividus (assembly GCA_940671915.1). Lineage (NCBI taxonomy): Eukaryota > Metazoa > Echinodermata > Echinoidea > Camarodonta > Echinidae > Paracentrotus > Paracentrotus lividus. Next base: position 59,520,446 of record CALNVZ010000174.1, read on the forward strand.
CCTCCTGCATTGGGGCAGTAGGTAGTCCCAAAGAAGGAAAAATAATTGAATCTACGCTTACCTGGAAGTCTATATGTGTCTGGGTTGATAAGATCGATAGTCACACCAAGGTCATGCTCTGCCAGAAGTTCATGCTTGTAGTTTCTCTCCAAAGATGTCGCATTGTACTGGACAAACCGATTGGCATCAAACGGGTATGTGATGAACTTGGGATCAAAGGGGATGTCTGGAAGAGCGTTGGCATACTTCACTCGACATACAATGTCCGACCTTGAAATAAATGAAAACCATGTATACTGATTGCAGCCCTGCAGATTCAACTGGTTATGATGTATATATGATATGACAACTTTTGAATGATCTGAACAACAAACTTTGATTTCTTAAAAGTTTTAGTTCTACAAATGTACTAAAAATGGACAGAAATAATTGATCTGTCCACTGTCCAGAACAAAAGTTTTGAATAACATGTCTTGCAATAAGAAGAAGGGTATTGGCACAAAGGACAATCATTGTAAATAATTTCATTTGTACAAAGAAATCAAAAAAGTTTAATATCAGCACAAGAATGGTAATTTAAATCACTTGTTCATTGTTTTTTTATGATTGATTATGTCCCACTCATAAACGCATCTATATACAAGATTGTCTTGGAAGATAGGAGAGGCTTGCCTGGCGGTTCAAATAAGTTTAACCCACGATTATTTCACATTATTTAAAGTCATCTCATCTGTGACTTACATGTAGAATGAAAAGTCTAACATGTAGGCCTATATCTGGATAAAAAAAAAAAAAAGACTAGTCAATGTAATAAGGCCAAAAAAAAAAATTGTTTGGTTGTCCTCGACCGACCGACCCCTGAAAACGGCCCGACCCGACCAACCTCTTTTTTTTTTTTTTTTTTTTTCACACCCAAACGCCGAAAATACACAGCTCATATTTATTTGTATATATTTTTCATAACATGTGTTATTTTTCCATGCAGTCACATTTTACATAACTCAATAAACGTAAAAGTGATCTCAAAAATGGAAGTCATTCGTTTCTTTGTTTTTCAATGGGAGGAAAAAAAAAAAAAAAAAAAAAAAAAAAACCCGACCGACCGACCCGATTTTTGAAAAAGGCATTCATTGGACAACCAAACAAATTTTTTTTTGGCCTTAAACCAAAAAATATTTAAATTTACCTTGCTGGACCTGTTGAACGGGATCTGCAGTGTAGAAAATAAAAGAATTATGATGAGAACAATATCATGAAAAGTGGATAACAAGTTAGGGACAATGTTACACAGGCCCATGTGTCTATTAAATGAGCAATGAAATTCAGTATTTCAATAGAGCATTTTTGACTACATCGGATATTTCGAATCTGAAGATCATTAGTTACAAAAAATATTACAAAAAAAATTTTATGAGGCAAAATAAAAAACATACAGTATCCTTATAACATCATTAGCTGTCCAACTTTCATCAAGCTTTTTTTTTCACAACACAGAAATAACATCATTGTATCAGCTGAAATTCCAGAGCATCATGTATAACTCATGCATACTTGAACAAATTTCAATTCCCGGTTTCACGGTTGGTCATGTTGAAAAGCTCCTGCTGGAACATCACTCAACTAGTTTGTGGCAAAGGTCTTGCCAAAAGGATTTCTATTTCTACACTCCTGATTCTTTCCTGATGACTAAAAAAAACCCACTTTGGAACGCATTAATCTTCACAAAAAAAATCCCAATATAGCACAGAGCTACAGCGTACTAGCATCTCTTCCTTAAAAATCAGCCTGTGGCTGAACTTCTGAGTGAATCAGCTGAAGGGTGTACGAGCACTGCCACTACTGCACTGTTGACGTCCGACTCCAAGTTCCACTTCCACTTTCCTAATTCCAGTCCTTCTAGGATATTTTGTGGTCCCTTGATCAAGCACTTTCTTCTTTCATTATTCAATGCTTCCATGCACTGCCATGGAATTGTAGTAATATTGTACAGAATGGTTGCAGGTACAGCCAGCACATTAAATTTTTAACTCCACAAATATGCATAACGCTCGAATGATCACGTTAGCGTTTGAAATACACTACCATTGTGACTTCGAATGAAAAATAGTCACGATAAAATTTAGACTTGTCACTTATGTTTTTAGTAAGTCCTCATTTTTTCCTACGTTTTATTTCCAGCCACGGAAATGCACCATTTGATTCGTTGACGTTCCTATACATTATATTTATATTTCCCTTTTTTATACTAAGAAGTATTGTAACAGTGGCTTACAGTGGCCAGATTTTGAGAAGTCGAGTCTTGCAGTTTTTCTTGCAAAATGGTCTCCATCTTGGTAATTGATGGCTAGTGCACGAAGAGCTGAAAGCTTTTGCGGGTATCGCGTACAACAGGTGGATGCATTCTGCGCGTGTTGACAGCTGTCGAATTGACGTATTACAAAAACTGCAACTTATTTTCGTTTGTCTTCTTCAATGCCCTAGTACCCTGGGGAAATTAGCTGCTGATGCGGTGCGCTACAACACAGGTGGTAATAGTGGGTGCATGCGTATGCGTAGCTCACCGTATATGCAGCTCCATGCACAAAGACCTGACTTTGTGATAGTGTATTCGCTGTTATTTTTGCGCGATTAATTTTTCGCGCCGGCCTGAGCATGCTGAGCGGCCTCCAAGAATGTTCACAGGCGAAATCGCGCGAAATCAGCGAAAATTAATGTACCGCACCTTTGCGCGATAAGCCAATCAATCAGAGCAAGTACTCTTTCACAGCGCCCCAGAACTTTGGCTGTAGAGAAACCGAGAATTGCGACATATTATTATTAATGTGGCCAGCGGCTTCACTCTCTCTCTCTCTCTCTCCATCTCTCTCCATGCCATACCCCCGGCTCTCCCGGCCGACATGCAGGGCTGGGACCCGGTCCGCTCCACCTGCATGCACTCGACTCACGAATCACTCACACAACAAACTGACAGTCTCAGACCCAAATTATGCTAGGAATATAAAATAAAGTCTTCCCACTTTCATTTCTAAGCTGGAGATTAATCTCGGAATTTATACTCACTTTCGTTCACGATCCTTTCTTTCACCGCTTTGAATAGTAGGTGGCATTTTAAGTAATGAAACGACGCCAGCCAAGGACAAGCACACAATCCGAAGTTTTCGCGGATACATGTAGCGCACATTGCAGCGCTCCGGCGCGGCCGCATGCGTACGCGTACCGGTACCGTACCGTAGCAAGACCTAGCTACATGTACACCACGCACATTTACGGGCACACACATCGCTCGTAACAATTGTGCACTTCTATCCCTTCATCAATATCAGCATGGTGAGTTCACAAAAATAAACACCACTAGAAATGTCATATTTATACGTTTTTTAGTAATATTTCAAATATTCTATCTCTTAAATAACTTTGTTTTATCTTCTTTCAGGGGAAGGACAAAAGGACCAAGAAGTTTGCTACTATGAAGCGGATGATATCTCTCAAAGATTCCAGAATGTGAGTTTACGTTGCTACTTTAGTCCCAGATATTAACAACTGTGTAGGCCTAGGGCCGGGATAAAAACAAATTAAGCAATCATTTTTTTAAAATCTTAGTTTAAGATTAATAAGATGCAAGAAGCGGAAGTAAGATGTTACAACAAAATCATGGTCAGGGATAGGATCCATCTATGAAAACTAGTAAAGCCAGATCAGAGTCAGAGATCTATCATAAAGTATCTTCTTCTTCTTCTTCTTGTTCTTCCTCCAGTGCTGTTGGAGATCAGCAACATAAGTTGCGTAGTCTTGGTGGTTAATTTGCGGAGATTGTTGGTAAGAGGTTGAGTCGGGTTGTGTGGAGCTTATACAAAAATTTAGGATGAGGGTGTTTAGGGAGTTTTTATTGTCTTGCGTGAGTTCAATATCTGGAAGTAGGAGCACTGATATTGTAAAAGTAATGGTGTTGCAGGATTAAAACTATCCGCAAGCCAATTTAGGTCTGGATCAGTTACCAAGAGGTTGTGCAGGTGATTTCTGAGGTGTCCTAGTGCAGAGCATACCCCAACAAGGTGGATGGTATCTTCCTTTGATTCGGAGCACAGCAGGCAGATGTCGCTCGTCACTTTTGTATCTTGAGGAGCCGATCTTGGGTGAGGTACACTTGCTGCACAGCTGGCTTCTTACTATCAAAGGCCGACGGAGGTGTGGACTAGCGATGCTGGCTGGGTAGAGGTCTTCAGCATTTCTGCTACTCTTATGGGTCCATGCTGACAATGAAGACTTGGTGGCTAGTGGCCCGATCAATGCAGCACTCTGATGCTGTGCTCGTTGCATTCTTCACCATTCTCTTCCAGTCATATGGGATTGGAGTGTTGATGAGGCAGAGTAGATCGGAAGACCAAGTTCTCTAGTAGACTTTTCCACACTTTATGGTTGGTGTATTATGTGAGAGAGAATGTAACAGCAATCTGTACTCCATTCGGTCCATGGTAGGTTCATCAGCTGGCCGATAAGAAGAGCTTCTCTAGCTTGATCTCCATGCTGAGAGTCTTGTGTTTGTGAGGAGGTATGTGCCTCATCAGCAGTGCTGGTGGGCAATCCAGAATCCTTTTGAACAAGTGCACCTGAGCTTTATCGATTCTCTTGAGCATGCTCTTTGAGAATGCATGATGGCTGATCCATATAGCATCCTTGGTACACAATATGTCTTCCACAGTTGTGCGCACAGAGTGGACTAGGACCTCCGTATGGGAACCTGGTCCGATAAGGCAAAGAATGTTTTATACCCTTTGGTATGATGTCTGAGGGGTGGTCCCTGGAGTTGTGCTTTTAGTGATGCCAAGGTGGGATGTTGCGGCACCGATTCGATGTGTTTGGTTACCAATGGACCACTGATGGTTGTTCTGAGGACCGTACTTCTCATTGATCACTATTATAGCACTCTTGAGGGGTTTGATGCGGTAGCGCCATGTCGAGGAGTACTGATGTGTCACATCTAACATCTGCTGTAGTTCTTGGGGTTTGCTGCTCACCAGGGCTACATCGTCTGCCAGCACGAATGATGCCTACATAGCAGTTAGAAGAGTGCATCCAAGACGCTTTTCTTCAAGCATTCAATCAACCCATTGATGTATGTTGGTGTACAGCATAGGTGATAGGATGCTTCCTTGTCTTGACTCCTTGCTTGATGGTTAAAAGAGCTACTAGCGTAACCCTTCCATAGGACCCTTGCTGGAGCTTTCTCATAGAATGTGCCGAGATAGTATCCACAAGGTGTCGTTGATCCCAGAATCCCTAAGCTTTGCCAGCAGACCTTCGTGCCAGACGCTAGTCGGAATGCCTTCTGAGCGTTCAAGATATGGCTCAGGTAAGTTGGCCTCTTCAAGTACTGTGTTGCATTCCAGGATGAACTGTAGCTGCCATGATGTGAGCAGACACGACCTATTTTTCTGGAACCCCAAACTGCAGGCTGTGAGGTAGTCCTTGGGGAGATAGACTGTTGTTCTAGTGAGGCTTGATCAGCAGTTCCAGAGCTGGTGAGAGTAGAAGTCAGGTTATACCCCTGTAGTTACTTGGGTTTGAAGGATCTTTCCTTACCCTTGTGGAGAGGAATTATCAATCCTGCTTTTCAGCGATGGTGCGTATAACTCTGTAGGCGGATGCTACTGTTCATGAGCAGAAGTAGGAGTCTACGTCCAGTCGGTCCTAGGTTCAGCAAGTGGCCGGGGAATGTTGTCAGCCCACTAGCCTTACCCATCTTAAGAGAGCTGATTGCTACATCTAGTCCTTTAAGGATTGCTTGTAATCACGGCAGATTGTGGAACCTCCTTGATTCGTCAGAGGGTATGGAGAAGAGCAATTGTCTGCCTCAGGTGCACGGGGATGACAGATGCACGCGTCGGGATCCAACCCTAGGGTGGTGGCATCAGGCGTTGCGAGCTCTTGAAAGTACGATCTCCAACCTTCAAGAAGACCAGGACCTTGAAACGAAGTGCCCTTTTAGTCCAGTTGTTGAGTGGATGCCTGACCTCAAATCAATGGACAATGTCGATGAAAATTATTTCAGAAACTTTTCTACATTTTTCATTTTTATAGCCCAACTTGAGTTGTTGTAGCCAAAAGTAAATTGGAAATAATTGTATAAATATCACCTCACATTGTTCCATTTACATATAAATATGCATACACGAGATTATGTTTACCGTAAAGTACCGTGTATAAGGCGCACTTTTTTCCCACCATTTGACATCGCAAAGTCGGGGGTGCGCCTTATACACAAATACAAAGAAGTGTCAAAATAAAAATTCTGAACTTCTGAGATTTACATGTGTACGTTATCTTCTAATAAATATCAAAACTTTAGTACGTATATTTGCCGGTTACTAAAATCAAAACATACATTTCTTGATTTTTTTTAATTAAAATTCTTTAAGCAAACTAAAGTTTTTATTCTTTAACTATAATTATGAACAATTAAAAATATTTTCCTCCCTGAATTTGGAAGAATTTTGATTAAGATACAGACTTTTATAGCTTTATTGTGCATGGAAAATGCTCTTAGATGACAGTACTTATGATCGATCGTAATCGTAATCGATCGTAATCGTTTCTCCTTAAAATTAATTATCTGGTTTTAATTTTCTTCTTAAATTTTTTTCTTTTTTTTCCAAACATTTTTCTCACTATTTTGGCCTCTAAAAAATAGATTTTATAACCCCAAAATGCATGGACAATTTTTCTGCTATTTAAGAAGAAATGGGGCCAAGTTATTTCATTATTTTATATAGTGTATTATAATCGTTTTTAATCGGAATCGGAATCGGAATCGTTTCTACTTTTTTTTTAAAATTCATTTTTTAGCTCTTTATGCCTTAAATCTGTATGATTTTTTGCTGTAATATTTTCCCCAATATTAATTAATATACTATATAAAATTGAAACCTGATAAAATGTATTTCTTTGGGATGAAATAATTAAATTATCTTTTTCTTTTACAAGAATAAATTTGTAACTATTAAAAAATAATTATAAATTAAAAATAAATCTGGTGACTTTTCTTTATAATTGGTAAGATGCAATGATGAAATAATTATTGGCACCTTCCGTGAAACTTTTTTTTTTTTTTTTTTAAGACCCCAAAAATCGGGGTGCGCCTTATACACGAGTGCGCCTTATACACGGTAATTTACGGTATCTTCCATGCAAGATTTCAGGTGAAATTTTGAGTAAATTGTGGTCAGGACGGTTAAATTGATGCAGCTTGTAACTCCGCTATCTTGCCAGAACTCCCTGCACACATTATCGCACACATACGGTGCGAACTACGGGCATGCCACTGTTTAATGTGCTTTGCACGTGGTCACGGCGCGGCTGTGAGAGGTGACCATGTGGTGACAGCCCAACATTTTTTCCTTCATTTGCTCATTACTCAGTTAATTTACATTTTCTACCCGAATCATTTGGCAATTATCATTTATATATTCAGTTCCACTAGATCTAATTCTAGTGTAAACTGTTTTGATTCTGTTGGACATTATTTTTTTCATTATCACTATAACTCAGGTTTAATATCTTTAAAATAACATTTTTTCACTTTAAGTGGCTGGTACAAAAGAAAAGGAAGATTTTTCATGGGGACAAATCAATGGACCAAGATGCAAAACCTGCCACCCTTAGTCCCACTTTAACTACTAGGTCAATACTTTGACTTAGTAAACATATGAGGCCATGCGTTTTGAACTCGCCCCCTTTTGTGTTACACCACCTTAATCTAAAAATCATGCACCTATCAGGATCAAAGTGTCATAACTTTTGAAATATTAACTCTAACCCTACAAAAGTATATATTTTCTGAAAGGAAATGTCCTGTAGATTTCATAAATGCCATTCTCTACAATGTAAGGTGAAGTAGTAACATATTTGATTAAAATATTTAATTTTTTGGGGCCTAATTTTTTTTTACTGCAGCCCCCAATATTTTTTCTCCCTTTGATCCAGGTCATAATTGCTCACCATATTTGAATTGCTCTTGAAATTTCCTTTCAGAAAATATATAGTTATAGGGGGTTTCTTCATTTAATAAAAAAATTCTTAACAGTAAAAGGGCCCAAATATTTTGATCAACCTGGGCCAGGGAGGGGGTCGCCCCCTCCTCAAGATCTCGGCCATGGTGGGGCCAAAGTTTATAAAAACTGGGGTGTAGATGGGCTATCTTATAATAAATAAGCTCACAAAGTTTCAGGCCCCTATCTCAAGTGATTTTTGAGTTATCTGCATTTATGTAACGTCACTTCACATACAGCAGGAAGTGTATTGAGTTACTTTATGTACAATACACAGTCAATGGGGAAATTGTCATTTTAACCATGCGCAGCGCGGCGATTTTTGGATTACCAAATGGCTGGAACTTTATAACTGTGGTGTCAAAAGATGCATGAGACTCTAAGCTACAAAGTCCTAAAAGCTCACACCACAAAAATAAATGTCCATAAAGTTATCATAGCTATGATGTTTCAAATGCACAGGAGGTTGCGAATCCCATAGACTTTGTGTGTACCTCTTCCCCCCTCCTTTTTCCCCCCCCCTCAACCACCCTTGCCTTGTCGTATTCTATCGCGTGTAGTGTCGCGATTTCAAGTGCGTGTACGTTCAAATTCACAGGTCAGATAGAGCTTGTATTCAGCTTTCAAATAACACCAATTTCATGGCAATAGCCCTCTATTTAGCCAAGATATCATACATTAACTGAAACAAAACTTGGAAAAGTCTAACAAAACCACCCTTTTTGGGTGGTGAGTTCAAAACACATGGCCATGAGTGATCATATGGAATAATCCCATTTGGTTTACTGACAATTTGGTCTTATTTTTAATTGGCCTAATACATACTTGGTCTATTTCTTACTTTGTCTAGTTGCCAATTTGTCTAATAGGCCTAATCAAATTGTCTGTTTGTATTTTTGTCTTATTCCCAATTTGGTCTATTTGGACAAAAATCTCAAATTTTGATCAGTTGTATCTTCAAAATTCATAACCTGATTAAGCTAACAAATTTATGTTGCTGTGACATAACACAAAGTTTTATTTAAATATTGGGCAATTTCCACATGAAATGACCCGATGATGTTATTGGTATTTTTAGTTTTTACAGCGCTGTCATTCATAATATGTATATTTACCCCCAAATTCTTACTCATATTGTCCAAGGTAGTCGTAGACCATTGTTTCTAATTATCAAATGGGTTTTATTATACAGAAAGGAGAAGGATAGAGAGAAGCCAAAGGAAAAGCCAAAATGGAAAGAGGAAAAGGAGAAGGCATCTAAACTTAAAGAGAGGGAAGTTCCCCAGTATTCCTCCGCTCTGTTCTTCAAATACAACACTCAACTAGGCCCTCCTTACTACGTCATTGTAGATACCAACTTTGTCAATTTCTCCATCAAGAATAAGATAGACCTAGTGCAAGGCATGATGGATTGCCTCTATGCAAAGTGTAAGTAAGTCCTATGGACATCAAAGTAAAAAATCTAGTAACAAAAGTTAAAATCTTGTAACACAAAGTTCTCAAAGACGTCTTTGAGATGTCTTAAATTGGCTACGTGTGAATCCTTTTGTCATCCGTAAAAAGCAGTTTGTTACCAGGAGTTTTAGATAATCTTAGAATTCTATCCAATGTGGCACATGGGTTTAATTTGATTGGCCAATAAAGAGTTAATGAATTTCTGGTTCAGTGCGTGTACATTGTATCACTAGCAATATATAAAGGGCATAATAAGAGTAGGTACTGTGTAAATGGTTATTTTGGCAGTGGTTTTTTTTTTTTTTTTTTTTTTAATATCGCGAGTCGGTCCTCGCAAACATTTCCACTTCAATTTAAGCTATTTATAGTCACTAAATGAAAACATCACAAAAATCACGAAATTATCCTCTTACAATTTTCCTCAACTAGTCCAATATCACGAAAATATTTGTACTTGAAAAAATTGGCTTGAACAATATTATATTCTATAAAAGCATAATTTATTATCATCTTTGTTAATTGTTTCAGGTATACCATGCATCACAGATTGTGTTATGGCTGAGATCGAGAAGCTCGGGAAGAAGTACAACGTAGCTCTAAGAACAGTGAAAGATGCTAGGATAGAACGGCTGCCGTGTATGCACACAGGAACATACGCTGATGACTGCATTGTACAACGTGTTACTCAGGTTGGTATAAGCCATTCATAGATGAATGATGAAATAGAAAAAATGTAGTGAACTATGCAGTTATTTTTTGTGGTGCTCTTATTTTCATGAACTTCCTCGCCAGACCTTGCAATTTCCACTTCAATATAAGGCTATTTTCTAGTAATGAATCATCAAAGAAATTATGAAATTACGATCATGCATACATGTATGTTATCTTGTCCAAATTGTGTCTGTTCACAAAAATTTGGATATAAAGTATACAGCCCTGAAATAATTATGAGACCAAAGTATATGGGAGTGTAAGTAGGAAAGTGGTTAATAGAATTTCCACCATATTGTTGGTTACATTGTGTTTGCAAAGTTATGGTATTAAGAACGCTTCTAGTAATTTTTTAAAAAATTCTTTTACTATAAGGGGCCTTGGAGAATTTTGAGGGGGGGGGGGCTGGATATGCTGAAAACCATAATTTTATGGTCATTTTTACATTCTCTTTACATCTACTGCCAAAAGGAAAAGCCCCCCCCCCCCCCCCCCCCCCCCCCCCCCCGGCTCCATGGCCCCTGTTGTTGACAAAAGTGTGTATTTTGTTCTTGACTTTGTGCAGCACAAGTGTTACATCGTGGCAACCTGTGACAGAGATTTGAAGAGAAGAATCAGAAAGATTCCTGGAGTTCCTATCATGTATCTCTCTCAGCATAGGTGAGAAATCATGCTCTCTACAGTCTGTATAAAAATGATACAAGTGGAAAACATTTTTTTAATAGAATGAAAATTTATCACAACCCGGTAATGTTTGGTAAATTTTTTTCCTGAAATGAGGAAAAGTAGACTTTCTTCTGCATTTTTCATTTAATTTTGTGCAGTTGATCTTGAGATATGATAGGCCATTAACAATCATAAAACATCCTTTTTGTGCTTGTATGCATCTATCCTGCCTATGGCATTGTGCAGATTTCAAACATAATAGGTCATGATAACCTTTCCACCGTGGTAATGTGAGAAAAAAAAAAACAATGATTTAACTTTCACTGTATTTGTATCTTGTTTGTTCCTTGATTATTTTTGTTATGCTTAAAATATGAGGCAAGAATATAAATAATTTGTTAATGTTCACTGTATTTTCATCTTGTTTTTTGTTTTCTGCAGGTATACAATTGAACGGATGCCAGATGCCTTTGGTGCTCCTAGGGTGTGACGGAACCATCAGAATTAATGAGAACTGACCCCAGACTTTTTTAACTTGCTATTGAAGCTATTGTATGAATGCCAGGGTGAAGTCGCCCTGACCATGATGCACAAGGAATTGTCTAAGAACTGAGATAGTTGTCAAGATCTGTTGCTACCAAGGTGAAAGCTCTGTTGCTACAAAGATCAGCTTGGTGGAGCTGTTGTTTTAGATTGAGAGACTGTTAGTCTGCTGGCACAGGTTGCCTTTTGAACCTTGGGTCTTTTCTGTAGCTGTACGTGGAATAAGACAGCTGCAGTTCCCTTCCTGCAAGTTGAAGAGTATAGTCTGTAATATTCAGACCCTATTCAACTGGCTTTCGTACATCGACTGACAAAGACGGCCAACTCCAGTAAAAAGCTAACTGCATCAGGATATTTCATACTTCAAAGTGATTGGATTTATTTGCCAACAACAATAGATTTTATTTATTGGTCTTATGAATATTTTCTAAGGTCAGCTAAATATACAATTTCATCATGAAAGCAGATTGTTATGTAGTTCTTCTTTAGTCAAACTGATTCAAATTGTCAGTATACATGTACATATGTAGAAAATGTCAAATATTATCTAAAACTCTCTCCTAGCTTCTATTTGGTAAAGCATAGTTAGTGCCCTCTATAGCCTGAAGCGTTATACAGAGCCAACACTAGTATTCCATCATTAAAAGAAAACGACTTGCAAACTATTACTTTATTATTTTACTTGTTTATAATATAAGTGAAAACCTGACATAACAAAATAGGTATATCAAGCTAGTTCTCTGGTCCAAATAGAGTAAACTTGCTTTGTTTGGTATATTATAAAAGATACATGCTATTTGCAACAAAGTTTTTCAGTCCCAAGGACTTCTTGTCAAGAGTATATGGTTTATTTTCATGAGAACTGATGCTATTTGACCTTACATCTCTTTGATTATTTCTGGAAATTAAATGAAATGTTAACCAAGGCTATTTTTCATTTAAATTAAGCCTGAATATGAATGAATATTTATCTATTTATCAGGCAGTGAGTGTAAAGTTGCATTTACATGAAAAATAATTGTCCAGGCTTATACAAAATACAGGTAGGTCGTCTGTACATTTTAAATATTAAGCATTCTGCGCAGGTTGCTATGTTTGTAATGAATGGCAATTACGGCAATATTTTTTTATATTTCAGGGGTCTGTTTGTTAGAGTTATGAGTGATCTGAATTGATTACAATTTTCTGTCGGATTGATATCTAACTCCACTGTATACAAGCTAAGTGAAAGGAGATCCATGTTTTATCGTTTTTTCATTGAATGGAGGAACTTCTAATCCATTCGCATCAATTGAAAGTCTTCCGAACAGAACAAAAATGTTTTGTTTAATTGTAAATAGAAATAAATGGACAATAAAACTACATAAAAATCTAAGTTGAAAGTGCCTTAATTTTGATGAATTTTTTCTTTTAGATATTTTCTGTATCAAACGTAATACATATTACTCCTATTGAAAACCTAGGAAGCAGTTAAAATATATGAACTAGAAAATTCAAAGAAAGATATGAATGAAAGTTTGAGAAAAATTGAATAAACAGTAAGAGAGTTACAAGCATTTGAATAATATGCTAGTATTGTGATGCCGTGCTATGGAGACCCTGACATTGGCTATGCAACCAAGATGACGATGTGTGATGTCAAACAGTCCTTGAAACACCTCTTTTTCTTTATTCTACTGACTGTAAAGACTCTGTGTCCATGATCATGATTGTGAAACCTAAATTTCATTTCTTCCCCTACCGATAAAATTAATAAAAATGACAACTTAAATGAAATATGTACAAAAGTAATGAGGAAATTGTTCATTTTTTATGACATCACACATCTCGTATTGCGTATGTGGGAGGATCTCTGTAGCATAAGTAATCTCAACATTCAAATGCTCATAACTTTTTAATTATTTCATTTCTCTTTCAACTTTCAATGATCTGTTTCTTTGATTTTTCTGTTATCTACAATTCAACTGGTTCCTGGGGTTTTGTTTTCCTCTAAAACAAAAAATTGAACATGATTATATGGAGACTGTAGGGCATAAATGCTTAGATCTCATTTTTCAAGTGATATGTCGTCGGTGGGGTGATAAAACCTCGTATGTCAAATGTATAGGAGAGCAAAAAAACATGGCGGCCAATACACTATGGGATCGCCTTTACTTCGACACACTTGTGGCTTCATTTTGGGGGTCAGAGAGCAGAGATTTGAACAGGATATCACTTGAACAATTAAAGGACTCCTCCAGGCTGGAGTTTGTATGTTTAGAAAAATTAAGCAAAATCAAGAAAGCACAACACTGAAAATTTCATCAAAATCGGATAAGAAATAGCAAAGTTATTAATTTTCTTAGGTTTTGATTTTTTTTTATGAAACAGTTCTTGGCATATTCAAATGAGCAAACTGATGATGTCACAGTCCACTATTTTATTGTATGAAATAACAATTATCCCGATTTTCTGCCCCAAGGACATAATAACAGGGATTAATCCTTGTGAAATGTTCAAGGTCACAAGTGCTTTTAGTAATTTCAGTATGAGGGATAGATTTTCTTTATATGCAATGTATGAAAAAATGAGATAAATAGGATTTCATATAATAAAATACACAAGATGTAAGGAGACTGTTACATCATCAGTTTGCTAATTTGAATATTCGAATATTCATGAGACAATGCCAAGAACTGTTTTACGAAAAAAATGCAAAACCTAAGCAATGCATAACTTAGTTATTTTCATCCGATTTTGATGAAATTTTCTGTGTTGTGCTTGTTAAATTTTACTTTACAACACATTTTAATTTCAGCCTGGAGTCCTCCTTTAAGAGGATATCACTTGAACGCTTTAATAATAACAAGGTTTAATCACCCCACCGACGATGTGTTTATATCATCTATCATATCTCAAAGTAAACTCATATTTGAAAGATCAATTTTTTTTTATAGTTTACACAAACTCTACTCTTACTGCCCTCGCCAAGAAACCGCCACGTAAAATACCATTGTGGAAGAACATTGCACTTGAAGACCTTAAGTTAAATGACGCAAGACTTAAAACTCAGATTATTTCATAGAGACCAAGAACTTTAAACTCAGATTATTTCCAGAGAGACCCTGAAAACAAAACTGTTAGAAGAAAACTGGAACTTGGTTTCGAGACACCATAAACTCAATAGTCTCCGAAACAGTTCCAACCAAGACCGTCAAAGACAACATCCGTAAACCATGGTTCACCACAAACCTAAAGCGACTGTGTCGTAGGAAGGAGAAGGCCTACATCAGAGCTAAAAGAAGTCGGGCAGACAAGACGACTGGACTAAGTTCACGCAGATTCGCAAGCAAGCTACAAGAGCAATTAGATCAGCATCATAGATATACATTAAAATTTGACTGATAGTGAAATTCAAAGGATTTTTGGAGGTACATACGTTCCCTGAGGAAGGACAATGTGGGTGTCCAAACCCTTAAAGTCAACAACGCAGTTGTTAACCGACCGATCAAGATAAGGCAACAGCACTTTCAAAATCAGTTTGAAAGTGTCTTTACCCGTGAGAACAAATAATCAGGACCAACTATGGATGGAGAGCCTTATCCGAAATGCCAACCATAGTCTCGATGTCGAAGGAGTCAGAAAATTACTCCTGAATATTAACGTTACCAAACTATGACTCTGATCAATACCCAAACAGAGCCTGAAGATGGCAGCAGACGAAGTCGCTCCAGTTCTGAGGCATATCTTCAACATCTCTCGACCAAAGCGAACTCCCTTTAGATTGAGAAGAGCCAACCATCACACCTATCCATAAAAAGGGACAACTACAGACCCAGTCAATTACCGCCCGGTCTCGTTGACATGTGTTTGCTGCAAGTTTTAGAGCATATTGACTCAAATCTCATGGCTCACTTAAGCCAAATGGAACATACTTTGCCGATAATCACAATGCATTCAGAAGGAGATGATCCTGGTGAGACGCAACTTATCCTGACTGACATGACTTCACAAAGAATCTTGATCAAGGATTGACACGGATGTAGCAATTTTGGACTTTGCGAAGGCCTTTGACGTCATGCCCCACCGATCTCTCCTCACTAGCTTCATTTCTACGGGATTAGATCCAAAAACTCAACAATGGATGCATCATTTCTTACCAAAAGATCACAGAGAGTCATGGTAAACGGAGAAGTTCCAGACTGGGTTCAAGTTCTAAGCGGAGGCCGCAGGTACAGTCCTTGGACTCACCTCTTCCTCTCCACATCAACGACATCGCGAACTGGAGTAAAGGAGCACAACCAGACTCTTCGCGGTGATTGCTTAATCTATAACACCATAAAGTTCCGAAGACGAGGAACAACTCCAGAAGACCTGTAACACCATGGTCGCTGGTCAGAGTGGGAATGAACTTCAACCCAAGTAAATGTACAACCATCGAATAACTAGGAGTAGGAAGCCATCTAAGACTAACTACAGAAGATGATGGGATTAACTCGAAGAGACCATCCATAGTAAATACTTGGAATCACCATACAGAACGACATGAGATGGTCCAAGCAAGTCGATCAGTCTAGATGTAAGGCCATGAAGATCCTTAATTTTCTGAAAAGGAATTCTATCATACCTCATCCTCAACTAAGGAGAAGCTGCACTCCATGTTAGTCAAACCCCACCTAGGATACGCTACTGCTGCTTGGGACCCCCAACACGCCAAAGATTCTGCCAACCTAGAAAGAGTCCAGAACGTAGCGTGTCGATTTATCAAAAGGACTTACGGAGAGACACAAGTGTCACTGCCTTGAAGAACTCCTAGCTGGATGCCACTTCAGGACGAGAGACGTATCACCCGCATCACTGCCTGTACAAATGATCCATGGCTTATGGACATCAACTACAGACATTACATCACACCAAAGGGTGAGCGTGCAAGACGTGGTCATGACCAACAATTCCAGATGACCCGAGTTAGAACTGACATCCATGCCTACTCATTCTTCCCCGAACTGTGAAAGATTGGAATAACCTGCCCCCTCAGTAATAAATCAACCATCCCTGAATACTTCAAATCCTCCCTAAGTGCAATAATAGCCCCCAATCAGCAACATAGTATTAGCGCCCGCTCACGACACACTCCAGTTTAAACACCTCTACGGCGTCTTCTGGAGGATACCCACCAAGTACCAAGTACCAAGTACCAAGTACCAAGTACCAACCATAAAAACCATTTCAAGCTTTTCATTTATTAATGTGATAATTTTTTTTTTAGATAATGAAAAGAGAAAATCTATCACAAGAAGTTATAGTGAAAATTTTACAATTTTATTGCAAAAATAGTGAAGAATATATATTATTTCATTGAGTACATTATTTCCATTTGTAATGTTCATGTACAAATCATAACATTCTTGATAACATTGCAAAATGAATACATTGTATATTGTCCATGAGAATGTATCTATTCATAATACAGTCCATTAGCATTGTTATGACCTGGCCAATTACAATGAACCTTGTGATGATCAAAGCTCATTATACAGTCTGTGTCAAATAAAATGGTACAAGTGAAAAACATTTTTTTTAAGTATGAAAATTAATCACATTCTAAAAGTGTTTGATATTTCCATAAAGATGAAAAATCAGGCTTTCTTCGGCAATTTTTTTCATCCCATTTGGGGCAGTAGATCTTGAGATATGACCAGTTTTCTATAATCAAGAAAAAATTTACTTTGCACATGCTTTTCTATGGGTTTCACACACAATAGCCATGAATTCAGCGCACCGAAACAATAGATATGTGCGATTTCGATTAGCTCATTGCCGGACAAAATTTGGCGTAACTTTTGTTTTACAAAAGCAAATTATACAAAACAAAGTGCATCAGCAAGAATAATCTTTTGGCTTTAAGTTGGTACCACATTCACACATCACTGGAGAAGATTTCATACCTAAATAATTTTTTCCCTGACTGTACCATTTTTTTTGGACACAGACTGTACAGTCAACTCCTATTATAATGAGGAGAGGAGCCTGTTTTAAGCCAATAACCTTGTTATAATGAAACCTCATTCATACAGTCCACTCCCGTTATAACGAGTTGCTCAGGACCTAGCCAATTACCTTATAACAATCAAATCTCATTATACACTTCTCTCCCATTGTAATGAGGTGCTCGGGACCTAGCCAATAACATTGTTATAATGAGGTGTATAGTGTATGAAGGCTATTAGTGAATTGTTGCATGCCGCCATCTACGTCAGAATAAAGGAGACTAAAATATGGCCGATAAATAACTTGTCAAATCTGTTCATTTGAGTACGAATACACTACAGATTTTGGCGACGAGGATGGGATGCCAGGAAACAGAAGGTCAAGGAAAATGATCGCACAAATGTCGGGAATTGTTTGTTCACTTTTGGAGTCCGGTCGATACGCTGGTTGGAGAGAAATTAGCGGGGACTTTGAGCGATCTCACTCCGAACTACGACGACTAGTGTGGTACGGTACGTACATGTCTGATCGCACACGGTAAGCTAGCCGGATAGGTTGCAGTGACTGTATTGTTGATGATGATTAACGAGAATCCGTAAACATTTTTAGAGTTTACAAAATGGCCATGGCTGGGTTCATTGGACAGAAAGGGGAATATAACCCTAAGAAAGAAGACTGGGGAAATTATGAACGAAAATTTTCCATCTGGTCAAAAGTGAACAAGGTTGCAGATGCCGACAAAGTAAACGTCTTCCTTGCAATGATAGGTCCTGAAGCTTTCGAAACCACATCAAACCATTTCTGTCCGGATGACCTAAGTTCGAAAGGATATTCTGAACTAATCAAAGTCTTATAAACCTATTACGGTTCAAGTAAGAATGAGATTGCGCTCAGACACTAAGCTTCAGTCAGTGAAGACGGGCGCCAAATGAGAGTCTGACCGAGTACGTCTTGGAATTTAAGAAATTGGCTCGTCACTGCGGGTACGGACAAGCCTTGGAGGTCAATTTGAGAGACACATTTGTGGCAGGTCTCAGAAACTGTCGAATTCATTTCAAGCTATTGAGCAAAGATAATGAGTTAACCTGGAAACTGGCCTGCGAGGAAGCCATAGCAATGGAAGTTGCAGAGTCCGATAGCAGTCGTCTTCAAGCACATTGTCCGTTCATCAAAGCCACATGTTATGAGTGTGGAAAGATCGGGCACATCAAGAAAGCATGCTGAAATGCCCAGTCCGGATCAAGTAGAGGTCGTAGTCCGGGAAAGCCCGGGAATTATAACGGTAACCTAAGTCAAGCGCCAACGCGAGGTCATGGGAGAGGTCGTGATAGAGGCTATCAATCGCACAAATGTCAAGCTCAACAAGGAAAGAATTTTGAAAACAAGCGTAAATCTGAAACGCATATGTCAGACACACATGACCAAGAAAGAAGCGACTATAAATCAGACTCTAGTTTACAGCATTCATGATTATGATTCGGCACGTGATCGGGACTGCGCAGTGACAGTATGTCGTATTAATCTCGTTTTTTGCCCAAAATTCCAACTTTTGGATGAGAAGTACAGTTATGTGTCATACAAAGGATGCTCGAGGATGCTTCACCGCAACCCCCAGGTTGGTTCCTTTTATTTTTCAAAGAATTTGAAACCTGAATGGAGAACATAGATACAGGGATATCTAAGAGGTTGAATGACTTAACATCAAAGCTGAATGAACAGGGGGAGAAAGTGATCGGTCTAGAGATGGAGGTTGATGGCATAAAGAAGGCAGTAGCTAGCCTGCAAGAGGAGAACTCCTCGCTAAAGCTTCTTGTGGATGATCTGGAAAATCGCTCTCGGAGGTGTAACCTCGTTTTCCATGGCATACCAGAAGTGGGAAAGCCTGAAGTCTGCAGCAACACCATTAACAATGTCTTACAGAAATTTGTTGGTCTATCACCAACAGATTATTCAATTGAGAGGGTACATCGCACCCCTACAATGATGCATCAAAGATCTCAACAGGCTCCACGGGGACAGGACCAACAGAGTGGCTCAGAGTCAAGGCCGGATAAACCTCGCATGATTCATGTTTGTGTCTCATCATTTCTTCAGAAAGAGAAGGTGAAGGCAGAATGTATGAAAAAATTCAAGGCAGAGGAATACGATGGCAGGAAGCTGTATGTTGCTGAGGATTTTAGTAGAAGGGTTCGGCGTCTGCGAAGGAATCGAATGGACGAATTCAAGAAACTACGATCAGAGGGAATGAAACCTTTTTTCTTTTACCGACAATCTCGCCTGTAAGGACTCCAGATCTGGGAAAATTCACTTTGTGTAGGTTGGGAGCATGATGGAAGATGTCATTTTGTTTGAAACATTCCTTTAGAATATAGACCATGCTCACTCATTTAACTTGTTGGTTAAGCTTTCAGGTTTCTCTGCTCGTTTCAATGTTACAAATGTTTAGAACAAATCCAACTAGCTTGTTGGATCTTTGATATTTTAAAGTCTTTCTCTGCTTTTTTTTTCTTTTCACCTTTCTAAATTTTGTGGAGCTCAAATATCGTTGAACACTGGTATAAGGTTAATGACTTCACAGCAGTATGACTCGATACATCCTTGATCTCTGAACATTTGAGATGAGTTTATTGCTTGCAAATCCTGGATATTTGTTATGCTAATATGATCTACATTGTAAGTACTTTTTTTTCTTCAAAATGCCCAGAAACTCTGTTGTATTAGAGATACACATGGTAGATGCTCAAACCTAATGTAAATAGTGTTGTATTATAACTTTAATGCATGCTAGATAAAATTATGTGACTCTTTTTAACTTTTGGTAACTGACCTTATTGCTTAATTTCAACTTCTTTGATTTTAGTTGGCGGAGGTGACCAACTCCTGTAGTCTCTCTTGTACATTGTGTATTCGTATTCATTTTACTTTAAAACTGTTATGAAAGGAATAAGTTTATTCAGTTGTTATTCTGAAATATGAAATACATACATGTTTCACATACATAGCCAGTTTTGACACTTGATACCAGTCAATATAAATGTTGTTTTTTTGCGGCTTACTGCTGCTACTGCTGTTGTGATATTGCCGTGCGCTTTTTGTGCAGGACCGAGTTTTGATTTGAGGCCCTGCATTTTCATCTTGCGCATGTATTCCCTTGTATTTTGGTTACTTCAATTTTGTGTTTTTTTTGTCTTTTTTCCTTTTTTAATTTATTTATTTCATATGATTTGTTTGGAGGTAAAGATACTTTATTGCTTTTAATTGGACTTATACTTTGTAATGTGCATCTAAATGTTTATCGATTTATACACTGTGAGGTACTTTCCTTTCTTTTTTGGTTACCCAGTCTTAGCTGTCAAGGAATTATACAATCAACACAATGGTTATACAACTTAGCTCTTTTAATTGTAGGGGATTACAGGACTATGTCAAAAGAAGGAAAGTTTTCTTATACATGAAAAATATTGAAACTGATATCATATTTTTACAGGAAACACATTCTGATAGAAACGATGAGAATCTCTGGAAGACCCAATGGGGCGAAAATGCTTGGTTTACTAGTTTTTCTTCTAATAGTAGAGGTGTAGCCATTCTTATTAGAAACTCAATTTCAGTCGAGGTTATTTCAGTATTCCATGACCCAAATGGTAGATTTTTTATGTTAAATTCTAAGCTAAATGATGTTCCATTGACCCTAGTGAATATTTATGCTCCAAATAATGACGACCCTAATTTTTTGTTGGAAGTTTTTGTAGAATTAGATAAATTTGACAATTTTCCTTTGATTGTAGGTGGGGATTTTAATTCAGTAATAGGCCTGTTAGATTACAAAGGAACTAAGCAACGTCATTCTAATTCATTCATGTTGAAAGGGTGTTGAGACGGTCACGTGTACGATCTAGTGACAGTCAAGCCTTGTGGGATCTGGCAAGGGATATGAGAAGGTGCCAGATCACAACATCTCAGTGAGGGTACAGTGCTGACATGAGCACAACAGAAACCCTACTCAAGATACAGGAGCTCTTACCAGTACACTTACAAGGACAGTGGGCATCGAAGGCTCACTCACTCATGGAAAAGGCTGTTATCCCAAATTTCAGTCACATGACTGATTTTGGGAACAGGCTGCAAAGGTTGCCAGCAATGTCTTTGGTAAGAACATTGGCAGGAATCAGTCTGGAAAACAGCAGCCAGCAAAATCCTCAACCCAACCAAAGAGGGGTGCAGTTTTTAGCACTAACTGCTATGCTAAGTGCCCTTGCTGCAGTAGGGATGGGCATGGACTACAGAACTGCGATGATTTCAAAAGGAAGCCATCAAAGGAGAGGCACGCTCTTGTGAAACAAAAGAAGCTCTGCTTCAATTGCTTGAAACCTTCCCATGCAGCAAAAGAGTGTAAAAACAAAAGTGTCTGCAGAGAATGAAGCATCACACCCTGATCCACCTTGACCTCCAGCCAAAGGAGGACAAGAATCCTCGACAAGGAGAGCTGCCTCTTGGGGCCGAGGAGTCGAATGAAGGTAGCTCACATGCTGTTGGTGGAAGGAGGGCTAGTCTCCTTAAAAGTAGTTCCTGTCAGGGTTGTTAATGGAGACAAAGATATTGCGACATGGGCACTCGTGGATGAAGAGAGTGACATGTCGCTCTGTGCGAAAGGTCTCATAAATGAGCTTGGGGTGGTCAGAAGGAGCACCTCCTTCAAATTAACAACCGTAAATACAGCCTCATCTCAGAAGGGGATGGAGGTGTCTTTGTCCATCAAGAGCCTTAATGGTGATGTAGAGTTGGAAATACCTGATCTATGGACTGTCGATAGGTTACACAAGCTACCCGTCAGAGCATCCCAGTTCAAGAAGATGTGGACAAATGGCCACATCTTCCGGGAATAGAACTCCCAAATGTTGCTGAGAGTGACATACGGTTACTCATTGGCTCTGATGTCCCCGAAGCGTTCTGGGTAGAGGAAGAGGGAGGAGGAAGGAGCCATATGCAATCCAGTCACCACTTGAATGGACTGTTCTGGGACCAACAAGTCCTAGACCCAGGCCTAGAAATGGCACAGTCAATAACGTGATCGTTGACAGTCAGTTACAGGTTCAGGTGGAAAGGTTCTGGCAGATGGATAAGATGCCAGGAGCTGGAGATGAAGCAGATCTACCTGCCGAGTCCACTGAGGATCGAAGGGCCAAAATGATGATAGGAGACTCGGTCACATTGACTGATGGACATTATCAGTTGGGACTACCTTGGCGACGCCAACCTCCTAATCTTCCTACCAACAAATGGCTGGCAGAGTCTCGTCTCAAGTCTCTAAAGAGAAGACTTCAACAAGACAAAAATCTCCAGGAGAAGTACTCAAAGACAATGAAGGAGTATTTGTCTAAAGGCCATGCTCAGGAAGTGGCAAACGACACGGCTGCTAATAGAGCACCACCACAAGCAAGTAGGTCATTCTGGTGCAGGGATGACATGGGCATCTCTCAGATCCAAATATTGAGTCTTAAAGGAAGGCGAAGAAGTCGGAAGGATTCTGGGTCATTTCCTTCAATGCAAGAGGAGGAACGAGGGGCACTTAGTTCATGGCTGATCTACCAAAGGAGAGGGTCACACCAGGGACACCTGTATGCCACAATACAGGTGTGGACTTCTTTGGTCCCTTCTTTGTGAAGCAAGGTAGATCTCAAGTGAAGAGGTATGGCTGCGTTTTTACATGCATGGCTACAAGGGCCGTGCATCTTGAAGTCGCCAATTCGGAGGTTTATAAATTGAAGAGGCCAGCAGGCCAAAATCTGGAGTGATAATGAATCAAACTTCCGAGGTGCTCAACGCGAGTTAAAGAAAACCCTGGCCGAAGTCAACTCCAAGAAAGTCAACAGATACCTGGCCCAGCGAGGAATCGACTGGGAGTTTAACCCTCCAGCCATATGGGTGGCGTCTGGGAGCATGTGATTCGATCAGTCAGAAAAATTCTAGGGATTCTTCTGAAGAATCAAACGTTGACAGATAAGGTCTTCATCACTATGATGTCTGAACCTGGTGGAGGCAATCTTGAATTCAAGACCTCTTACTCCTCTGACTTCTGATTCAAATGATCTGGAACCCCTTACACCTAATCATCTCCTGCTACACCATAGGAACCCGACAGTGCCTCCAGGCGTCTTGACAAAGGAAGACTGCCTCCTACGACGAAGATGGAGGCAGGTCCAATGCTTGGCGGACCAGTTTTGGAGAAGATGGGTTAGGAAGTACCTCCCTGTTCACCAACAACGCCAGAAATAGACCAAGGAAGAAAGAAACTTCCAAACAGATGATCTGGTACTCGTAGCTGATGACAGTCACCCACGAGGCCAGTGGCCCCTTAGTCGGATAAGTGACACCTACCCCGGCGAACATGGACTCGTGCGACAAGTTTAGGTGGGCCTAATCAGTACAAGAGGCCTATCTCAAAACTGTGCTTGCTAGAAGCTGCGAAATAATTTACCATAATTTAATTATCATCGCATTCAACCATCATTCATAATAGCCAATAGCCTCTGTGTTACTCTCAAAATAATTGTTTATCCTATCTAGAACTTGTTATTTCAGCAATAATCTATATTGATATCGCAACTCATTGGCAGAAGTGAGCAATGTTTGACAAGAAGTCCCATATCAATCACTTTGTTTGCATTATACCATCAGAATGGTTGAAAACAATATATGATGAAAGAAAATTATTTCTTACATAAATTAACCAAAAAGGGTTTAACCAATGGAGATTAATTCATTGGCTATCTTTATTGATTATATCCTCCATTAGAGTCATGTTTGTATGAGAAGAATTTAATTACGAACCATTATATAACTACCACGTTTATTTGAATATTTGAAATGAGTCTTCGGTAAAGCCTCATTTGGGGCCCAGGTATGTTGCGGCAGATTCCACAAAGATATTGAATTTAATATATATTATTGAGGGTTGATTAATATTCAGGTAACCGGTTATAACTTCTGTTATAGCCAAATGTGTATACATATATTTGGCTTAATAATGCACCCCTCCCCGATCAATCGCTCTCTCCCTCTCTCTCTCTCTCTGTACTTTATTCCCACCTATACCTCACTATAATGTATTACTCTGAACTTGACGTTGGTATGCCTGCTTGACAAACCCAAGACCAAGACCTTCTTAATAAAACATCCATCTTTTGGGGATAAGACTGGGCATGAAGTGGAGTGGAGTGTATATAAAAGAATAATTCAATTGAGTAGAGGGCAAGATCACGCCTTGCTAAGATATGAACGTGTCAAGTATTTTTTTTGCGTATGTCCTGAGGAAAGTTGCCAAAATCCCAGATAGCCAAAGGTTGTAAACCACATGTTTCACATGTCACACACACACACACACGTTCACACGCTTAAATACATACGTACCCGTTTAAGATACATCACACACAAGGTGCATGTATATTGAGAATAAACATTCATTCAACTGTACAAGGCTTGCTTGGATTTATTCTTTAATATCGTCGGGTGTGATTGCTGTGTGTGCGTTTGAACTTTGTCAATTCTGGGGTTTGATTCTGCAGCTACAGGCATAACAGATATTGCAATCACCAAAGACATGATGTGTTATGCCCGACAAGCAAAGAAGCAATACAGGACATACCTTGATGAGCAGAAGAAAACAAAAGGCACAAGACAAGAATAGAGAAAAGGAAATGGCAGTTAGAGAAAGATAGGACCCTCCTGAATAAAGAAGAAGATGCAACTGCAAAATCAGCAGAGAAGATCTCTCTCTCCTGTCAAAGTCAAACGCCATGAAAAGGCAAGCCAGTGAGAAAGTTGATGAGGTGCATGATGCTGAAAATTCATCAAGCAAAAATAGGAGCTTGCAAACTGAGGAATTAGGGTGTGTGTAGTATTTTTCTTGATCTGTCAACAGACATAGGTGATCCATACATGTATACATTTTATCTAAAAATTTTTTTTTGTATTTTAACAGACTTCTTCAGAAGTCTATTATCTAGATTTGTAAAACCTGCTGCCTTTGTGGATTATCATGATGTGCTTAAGGTAGACGACACAAGAGTAGAGAATCAGAAGGAGGACAATGATCTGATGATCAAGAAGTTGCTGGTGGAGTCTTCCATTCAGGAGAAGACAAAATTCTATGCCAATGTGAGGAAGTTTTTTTATCAAAGCTTGTGACTATGCGAAGAGCAAACTTCCTTTCTCTGATGAAGTACTTCTACAATGTGAGGTTCTTGATTTCAACAAGAGAGCAGAATCTTCATTTGCCTCTGTCAAGTTCTTTGTTGAAAGATTCCCATGCCTACTTCAAGGAGATCCGTGCCCGTCTGTAGATATCCTGGAAGAGGAGTTTTGCCTTTACCAGATTGATCATACCATTCCTGATGCCATAGTGGAATGTGATAGGATCGACAAGCAATGGTATCTTATCAGTAGGCTGAAAGATGACAATGGAGTACTCAAGTACAAGAACTTGGCCCAGTTTATGAAAGGCATCCTTGTGATACCTCACAGTAATGATGATTGTGATAGGGTGTCCTCACTTGTCAGGAAGAATGCAACCGACTTTCAACCCAACCTTGGGGACAAAACTTTGGAAAGCATCCTCATAGTCAAGGCTAACTACAGAGGTCATTGTTATGATCAGAAGGTGTCCAGTGAAGAACTAAAACGAATGAAAGGGGCAACCTACAAAGCTCTTCAAGAATAATGTAGCATGCAGAGTTCCAAGTTCCCTTTGAAAAAAAGAAGTAGAGTGGGGATTTGTTTGAGGAGAACATTGTACATTTCATGAAGACAGTATGCGATTGATATCTTTTATGAACATTTTTACATTACGTCAAATAGAGAGTTGATGAAGGGACCACCTTTTATTGTTTGGAACATGACAATGAGAAAGATACTTGGATCGCAACCAGCTTTATCTTTAAACACTTTGACGCACATCATTATCTTGAAGGTTTGTAACAGATTTCTAAGAGTGATTTGAGTGTTTGTTTGTGTTAGTGCCCATTTCGGGCGAAATTATGCAGCGTTGCTATGTGTTACGGAGAACACCTCATTTGTAACTGACAAATGTGGTAAATATTACTGACAACCATCCGGTAGGGTTGGCATCTCTGTATCCAGAGAATAAAGAGACCAGTAATCTTTGTCTCGATAAACTTTTTTACCCGACTCATATTCTTATCTATTGCTTTCTGTGACAGAGAGAATCTACTATAAATTTTTTGTGTACATACGAACTATCATCCGTCCGGAGGAACATCAAGGGTGAATGATGGAATGGCAGAAATCATCTTCAACATGTCTTCAACAAAAATCTGGATAATCAAAAGAGAGCTCGATGTTAACGTCAGCGATTCAACAAAGAAAGAATAAATTAAGTTTCGAGAGGATGCCAAAAGTCAAGCGGAACTCAGCTTCAAGATGATGAGGAACCAGGGAATGGCTGAACTCCTGTTCCAGTTCGCTGAAATGAATTCTCCTCTGATGCCATGTAAATTCAAGCACAAAGACCTGTACATCGGTAGCGACAACGAAAGGGAGGTAAGGAAAATCAGGCCATTACCACCATATTGTCTAAAACGGAGATTCTTCTTGTAAGAGCCGAGGCCCAACAGAAGAACATTGCAGATCTTAATGTCGAAGTAGAAGAAGTGATTGAACGTAAATCTAACCGAGAGTGCAACAGAGGAATATGGCTGAAGAAATGTGACGCGATATTGTGCAGAGCCCAGAGAGATCGAGGAAAAAAACAGGAATGGTGGCTACACATCATAAAGCCAGTCACTGATCCAGAAAACAAGTTACCACATCAATGGAGTAACAATAACAAGAACCTGAATTACCTTGCAGCAATGCAGGAATACCATGGCTAGGCATCAAGAGGCATCTAACAATGCTCATCACTATTTGACTAAACAGCGGATGAATTATGCACCCTGCTGGAATAACACAGCTAATCATCGAGGAGGTTCAAACAACCGTCAATCTCCAGGATTTGGCAAGGACAACAGAGAAGTATCAACAACTGGCGAGATCAGCGAAAACAAGAAAACATCAGCCAACACCAACAGCCGAGAAGATGGCATAAAGCGCAACGACATCAATTCCACTGGAATCACCAGGGGCAACCTTGCGAACAGAGAGATCTGAATGTCCAACTTGTACTATAAATTTACATGTGAATTATTTTTCAATAATAAAAATCTGAGCCAATATTTGAAATTATTACACATATAGGTCACTTTTTGATACATTAAAACCATGTATTAATACTCTTCCTGATGTTTGCTTGTCAGCGTTCAATATTGTTAGCGTAATGTATGTCCTTACATTATTGAACTCCGCAATGCCATTATTCAACTCATATGCATGCGCAGTACCGTTCACACAGGAGAAATTTGCTCGCAGCGCTAACGCACCACTGTGTGTGTAATTCCCAAGGTACGTGCAACAAGTTGAAAGGTTACACTTTGTAAACAATGGTGGCCTTCATGAACAGATTCACGACCCTCGGCTCTGACGAATTTCAGAACATTCTGAAGGAAAAGGATGCAGAGAATACGCGAAAGGCAACAAAATCTGCACTAGATGATATCAAAGAATATTTGTCAGAGAAGAAATTGTTGGTGAACTTCGAGCAGCTGGACAAGAAAGAAATCTCGGACATAGTTTCCAAATTTATGTCGAGGTCAGGAGGACAGACGGTGAGTACTAGGCCTACAAGCGATCGTCACATGTTTCCATTCGCGCTGATATTAATTGTCACCTGAAAGATTGTTATGGTGCTCAGATAGACATAATCAAAGACAGTGAATTTTCTGATGTAAATCAATTGTTTAGGGCTGCAACAGTCCAATTAAAATTTTGTGAGATTCTCCTTTTCATATCAGATCAGGCAAATTTGATACAGGTGAGTAAACCTCTATTTTTTAAAAACTTATAGCATTGCTGTTGTCATAGAAAATGGTTTGTATGTATAATAATAATAATATTGTATTTCTTTCGTGCTATATGAGATATATTCCATTCATCAGTATGAATATATTTCATATTGCACTCAAGTGTATCCGATATATCAGATCGTAGTGAACAATACTAACTGATCGATATCATATCGGCCATTTGAATTTCTTATCGTGCCAAGAATAAATAATCAAAATATCTGTTTGAATAATTTTTGTGTTTCAATCAGGATGTTTCAAGGTTTCTGAGTTTCTGAGTAGATATAAAACTACCCATATCCACATTTTATCTTGACTTGAATTATTTTTTTTAATTATATGCTCATATCATCATCATTTTTCTTTAAAGCCATGGTAATACTGATGTTCTGTAAGTGCCCTGAGTATCACTTGGGATAGACACCCATATATGTACGATACAATACCTTTCATTATTAGTCCATTCCCATAGTAATAAAGTGATTGGGCCATAGGGAACCGAGACACTTAAAAACAAATTTTTGCTACAGATTGCAGATGTTTGAAATTGGGACCAGGAGCATTGCCTCATAATAACAAGATCTTGTTGTACCTGTGTTTGCTATAACGGGAGTGGACTGTATAACATAACCATCTGACAGACTGCTACTTGGCAGTACCAGAGTCTGACACCACGGATAATTGGACAGAGGTGATCATCAGATGGCACTCATCATACAACTCATTCAATGACTCTTCGGTTGTGAAGGTTTATCGATATCACCATCAAGCATTATCACTCATTCAAGATCACGAGGTGCAGAGTTTGTGATTCTGTGACAATCTCTTATGGATCGCCAGTTCGTCATAACCACTCTTTGGATCTGGTTCTCTCCTGAACTCAAGCTGAGATAGCTCTCCGAAGATCACTTCCGCTGTGGTGAAGACCTCTGCATTACCCAGGAGATGTCCTCCAAAAACCTGAGCAAACAAAAGGAAAACCCAAATATTATTTGATCCAGTACTTTGCATTGTAAAATAAATCTTTTTCTTTTAATCAGTTCATTTAAAGACAAATGCTAACATTCAAAAAAAAAAAAGAAATTTAAAAATAATTCAAGTCAAGATGAAATATGGATATGGATAGATCATATCCACTCACAAACTTAGAAACCATCAATTTTTTTTCATAAAATGCTATAATTATGCTACAAACAGATATCTTGATTATTTATAATTGGCACGATAAAAATTCAAACGGCCCATACGATATCAATCAATCAGTAATAAACAATAATTTCTGAAGTTAACCTGACTCTATGATGATTCCCTTTTGACATAGTGTTATATTCTCCCAACTCTAATAAGAAAATCTACAACTGGTGATACATTATAATCATCAAGTTAGAAGTTGATACCTCTAGTGGATCTTGAGATATCACGATAACAGGAAGGATGGGTGTATGGACGAACAACCCAAAAACATAATGCCTCAATGGGACCAAGAGAATTGTCTCCTTGTAAACAGAATTTGACTGGGTTTTTTTTGTCTTTTTCCTTCTGCATAGATTATTTCTTCAGATAATCAAAATATCTATGGACAGGTTTCTTTCAAATTTACCTTGCCTTTCTCATCTGACAAACTGATATGGAGATGGCCGTGACCCCCTGAGAGAGTTCCAACTAAAGAGACAATCTCATGATTCTTGTCCAAATCAATAACCTGAATATGGAGAAGATATAAAAATTAAATTGACTATAAAGGTTCAATTTTGTCATATACTATTGGTTCGTGCATCAACAAATTATTAAATATGTATTTCATGAAGATATGTTTCTTGAATTTATAAACATTTTTTAATTTTCCTGCAATTTTCTGCGTAAACCCACCCCTAAAAGTCCTCCAAATCATCATATCCCCTTTGAGATATCAAAAGCAAAACTAATCCACACAACAATACAGTATATCATACAACTTTTCACTGCAAGCTGCTCATGCTCATAATAGCACCCGAATGATGTTTTCATCAATCTTACCTGAAAATCTTTAAATGCTATAGACATTTTCTAGCATTGCAAGAAGAAAGAAGAGTATCGTGCAAGATGAAATTCATCAAATTTCTTGTCTCCCTCCAGAAAAAAAAATCTTATTTTATTGAGAAAAATTATGGTATTGTATACAAATACAATTTTACTGGTTAACTAGGATGTCATTATGGGAGAAGCTAAAATTTCTTTGCAACAAGTTTATTATTAATATAAGAAACTCATCATATAAAAATGAGACATTGCAGAGCAAACAGTCAAAAAGAGTCCAGGAAATCAGCAAAATATAAAAAGTAAAAATGATTATGGGATGATGTTTAAAAATGGATCATTTTGACGATTTCCTTGACTCTTTGCTCTGCACATTGTGTTTCATTTTGATATGATGCGTCATTATACAATTCTCATTACCGATACTGAATCTGCCATTCTCACGGAGGCTTTCCTGAGGCTGCCCACACATGAGAGGATGAATGCTGCTTTGAGGCCATGCTCTTTGCAATACTCCAGGAGTTTACTCTTCAGCTCCTCGCCGGGTCCTAGTCGGAGGGCATGGCAGGTCATTGAACTTTCCATGATTGGTATCGGAATCTTGGGGAGTTGTCTGCAAAAAAAAGTCCTGAAATAAAGAATGAACACTAATTTTAAGCATATTTTAATATATTTCCTACCCCAAAATTTCATATCTCAGGTCCATTAACTTTCGTAGATGTATTGCATACAAAATTAGTTGGTATGGAGACATGGTCATGGACATCTAATATTAACAGAAAATAACAAACACACCAAAAGTGCTGACAATGAAAATTCCATCAAAATCAGATGAAAACAAAGTAAATTAGGCCTAAAGTTGGAATATTACATTTTTCTATTTAAAAAAAAAAAAAAATTTTGCAGTTTTAATTTATGCCTGAACTTAGATCTAGATATCCATCAATTTTGTAGCTTAGATCCTATTCAATGCTCAACATTAGTATGTGCCCCATTGCTCGGGGGAACCAGATTTGACCCTTGGGCAACCAAATTTGGAAGAAATGATCAAAGTAGTTAGCCAAACTGGGCAACCGATAGTCTATATATTATTTGGGAGACTAACTAACATATGGGCAGGAGTTGGCCTACATGATGGAATTAAATGAGTGTCTATTCATATTGATCCATCATTTTTTTCTGCCCCTTTAAACTGGGTTACATTATGAATTGGAAATCCCATTTCATTCAAGGTTTTTACAAAAAAATATAATCTTAATGTTGTTATTGTGTATTTTTATTCTGCAGGACAACCAGATTTTTCCTTCAGCCTTTCGGGCAACCATTTTTTTTAGAGCAAAATCAAATAACACTGCTGCAGGGCAACTCCTAAAAATGTTAGTGTTCATTTGCTATATTATTCAAGAAGTTTGTGCTTTGAATTAATTATTTTCTGGATCACTCGATCACTCCCTGTCAACTGCTCCACCATGATGTAGCTTTAGCCTTATTATAGGTCAAGCCAGTGATGCAAGCACGGCTACAGTCGGGCACATACCACTACCACCAGCCCCCGCTGCCTGAAGCCCCGGCTTACCTTTTGACGAGCAAGTGCTGCGCCGAGCTCCGAGCGAGGCGAGATGTCCAAAATTGTGCGTCTTTTTGTGCCTTTTTTCTAACTTCTCTACAGCCTACCAACAAAGTGATGGACACAAGCTATCCCTTTATATTATTATCTCACTGCTCCTATACATCCAAAGGATGCTTTTGAGTACCAGTAAATGTAAATTACCGTACATTCACTTTTGCCTCTCGACTTGACCGCGGAGATTATAGCGCGCGCTAGCTCTTAATGGATGCATAATTTTTGGGATGCATGATCATATCACGCGCGCTCCCCAATCAATTAGATACATGACCATCACTCTCTGAATGCTACAAATGAAAATATCCAGAAGCAAACTTTGTTTATATTCCTTACAAAAACAAACCATCGAGTAAAACTTTAGGGTCATAATATGATTCATGGAAGTTGAGAGAACTATATATAGTTATTTCAGAGTAGAAATAGACCCACGTTTTAGATCAATCAATCGCATGTTTAAAAAAAGTCTGGAGGGGATACCTTTTAGTACCAAATATTTTCAATACTATCAGCCTATATTTTCGACTTATCCTTAAGTCAGTTGGATTTGTACAATGCTTACTTTATCTCAAAACTAGTGATTATGATTGAAGAAAAAGAATATTATAGAGTCTAGGCCTGACCAAAATTATCTCTGAAAGTTCACTTATATGACCATTTCGAGTTTTTAGATGTTAGTCTAGACCCAGTCTTAATAAGCATATTATTATAATATGTATTATACAAATTCAGGAAAAAGCATCAATAATTTAAAAAAATACTCAGATTATATTTCGTGCAATTTTTTATTGGAAATGATTAAATAATGAATTCAAATCTTAAATAAAAATAAAAGATATAAATATAAATGTCTGGGGAGAAGGCTAAATTCAGAGATCGCGTCTAGGTTTTCAGGCGACAACTTGGCTCAGGATTTTGCTTGATTTTCGTGAGTTAATCGTTTATATAAGATGCATGGTGTGGATTTGCATTTTCCATATTCTACTACTATATCTTAACATTTAGTTTGATTCGCAAAAATGGTATAGTTTCCTTGCATCTAATATTGTTTGCTTTCACAACACAAGCTGTCAGTCGGTGATATTGTTTTGGAGCATTGTCCGCGGGCCTGTAGGTCGATACGGTACGGTAACCACAAACTAGTCGAGCAGGCCCCCGTTGTTTTCGTTCCACGTTCCGCCCGTAATTCGCTCTCTGAGCCGTGCTATGCCTGACTGCTGTTAATAATCGGAAAACTATGGCTGATGAGACGACTACTGGCTTTAAATATTTATCCAGACTTCTTTTCTGTATCCTGATATACATCGCTCTGAAAGCAGCCTTTTCACAATTGTTTTTGTCTGAGAAAGAAGCCCCTTTTGAAACTTGGTTGAAGGAAAATGAATTGGTTCATCTTGAAAAGCAACTGAAAGATACTGGTAATTGATCATGATTCTTTTATGTTTTCTTGATTTATTTTTAATATGTTTGATTAGAAGTATTAATTTTTTTTTCTATTGCTAATTATTTCCTAATTTAAAATAAACTTCATCTACAGTAGGCCTAGTAGATAGTTATCGTTATGATTGAGGTCGATCTTGCCTCGTTTTAAAAAACCGAAGTGTTTTTTTTTTTTTTTTTTTTTGGTAAGTAAAATAAGTTCTGTGAATAGAGATTATGTTATACTTTATAGATCTTGATTGCTTGTATGACATTGTGCTGTGATTGCATGTTACAAATGCTGTTTTAATTAAAAAGCCCAACTTATGATAATGATTTAATGAAATGATTTTTTTGTCTCACAATTATGCCAATAATATATAAATACGGCTCATTTGTTCTCCACAATATTTTCTAATATTTTGTGCTAAAAAACTACAAAGAAATTGTTTGTAACCTGGAGATTCACACCCTATTTAGGTAGGCCTACACGTGTAGGTCTACACCCATTTGTGTTTACAATTAATAATACAAATAATGTCTTTGAGGTTTTTTAGCACAGGGTGTTAGAAAAAACTATAGAGAACAGATCTACATATGTATTGATAATGATAAGACATTTCAACCTATTAAAAGTATAATTTTAGCTTATTCTGAGAACAAAAACTCCCAAGGTTCTTCTTGGTTAGGTGTCCGGACACCCACCCCCCCCCCCCCTCCACCATCCTACCCAGTTTGGTGTCCGCATGGGTTGGATGTCTGGATGCTCAATTTGAACCAGCCATTTGAAAAGGTTACAAACAATTTCTTTGTAGTTTTTAAGCACAAATATTAGAAAATATTGTGGAGAACAAATGAGCCGTATTCAATATATATTATTGGCATAATTGTGAAAAAAAAAAACAGGCTTCATTTTTGTCAAGTGTCCAGCCAACCAACCCCCCTTCCTACATGTATCTAGACCTACATGTCTTTAATAAGAGGATGTCTACTCATATTCCTGAAGTTGATTAGGCCTATACAGTGTGTTCCTAAAAAGGTTACCAAAGTTCAAAGGTCAGTCATTTAAAAAATACATGGTTTATTCTTGTAATTTGTTTACTAAAATATTAAGTAACTCATCAGCTTTAATATGAGACATTGCTTACGTCCAAATTGTCACGGGTCACAGAGTTAGGGTCCTTTGAAGGTGAAAGGTACAAAACCCACTTTTTCCAAGTTTTTGGTTTGTAGGATACGAAACTAACTCTTTTAAATTTTTGATTTCGTTTTTTCTTTTCACACCAAGTTTTAATGAAATGCAATCTCATGTGCCAAAGTACCTGTCTCACTGGCAATAAGATGGGCTTACAACGAGGAGACTCTTGAGTCTCAGAGACTTCATCGTTACGCCTCCTGAGTCTTCAGGGCGTCGCGGGAAAATCTAACATAGTCTAAAAAATTGTCAAACCTGTTCGATTTCTTTTAATACATGTAACTAGAAAGTTCCGACAACGTCTTTGCGAAGTCGTGGATACATGTACTTAGGGGACGTCACAGGGACGTCACAGAGACTTGGTCACCTCTAAAAGAAGTCTACTAAAGGATTGAGCATGTTTGACATTTGTTTGGTTTCTCGCGACTTCCTGGAGACTCAGGAGATGTCGCGGCGTCCTCACCCGGACTCCAGAGACTCAAAATTGAGAACGCATCTCATTGCCTATGAGAAATCCACTTTAGCAAAGGAGATAACATTTCGTTGAAACTTGGTGAAAAAGACAAAATATTTGTTTGGTACCCTACAAACCAAAACTTGGAAAAAGTGGGTTTTGTACCTTTCACATTCAAAGAACCCTAACTCTGTGACCAATGACAATTGGGACGAAGGCAATGTCCCAAATTAAAGCTGCTGAGTTACTTAATATTTTAGTAAACAAATCACCAGAATGAACCATGTTCTTTTGAAATAACTGACCTTTGAACTTTGGTTACCTGTTTTAGGAACACACTGTAGATGCATGAACACCTAAAATTTCACCCAAATTTCTATACAAATAAAAAAAACATATCAAATGAAAAATAATGATATTTCTAGAACAATTTTTTTTTCACTACTTTGAAGTAAAGAGAATTTTTATGCTTCAAAACTTGATCTTCCTGTGTCTGTGCATTGACTCATTTGCATGTCAAAATATGAAAGATAGGGGTGAGGACTAAAATTTGCTACATATAATATATAAATCACTCTTTTTCAGGTCCTCGGCAGATGATCCATGTTCCCCAGTGATTCGTTTAGATTTTAGATTTAAAAAAAATAAATAAATAAAAAAAAAAAAAGTTATACTGTTAATTCAATCTTCATGATTGCATCCCAACAAAGAAACAACATGATTAAAATGAGATATTTCTTTTCTTCAGGTTGTGTAAGTGTAGAGGAAGCAGCCCAATTGGACATTAATCAGAGGGCTTTACGAAGACTCAAGCAACGTGACAAGAAGCACCTTGAACGTGCCATTCTTGAGTTACGTGACCAGCTCTTGCTGAAGCAGTGGTTGGAAGATTACTCTTCTCTTAGTCTCTTGCCTTTGTAAGTATCAGACTCTGTCAGATTCGAAGGCCCGTATTTACAAAGGTGTCCTAAGTTAAGCCATGTAGTTGAAATCTGTAGTTTAACTATGGGTAGCAAAATGTGGCACAATCTTGACAAGTAGGTTTTTGATTTATAAAGTTTTTGATACTAAATCTATTCAAAACTGCTTGGGAGTGATCAACTTTTACAAAAGTTTTCCTAACCAGGCAAAATTCCAGAATTCAGTAAACGTGTAAGGAACATAACAATGTAGAGAGATTGTGTGACATTTTGCTACCCATAGATAAACCGCAGATTTAAGCCATGGCTTTTAAAACTTAATTTGGACACCTTTGTAAAAATGAGCTACGTGTACTAAGCCAGCATATATAAGGCGAGATGGAAAAATAGGGAACATCCCTCTTGTAGACAAATTATTCCACTCATGATTGCATGAATGAATAAAAACCTATAATTCAAAGACAATAATATATCCCTGTGTGTCTGTGTTTCACCTTGAAATGGAAATGATTTGTGGCAACCATGCTTGAAAACCATGATTCATTGGACTTTGTAAAAATAAAATTCACATACTTAATTAATGGGTTAAACAATAAGGTGCACACTCATTGCTTGCAAAACACGTTTTACAATTTGATGCAGTATACAATTTGATTCATGTGTATCATTTAAATAAGTTGTATGTTTCATAAATGATAAATGAAACTTTCATTTCTCAGCCAAAAATTTTTGTAGAAATATACTTTAATACCGGTCAATTTTCATTTTTAATTATTTCATTATTCTGTAAAATATTGACAATACACATTTCAAATTATTAGTCACAATCGTGCCCTTTTTGAAAAACAAATGGTGAAGAGGTCTACATTTCAAGTCTATGTTTGTAATTTAATGGATTTGTATGAAATTATTCAATTATGAACTAGAAAGCTAGTATCTATGCGCTCATGAATCTAGTGCTGTTGTAAAATACTTTGTAATAAATTGTAATATATGTGCATACAATGTACATGTCCTACGCTTGGCAGGCATAAACGCTAATCACTGTATTAATCATAATATTATCAGTATCAGATCACAGCCTTGTCATATTAGATACTGTACAATGTGTGCATGGTAGATGAAAATGATATCCAACTACATGTAGTATTGACCCACAACGATAAATGTCGGTGATTTTTTTAACATTATCTTTTAATCTAGAATGTTATGAATTACATATTAGAGGAACAATCTCTGATAAATTGGAATATATTATGTTGCAGTATGTTATGCAACTCTCATGAATAAGAAATTATGAATGAAAATGGATGGATAAAAAAACATAATGAGCATACGCCAGAATATACCAAATGGTGGACTGTGAAATATAATATACCAGAAGAAGAAGGAGAAGGAGAAGGAGGAGGAGGAGGAAAGTTACATTTTGATACAATCAATACATGTACATGTACTTCTGATCAATGATATAAAATTTCCTACTGAAGTTGGAAATGTTAAGGGATAATACCAATCATAATTGTTTCTTCAAATAATATTAATTCTTTAAATCTTTTGAATCTGTACAGGGTTTTTACTTTTTGACAAATCAACACGATGTAATTGTGGGTATCTGGTTTCTTTTTGAAGAAAATTGAACACAAGAAATGTCTTTAAATCAGGAAGCACAAGTATAAATTCATTCACATACATTTTGTATACCAAAAGAGTTGTTGAATGACAGGCTCGTTACATGTTCATGTGTATATATTGCTTTGTTTAAAACAATATGCTTGATTAAATTATTCAAAACAAGTGAAAGTAGAACTATTCAAATCTGAATTATTGTGTAGTTTTCTAAACTAATTTACTCCCATTTAAGAAAAAAAAAGTTTCACAATCATAATCAAAGTCAAGTGAACTACTAATCAATTTTACCTTATTTGCACACTTAACCAAAAAAAAAAAAAATAATAATAATGAATTGAAATGTGTGTTCTTGTCTCTTTTTTGTGTGTGTGTACATGTGTTTTTCCTCATTGTGGTTACATGTATGTGTTTGCTTATAAAATTTGCCTTTAAAATATTTTCATCATGAATCAGCAGTGTGTGTTGTCTTTGGCTCACACATTGGTGATGACATCTAATTAAAAATTAATAACGTGATGGAGAAGTTTCCATGGAAACTGATGATTAAGCATTGTCTTTTAACGCAAGCTTTCCATTTAATTAGAAGAAATGATACCTTGTAGCATGATGGATAGTGCATTACATACTGTACATATGAGAAGTGTAAGCTAACTCTTAAAATGAAATACATTTCCTGTTTGCCTCTTTGCTACTCGACTTGATTGAATTTACCTTCAATACAGAATTCTTCCTGGCAAATGAAAATTCTAGGGAGTATACAAGACCCCTTTGATTTTGCTTTTACATATTAGAATGCACATTCATTCAGTAAATTGTAAGTTATATTTGAGGTTTTGTTTTATTTTGTAAACAATCCTGTTTTTAATTCTTTTATAGTGTAGCATAATTCTAACCATTTCAAATGAATACTGTGCATGCTCTTCATCGCAACTGAAAAAAAAAAGGATTACAATAGCTGTTACAAATTGTTTTTTGTTTCCTGAGCTTTATTGTGTTTTCAGGCATTTTAATATAAATATTATTATTATTGTTATTATTATTATTATTATTATTAATATTATTATTATTGTCTCCTTGTTGAACATAGACTTGATGATCTGGACATCACAGTCTACAGTGAACTCCGCAGAGTACTAGATCTTGATGTAGATGCTCTCACACAGGATGATGTAGACCCTCTGAAATCAATCACCCTCTATCAAGAACTCAACAATCTACAGAGGGCGGTAGAGAGGCAGATGGCTTCGGATCAG
Source organism: Paracentrotus lividus (assembly GCA_940671915.1). Lineage (NCBI taxonomy): Eukaryota > Metazoa > Echinodermata > Echinoidea > Camarodonta > Echinidae > Paracentrotus > Paracentrotus lividus. Next base: position 59,559,304 of record CALNVZ010000174.1, read on the forward strand.
CCCTATGAACTTGACTTCTCGCTGGGAAGGCGCATGTGGAGTGGTGTCACACATTTTGTGCAGACGTTTGGTAGGTGGAAATTCTTGAGATAAAGCGCCTACCGTTTATCGTACATATTGAAAGTTGGTAGAGCTACATGCATGTAAGAAGAGGTGCAGCCTTTTCCCACTTATTCTCCACTGCAAATTCTACCACTCTTTCAGAGCTGTACAACTTTATATTACAATATTATGCCCTTTTAAAAGGTGGTATAAACTTTTTGAAGGTCTGCCTAAAATCTGACATTCCATTAGATGGTGGTATAATATTGAAGAATCTAATCAATAATACCTTCCCATCAAAGTGATTTACCGGTACCTGGGAGATCCTTCAGGTGTATCTCTCTGAGTAGTAAACATTTGTAAAATTTTCCTTTGTTATTACTGGCAATAGAAAATTTAAACTGATAGTGAAAATAATGAAAGTAACTGAAAAGCTAATCCCTGTTTATTGTCTGGTATTGTCTTATACGGACAAAATATTCTGAATCACATAACATCTTGTTTTCTTGGACAAATATGGCATGAAAATTCTTAGAAACTGAAGCAGACTTTGCATCTCTGCATTTATAATAAAGTGTATGTCTATAATGGTTTAGATGCATGTTATGCACCTCTATAGCACATTTTATCAACCCATACACCAAGTCGCCATTTTCTAGGTGGGGAATAAGGCTCTTTAATAAGTCTTTAATTCAGGTCTACAAATTTCAAAATTATTCATCGATTTCATCAGACAAAATCAATTCTGCCCATACATGTAAACACATGTATATTTTGTACATTTATTGCACTTTCTGGATTACATGTACATGTAGGCTAAACTCATCATGGTTTGAACCAGAGTGGGTAGATAGAGAGAGTGGCGACAACAGAAGTCGTCTCTGATTGGTCAATTTTTTCATGGGGCTCGAAATGGAACTATTTCATAAGCAGTTAATGCCCTCAACAGCTGATTCAGTGCCAATGGAACTTTTTTTGCAACTAGCTGATGTGTTTTAGTCATACGCTGCCAGGATGCGCGGTCAGGATGCGTGTTAACATAATTGCGCAATGATCACAAAAATAGTTCCTTTCAGCTCCTCATGTTTGACCTTTGACTGTGCGCACCTAGTTTTGGGTACGCGTGTCGTCACTCTCTCTGTCTACCCACTCTGGTTTGAACTATCTCTTCATCTTTGCAGGCAATGTCACGGTTGCAACGCTGGTGTTTGCCATTGGTTTTGCCTGGGTGAATGGGAACTACCGAACAGCCCAGGCCAGCGGGGTCTCATCTCGCAGCAGGAATGCCCCTATCATTGACTACCTCACAGGGAGCCTGGTTGACCCCTGCAGGTGTCAGGTGGAGTGGGGCTGGGAGGGGGCGGTTCCTGTTGGTGATACCATGGCTTTCAATATCAAGGTAGGGCTCCTAAAATCTCATCAATGCATTGAAAAATGTAACACAGTTAAGCGAGTGACTTGCAAATGAAAGTGGCAGGTGCAGAATCCATTATTTGGAAGTTTTGAGGAAATGATCCAAGACCAAACTAATGCTATTTCTTTTATCCCATATCATTGAAGAGCATTGCATGCTACACATGTAAGATTTGTGACTCAAGTAAAATATTTCCCTCAGTCTTTCACACTTTGACAAAAACTTGCAAAAAGTGGATTTTGTATCTGTCACCTTCATTACTTGCTTTTGCGTTACATTTATTATTCAAGAAAGGTATCATTGCAAACTTGAAGAGTTAGTCTTCAATTATATAAAACACGTAAATAACCAAAATAGATAAACTTGGAATGTTGCCCCTGGAAAGACGGATAACTTTTTTTTTTCAATATGCACTGTAGTGAAAACAATTGATGTACACTTTGAATCTTGTACCCAATTTGTCTGTTTTCTTGTTTCAGTTTTATCAAAGGAACGGTATGAAGTATGCCATCTCTGATGCTGACCAGCTAGCCGTTGAAATCCTAGTGGGTCAGCAGCGAATGGCTTGCTCCCTAGAGTACAGCGATACCAATTATAACTGGGTGAAGTGTGCGTTCACTGTGCGCAGGTCAGGACTCTATACTGTTTCAATCCGTCTTGGTCCAACACCGATCAGAGGAAGTCCCTTTTACAAAGAATTCTTACCTGGTAAGTACTTTTTTGTTAGTTATTATTTCTTAATTGATTCTTTGGAGTATAGTTGTGATACCAATCACAACTGGGTGAAGACTGCGTTCATTGTATGCTGGTCAGGTTTTCATACCCTCTTAATCCATGTTGGTCCAACACCAATCGGAGGAAGTTCTTTTTCCAAAAATTTCTTGCCTGATATACTTCTTAATATCTTTGGCTGGTATTCTTGAAGGGTGACTAAAGTTGGTAGTCCTACTAAATACATTAGCAACTAACTGTAGTCACCCTTCGAGAATACCGGCCATCGTCTACATTATATCGATCTTAAATGTTTTTTTTTCTCAAAGTTTCAAAAGGACCATTGTTTTATATTGAAAGACAATAAATTGAATCACAGTTATTGGTTAAAATGAATTTACATTCTGTTGCAGCTTACTGTTCAGGAGTGCCTTTATCATCTGATATTCTCATAATATGTCCCCTGAATATAGGTGAAGTCCATATCAGCTGCATAGCTCCACAGTGGTCGTGACACAGGGGCTCTTTCATGGCCTCCAAGTGGAGCCATGAATTTAGATGAGTTTAGTAGTAATAATCTAACATGCTCTTATCTCTAATCATCTCCAGGTGATGTGGATCCACACAAAACAGGTTTTGTCCAGCACAGTTCCACAGTGGTTGTGACACAGGGTCTCCTTCATGGGCTACAGGTGGAGCCGAGAGATCAGTATGGCAATACATGCTCTCCAGAGAGTTGGTCAAAGGGGCATGAGAATGGTGACAAGCGATGGCACGGGTTCGAGATCAACGTCACAAGGGTGTGTATCCTAAGGAAGAATTCTAAATAGAAGTTTGTTAAAAGAATTTAGTAACTTCCCAAAACAAGTGCGAAAGAGACCGAAATGAGTAAAATACTATGGCTCTAACTGTAATTACACACTACGGAAAAATTCAGAGCAAATGAAAGTTATTTTAGTAATACTATCTTAAAACAATGAAAACAAAGAGGACTAGGTCTACGGCCATGCATGATCAAATAACAACCACGTTTTAAGAAGCGCTAGGACCTAAGAAATGATTTTAACGCACCAGGAACATCATAATGTGACCAACCTGAATTCTTTACAAGAAGCAAGTACAATCATTATCGAATGCGTGTGATGCTCATGTATATTTCACTTGAGGTATAAAAGTGAAGATCACATGTTGCTTGTTTTCTGTTTAGGTTGGAGACAAAGTATTTGATTCCTTTAGTTCTCTATATGACATCGTCCCTGTGAGGGACAGTCAATGTATCTCTATGATCATGTTAGAGCTGTGTTTGTTTTCTATTGAGGTTGGAGACCAAGTATTTGACTCCTTCAGTCCTCTGTACGACATTGCCCCTGTGAGGGACAGTCAGTGTATCTCTATGATCATGTTAGAGCTGTGTTTGTTTCCTATTTAGGTTGGAGACCAAGTATTCGATTCCTTCAGTCCTCTGTACGACATCGCCCCTGTGCGGGACAGTCAGTGTATCTCTATGATCATCAAGCTGGATATGGTTGGATGCTTCAAGGCTACTGCTACCTACCATGGCAAGCATCTCATGAATGGAGACTTTAGTATCCTTGTGCTGAACGGTGAGTAATTCTTTAATTTCTGATGACAATGACCTATGTTAGAAATAAACTAGTTTATCACTAGTATAAAGATAATTTTATTTAGTTCAATTGTGCAAATATTCAGGAGTTGAAAGATTTATCTTCCATTGATCAAGGCAAACCTATTTAAATACAATGTTAATCTTTCAACGATTTGAATATTTGCGACATTGAACAAAAGAAAATTATTATTATCTGTTTTATATAATATCTAACTGCTGCAAAGAAGATTTTGACATGGCACTTATGTAAAGTAGATTCAGTAGGTTTGTTTATATTCAAAATTGCACGGTTAATGGAACTAAAATGCAGACTTGATAACGTAATCGTTCAATGGATTTTTTAGTGAATATCATGTGACCAACACTCCTTCAAAATTGAGGGGTGCAGAAAATGTACATTTAGAGCAATACTCGTGGGCAAATAATTTTTTTTTTTGTTTTTTTGGTGGTAATATCATATACTTCTATGTTTTACATTCCTTCAGCTTTCAATTGATCGCTTGATTTTCATCAGATAAGGTATTCAAGACAAACCATATGATTTTCCTTCAACAGAAACTGACATAGCGAAGGTGAGCAAGACGATTAAAAAGAAGCATGTTGACAGCTGGTACGAGGCAACCTTACTCGCCACTAACAAAGAGAAGTTACGCAAACCCAGGAAGGTGTATTGCTACATCTCCTCCAAACAGTTCACTATCAAGGAATACTACCTAATGGTCATCCCGAAGAGACTCTTTACATTCAGGGTCTGTCCAGCAACAAAGGTACTACATCAGTGTTTATTATTCAAGTAATGTACATTTGCTTTGTATGCTTTTTATATAACCCACATGCAGGGCCCCCACACTAACTTTTCTGATTGAGGGTCTTGATTAGAATTGTAGTGTCAGAAATATAGCCCCTAAGGGACGGTGAGGGGCATTCATGCCAGCTTTCTACCACTGATAAGCCTCCAATATCAATACCATTGCAATAAAAAAAAAAAAAAGGATGATAATCTTCTTATAGCCACTGGCCCGCGATCTTACATTGTATCTTGGCTGAGACTGAGCTACGTGCGAATTCACTAGCGCGAGACTAGATTAGACGCTCGGAGGAGAAATGGGATTTATTGAAAACAAACATGAAAACAAAAACATACTAGCGAAAAATTACAAACCGGAACATCCAATTGGATATAACAATTAAGCAATACTTTTATACAAGTAGGTTTTAGTTAATACATTTGGTTATTATATGCGGCGACTGAAGAATGAATAATCACACCGCAACGCAAATGAAGTGATCGTTACTTGTTTCAAGAGTTAATTGCAAATCGTCATTTAATATTGAAATACTAGTAGTTTTGATTTATTTATTTATGAATATGCCTGTTTTATTTTGTTGACAGATGGGCGCTGTGCACGATTTCAATTTGCGGAATTTCAATTCTTGCAGCTAGATCAGCGGAACCACGGAGAAATCGCAGTGCGGCGTAACGCTGCGGTAGCCGAATCGGTTCAATCATCAATTGAGCTCTCAATAAATGCTGCCGATAGAATTCGAGCGCTGCGCAGGCCAAGCATCTTCATAATTCGGCGCCGATCGTTCCAGGCGTTACGCTTCGTTCCGCTGACTAAAAATAATAAAACTACGGTCCCTAAGCTAACTTTTGCAAAGACTATTGGGGGTGAAATAACTCTTAACAAAGAAAATAGAGATGATTTTTGCTGGGTTAAGTGACCATCTAGGTCCCCTGTAAAGGTTGAGGGGTGGGGCCCCGAGAAAAGGGTTAGAATGTTTCCCTCCATTTACAAAGGACCTGCATTTTTGGTTTTTATATGCAAATTTAAATCTTGCCTAAAAGATCTATAAAATATCAATGGAATTCCTTGAACTAAATTGCTGATACAATTCAACAGTATTTGAAACCTTTATTTCTTTCTTCAATTTTCTGATTGAAATATTGTAGATCAAACTAGATGAATCTTCGACCGCGCACGGTCAGAAGGCATGCCTCCGTATTGCCACATCGGAAAAAAAAAGGCATGCGCCATGTTGAGTATTTTACATCCATTTATACCATGACATCTTTGAGATATTGACCCCAAATCTATTAAAGTTGTATCATCAGAATTATTTCCAACTCAGGAAGGATGGCTACTGATGTAATAAAAAGGATAAACATGTTTAAGTTGATCTGTCAAAGGTCCTTCAGAAATTGCACAAACGAGTCATTTACATAAATAACCAGTGACCTTTGATGTCCTGACCTCAAAAATCTAATCAGTTTATCTTTCCTCCCACATGACCCAAGTTTGAAGTTGATCCATAAAATGGTACAAAGTTACTGCAAGAACGTGCCATTTCATGTATACAATGACGTCTGTGACCCTTGACCTTTGACTTTCATGACCCTCAAAATATAATAAATTCATTGTCCCTACCATATGCACACATGACCCAAGTTTGATGTTCATCTCATCAAACTGTTTCTTAAGTTATCGCAAGAACAAGCCATTTTCACGTACACAATGTCCTCTGTGGCCTTTGAACTTTGACCCCAAATTCTAATCAGATTATTGTCCGCGTCCATATGCACATATGACCCAAGTTTGAAATTGATCCGTCAAACGGTTTTTAAGTTTATTGCGAGACAAGCCATTTTCATGTACACAATGACCTCTGTGACCTTTGACCTTTGACCCAAAATCTAATCAGTTCATTGCCCCTCCCATATGCAACACATTACTCAAGTTTGAAGTTGACCCGTCACACAGTTTCTTAAGTTATTGCGAGAACGAACCATTTTCATGTATATAATGACATCTGTTGACCTTTGACCTTTGACCTCATGACCCTAAAATCTAATCAGTTCATTGCCCCTCCCATAGGCACACATCACCCAAGTTTGAAGTTGACCCGGCGTCAAACGGTTTTTAAGTTATGGCGAGAACGAGCCATTTCATGCATACAATGACCTCTGTGACCTTTGACCTTTGGACCTAATTGACCACAAAGTCTAATCAGATCATTGTCCCTACCATATGCATACATGATCCAAGTTTGAAAGTGATCCGTCAAAACCGGTTCTTAAGTTATCGCTGAGAACGAAAACGGGCGACGTACGGACGGACGGACAACCCGAAAACATAATGCCTCCGGCACCACCTTCGGTGGCGGAGGCATAAAAATTAGAAAAACAATAACTGTCAGAATAAGTATATTTGTACACAGCAATGGATTCCCCCTTAAATGCGTAAAATATTTCATTTACTTACCTTCCTCGTTCACAAAGTGAATCTCAAATTTTTTACACCATTCTGAAGTTGACAGGCTTTTTGTGGCTTTCATTGACTGTGAGAGAAAAAAAAATGCAGAAAAAGCTTATAAATGTAATTGGATCTCTGATATAAGCATTTGGTCGAATCATCATATCACATAAAACAGTTTTGGTTGAGCAGTCCTGTCCTTTCTCCTTGCCTACAAACTGATTCAAGATTATCAGACCCAGGTTCTAATCTAAGTCAGATCTTCTAAATAGTGACTTTACAATAAAAATTTTAGAGAAGTAGTTCATTTAATATACAAATGCCTCGATTGAAACATTTTTTTTTCCTGCAGAAGTCACAATTTAGGGCTGCATGCATTCAAGTGAGACGGTCTTCTGCTGAGGATAAATACAGAACAAAGACATATAACACCAACTCTTTTTAAACGGCCATGCAATCTGGCCAATTTCCCGCTTTAATATCGTATCAAGTTCACCTATTTTAATTTTACTTGAGCTCTTCACTCAAAATAAAGACATTTTTGGTCATCTAAAGTTGTCCACCTTATAAATAATGAGAAATAGTGATGAACCTAGGCAAGCGAGGATAACAGTCAATGGCCAACAACTTGAGAAGTGAGATGCTTTAGGAGACTACTGGGCATCTCATATACAGACCATATGACCAATGCAGAGGTACACAGAAGGGTGGGCCAGCACATAAAGAACTACAAAGCTCTACAGTCCACTGTAAAGAAGAGGAAGTTTAAATGGTATGGCCATGTAACAAGCCAGTGGCCTTTCCAAAACCATCGTACAAGAAACAGTTCAGGGAAAGGAGGTTATGACCCAGCAGGGTTATGGGCGCAGTAAGAGGTAAATAAGCACCCTATAAATCCAATACAAATCCTCCTTACAAAACCTCCCCTAAGGCCCTATAAATTTTTTTACAGAAATTGGTGTCCCAATACATCACTCTAACATCTACAGGGCATATTACTCTATTGGGTGCTGTTTCCAACATGCCCGGATAAGCAAGGTCAGACTGTTCTTAATTATTTCAATAAAAGGGTATCTTTACTCACGCTCTCTAGGAGGTTGTGTCTGTCGATAACGAGACTGATGATAGATGTTTTCCTGTTGTGATGCTTCAAGACTTCTGAGTAGAAACATTTCTGCTTGTCGTGAAACGTCTCAGATCCACCTAATAATATCATGCCATGAAAAGGTTATTTCTAGCATAAATTCAAGATAAAATGCCTTTTAATATTGAAAAAAAAAAATTAAGGAAGTCAAGTCATCACTTGGGTCCTAGTTTATCATTTTAGGAGCAAACAACACAAAAAGAAGTGCCTATGTGACCCCTTGCAAGACTCATTTGGCCAATGAACATGCATTGTAACATTCAAACAAAAAGTTAAAGGTTAAAGATCGATTTTACACACTTATACAAAGAAAAGAAGCCTGTACAATAATCAATTAATATTAAAGGTCAAAAAGTGACCTAAATATATTGTTTGTTTATAA
>CALNVZ010000174.1:59567902-59578169 GCA_940671915.1 Paracentrotus lividus
AAGTTATGGCGAGAACGAGCCATTTTCATGCATACAATGACCTCTGTGACCTTTGACCTTTGACCTAAATGACCACAAAGTCTAATCAGATCATTGTCCCTACCATATGCATACATGATCCAGTTTGAAAGTGATCCGTCAAACGGTTCTTAAGTTATCGCCGAGAACGAAAACGGGCGGACGTACGGACGGCGGACAACCCGAAAACATAATGCCTCCGGCACCACCTTCGGTGGCGGAGGCATAAAAAATTAGAAAAACAATAACTGTCAGAATAAGTATATTTGTACACAGCAATGGATTCCCCCTTAAATGCGTAAAATATTTCATTACTTACCTTCCTCGTTCACAAAGTGAATCTCAAATTTTTTACACCATTCTGAAGTTGACAGGCTTTTTGTGGCTTTCATTGACTGTGAGAGAAAAAAAAATGCAAGAAAAAGCTTATAAATGTAATTGGAATCTCTGATATAAGCATTTGGTCGAATCATCATATCACATAAAACAGTTTTGGTTGAGCAGTCCTGTCCTTTCTCCTTGCCTACAAACTGATTCAAGATTATCAGACCCAGGTTCTAATCTAAGTCAGATCTTCTAAATAGTGACTTTACAATAAAAATTTTAGAGAGAAGTAGTTCATTTAATATACAAATGCCTCGATTGAAACATTTTTTTTTCCTGCAGAAGTCACAATTTAGGGCTGCATGCATTCAAGTGAGACGGTCTTCTGCTGAGGATAAATACAGAACAAAGACATATAACACCAACTCTTTTTAAACTGGCCATGCAATCTGGCCAATTTCCCGCTTTAATATCGTATCAAGTTCACCTATTTTAATTTTACTTGAGCTCTTCACTCAAATAAAGACATTTTTGGTCATCTAAAGTTGTCCACCTTATAAATAATGAGAAATAGTGATGAACCTAGGCAAGCGAGGATAACAGTCAATGGCCAACAACTTGAGAAGTGAGATGCTTTAGGAGACTACTGGGCATCTCATATACAGACCATATGACCAATGCAGAGGTACACAGAAGGGTGGGCCAGCACATAAAGAACTACAAAGCTCTACAGTCCACTGTAAAGAAGAGGAATGTTAAATGGTATGGCCATGTAACAAGCCAAGTGGCCTTTCCAAAACCATCGTACAAGGAACAGTTCAGGGAAAGGAGGTTATGACCCAGCAGGGTTATGGGCCAGTAAGAGGTAAATAAGCACCCTATAAATCCAATACAAATCCTCCTTACAAAACCTCCCCTAAGGCCCTATAAATTTTTTTACAGAAATTGGTGTCCCAATACATCACTCTAACATCTACAGGGCATATTACTCATAATGGGTGCTGTTTCCAACATGCCCGGATAAGCAAGGTCAGACTGTTCTTAATTATTTCAATAAAAGGGTATCTTTACTCACGCTCTCTAGGAGGTTGTGTCTGTCGATAACGAGACTGATGATAGATGTTCCTGTTGTGATGCTTCAAGACTTCTGAGTAGAAACATTTCTGCTTGTCGTGAAACGTCTCAGATCCACCTAATAATATCATGCCATGAAAAGGTTATTTCTAGCATAAATTCAAGATAAAATGCCTTTTAATATTGAAAAAAAAAAATTAAGGAAGTCAAGTCATCACTTGGGTCCTAGTTTATCATTTTAGGAGCAAACAACACAAAAAGAAGTGCCTATGTGACCCCCTTGCAAGACTCATTTGGCCAATGAACATGCATTGTAACATTCAACAAAAAGTTAAAGGTTAAAGATCGATTTTACACTTATACAAAGAAAAGAAGCCTGTACAATAATCAAAATTATTTAAAGGTCAAAAAGTGACCTAAATATATGTTTGTTTATAAAGTAGAAGATAAGAAAATTTATGAGGGCCAGGTCATAGTCAATGTTAATGTAACTACATTCATAAGTAGGGGACTATTAAGTAATCAGTAGAGGTTAAAAGTCAAAGGTGGCATACCTTTGTTTGAAAGTAGAAACCTATGATATAATTAATTCAAAGGTTAATTAAAAGGTCAGATCAGGATCAACATTTAAGTGAATATGTTCAGTGAAGGTCAAAGGTCAAAGGTGACATACCTATATTCATGAGAAGGAAACTGGTGAAGGTACTGCCATGATGTCTCTGTGCTTGGAAGCGAGTTTGATGGGAGGCTGTCCACCATCATCTATGCTAAACACAGGCACACTCTGGTCTGAATCTCCACCCTCAAACTGAAACTGCATTGAGCGATATAAGGACATAAGTTTTAAGATAATGGCCAATAATAAGCCATGGCTTTAATCTGTGGTTTAACTATGGATAGCAAAATGTGACACAATCTTGAACAGTAGATGTTCGATTTATCAGAATTTTTGGAACTGAAGCCATTAAAACTGCCTGGGAATGACAAGTACAAAAGGGTTTCTAACCATTTATAAAGCATGATTCAAGAATCCAGCAAATATGTAAGGTGCATAACACACAGACAAATTTGTCACATTTGGCTAACCATAGTTAAACACAGATTTAAGCTATGGCTAACTTAGTACACCTTTGTGAATACCTATTCGGAACCATGCATACGAAGGAGTACTTGTTTACGAAATTATCTCCACTGATTTTACTCCCTCGATGTGCGTAAAACATGCTGCCGGTATATGCCGCTCACGTGAAAATTTCTGTAATTCCATTTATTCTCCAGCAACGCGACCTTTTATTCTTACTCTCATTCAATGAAGAAACAACATAGAGAAAAAGTTTTTTATAAGACTGAAAAGCTGACGAAAATAATGTGTTTTTGATTACTAGCAGCAATATGCAGTACCTGTTGAAAATTGGCGTTTTGGTGGGGGTAGCCTATACAATATCAGATCGGAGTTCAAACTAATCAAAGAAAATACACCACAGACAAAATATGGAGTCATGTGGGTTCTCTCTGCAATTTTAATTGATTTACTTTTTGTATTGCTAAAAAAGAAAGGAAGGAAGTGTGGTAGTAAAGAAAGAGAAAAAGGAGCAAAGCAGAGGCCGTGGAGCGTTTTTGAAGATGGAGGGGCTGAGCCGAAGTGTGTGTGCGTGGGGTGGGGGGGGGGGGGGCTGAACAGGCTAAAAATTCACAAATGTAGGAGGATTGGTCATTTTTACTTTTTTTCTACACGTTCGAAAGAGAGCGATGTGAGGAGTCGGCAAGGAGCATAAAGAAAAGAGAGGTTAAAAAAAAAAGAAGAAAAAAAAACACTGATATAATCATCCTTTGTATCAATAATCATGGCATCGAGAAGAAAATTGGGAATCTCAATTTGGTACACTACATGTGCCCATGACAACAAGCGTACTGCTAGTACATTCCATAATTACACAATATCAAATTTCATCTTGCATGTAAATTCTGTATACGATCAAACACATTCAATAAAAAAAATTACTTGTACACATGTTGACTAGTCGATGCTCTTGTATTCCTCCGAGTATAGGCCTATATTTCCATTATTGTGAGTTAAATATTTGCGCTTCTCAGTATATCAGACACTCTGTATTGTTGTGTCCTAAAATTCACTGGCTTTATGTCTGTCTGTCACTCTCTCTCTCTCCCTCTCATGAATCTCGATGTTCACGAACTTTCGTGTGAATTCCGTGAAACAAGCTTCTCAATTTCAAAGATGAAGTTCCGCGTGTTTACATTTCGGGTCATTGACCTTGTTTTGAACGGCCAAGCACCGACTGATTATACTGTTGTCATAACAACGAAAGCTACAGCTTGCACATTCCAATCAATGGCAAAAGTGTACCTAATATAATTATGCCCTGAAAATACTCGTTGCGAAATGTCCCGAGACTTATTGATCCAGTCTTTATTTCACATGAATTTAATATATTTGCCGTGACCACCACAGCCATACTGTTTTATTATTATTTTCTGGCTTATGATTCACTGTTATTTTGCATTATGTTATTATGTAAATATTTTTTTTCTCTTTCACCTCTTACGAGGAACTTTATTTATATATATTCAAATATTTACATCATACATGTTATACAAAATAAGAAACAAAAGGTGATTGGTTTAAAAAACATAATCCGTATACAAGGAAGAATCAAAGAAAAAAATCAACAAAATTACTCAAATATGCTCAAGTACCCTGTCGATATCCCCCGAATTCTCCCGTCCACGGATATACTTGCAACTTAAATATTGACGTAATTCTACTTTCAGATCTATCCATAATTGTTTCGGATTCACTTTATCATTTCTTTTTTCCCATGAAGTTTTTACATAATTTCTATAAATAATGAATTGTGCAAAGTTTATGATGAGATTTATCATCAAATTCTTTTCTCTGAAATATTGAATCCAATAATCATGATCCTTTCATTTATTTCAACTTGCTTTTGGAATATATAAAATATTATTCGTTCAACTATTTTCCATAGAATGTTAACCTTTTTACATTTAAGTAACATGTGCATACTGTTGTGCCTTCACATTTACATATATTGCATCTACTATCGTTTATTATTTTCCATTTCCGTAAGTTATCTTCTGACGGTAAGATTCTATGGAAAAGTTTGAAATTAAACTGTTTAATCCTATTATCTTTTATATAATGGAATTTGAAGAGTAAAATCTTTTATCCCATTTGAAATCATGTTCTAATTCAAAGTAATTTATCCAATATCCGATAAAGGCTGGTTCTGTTTGCCTTATCTCTACATATACTATAATAATGTTTAGCTTTCATTGATCGTAAATCAATCAAATCACCAGAAGAAATTTCAAACATTTCTTGCTGGTTCAATTCGGTGTCATGTCTTTGTCTCATTTTAACAAACCAAATTCTCGGAAAAGCTTTTTTCAGCTTTGATAGTTCAAAGCGTCTCAATAAGTTTATTGATTCCAAATTATTAAAAATGTTATCAATTTCTTTCCATCGTCCATTTTCGATTACTTGATTAACTTTCATTATTCCAAAATCGTGCCATTTTTTGAAAAATAGCATTTCATTGTTTTGTTTTATATTGCTATTATTCCAAAGAATTTGATTTCCAATGTCAACTACCTTAAATATGTTAGTAAATCTTAACTTTGCCCATATTTTTAATAAATTCAGGTAAAATTGGGGCAGTTTATGCTTTTTACCGATTCCAATAAGGTCATTACTATTACAGTTGAACTTCAAAAATAAAGGAAAACCTCCAACACTTCTTATCCAGTAAGAAAAAAGCGTTTTCCACAATCCTTTACTTTCGTTACAAAACTTCATAAACCAAGATAATAGCAGTGAATTAAATTTAGCTTCAATATCAACCATTCCGAGCCCTCCTTTCAACACCTGATTTATACATACACTTCTTTTAATTTTGTCTGTCTTTGAATTCCATAAAAAAGAATACATGAGTGTGTTGAGTTCTTTAATTATATATGTCGGAACACTTACAGCTGTAGAAATATAAACAAATTGGGATGCTATTAAGGTCTTTAGTATAGTAACTCTTCCAAAATATGTCAAGTTACATGGTCATAATTTGAATATCAATGACAATATCTCAAGGTTTGTAAGTCCATGTTTTTTTTCTTTGTGAAATTTTAAATTCTGTATACGATCAAACACATTCAATAAAAAAATTTACTTGTACACATGTTGACTAGTCGATGCTCCTGTATTCCTCCGAGTATAGGCCTATATTTCCATTATTTGTGAGTTAAATATTGGCGCTTCTCAGTATATCAGACACTCTGTATTGTTGTGTCCTAAAATTCACTGGCTTCGGACTTGTTTGGCCTAAACCCATGTTACGACTCGATCCGTATACATCGATATTACAACTTATCAGAGCACCTCAAACCCCACCTCTCCTCCTCTTTATGTCTGTCTGTCTGTCTCTCTCTCTCTCTCTCTCTCCCTCTCATGAATCTCGATGTTCACGAACTTTCGTGTGAATTCCGTGAAACAAGCTTCTCAATTTCAGAGATAAAGTTCCGCGTGTTTACATTTCGGGTCATTGACCTTGTTTTGAACGGCCAAGCACCGACTGATTACTATACTGTTGTCATAACAACGAGAGCTACAGCTAGCTTGCACATTCCAATCAATGGCAAAAGTGTACCTATATAATTATGCCCTGAAAATACTCGTTGCGAAGTGTCCCGAGACTTTTTGATCCAGTCTTTATTTCACATGAATTTAATATATTTGCCGTGACCTCCACATCCTTACTGTTTTATTATTATTTTTTCTCGCTTATGATTTACTCTCGTTTTGCATTCTGTAACGGCCCTTCTCCAACAAAAACAATAACAAAAACAAAACAAAACAAAACAAAAATATGGGTGGCTGAGCGAACCGCAGGATATAGGGCCTACCACATGGTCACAATTTGGGGCACGATTCGAATATCAATGACAATATCGCATGACCGAAAAAAAAATACAACCCCTCCCCCCTCAGACTAAATCTAATAATGAACCCCCCCCCCCCCCGGCCCATGGGCCGGTTCCCATGAAATCTTATTTTCTCAATGTTCTGCTATGAATTTTCATGTGTTTAAGTTTTGAACTAGTTTTTATGTGTTAATTAACCGTTTAAAGTTTGCTGTAAATACGTTCCATGTATATATTACAATTTATAATTTTGTACATAACTTGAATTAACTTTATTCTACTATGCTGGGGACCCCGTTGTAAATAAGCTCTAGAGCCTAGGGCTTTCATGGGTCATCCCGTCAAGCTTATGTGAATGATGTTATACTTGAAAAATAAATCATATCAAATCAAAATACTGGAACCGCGCATATATTATGGAATACCATCTTTCTTTCTATTAAATCATGTACGTCACTGCAATGAGAAGACGTGTCTTGATGTTTATTATGTCACAATGCAATTTGAAATAGATACGCTAGTCATTGTGACGTCACATTCACCGCCTATGAACTGTGTATGATATGAAAAAGCATGGTTCCCAGGCTAATTCTTGGTCATGCATGGCTCGAACCCTTCTCCATGTTTAGTTATCCTCATTCTGACCAGGTTTCATGTTTATATGGTGCCCGATATAATTCAAGTTTCAGCTCCATTTGTTCCCCCTATATGTTTGAGATAAAATTTTCCGTTTTTATTATTCTGTTTTTATATTTCTGTCCTCCCATTTTTCTTTCGTTTCTCTTATTGTACTTTCAATTTTCTTTTTCTTCCATTTTCTTCATTATTTTTTATTCAACAAGCAGAATATAATTATGTAGTCCTATATTCATGTGAACTCACAGTTCGTTGTTGTCAGAATGTCATGCACTATTCACTTGGGACTATATTACAAGACTACGATTTGACCTTCTCCTGAGTCGACCTCATTTAGCTTTGCATAATGCACGTCCGCTGTGCTGTGCATGCATAGCGCATGGCCAAAGTATTTCAATTCTGCGTATAATTGTGTTTGTGTGTGTCACTGTGTGTGTGTGTGTGTGTGTGTGTATATATGTGTACGTGTACGTGTGTGGTGGACGCGCTGCATGCACTTGGCTAAAATATGAATACGTAATTAGGTACCCGTAAACGATGAGTTATGTGCGTACGTAGCTAGCTATAATAATATACGTGAGCTGCCTAGACTCAATTAACTCTCCTATTAACGCACATCAAACAACTAGTGGTGCTTTGAAAATGTTTCTATAAAAAAGTAATAGGATTGGGGGGGGGGGGGTCCGTTATCAGGACACTTAAGCAGATAAAAAAACATCATCTTTTGCTCTGGATTTACTCAAAATTTGTGCAGTAAAAGCAAAAATATTTTTTAATATTTGTGCTTTGTTATATTGTCTGGTATTATTTTCAATCGATTGAAGAAATATTGATCACAAAGGTTCTAAAATAGGCGTCTTGTCCGGACAAACATCCCGTCCGGACATACAACAACCGGGTATACTAATAATTTTTAAAAATCTTACAATATGTAGGCCTATAGAAATACTTTGATAGAACAAAACCATCACGATTCGGCCAATTTGCTGCTCTGTAAACGACTAGATCTATGTTTGATGAAATATAATCAGTCTATTTCAAGCGAGTAGGGTTACATGCACTATTAAAGTAAGAGTTCAATACTTCCCCACGATTAACACTCAACATTGGCCAAACATTATCGTGTCAATCAAAAACATAATAGTTCAAACAATATTATTCATACTGACATTACATAATGCACCATCCTTTAAATCATTTCTAAGCTTTTGGGAATTCTAAACATGAGATAGTTGAATTACAGGGAGACTCCCATCTCCCTGCGCTGCATGACCAGCCTGATTATGGCGCGGGTAAACAAACAAAGAAGAGGTCATAATACTCGTAGTTCATTTCAGGTCACGTTGTTTTTCATGTGATAAAAAAGCCGACATACTGGTTAGAAAATTACACCGCGCGTACCGGTTGCCCGTAGTAACTCTTTGCAAGATACAATGCAGACTATATGGGGGAAAAAGTCAAAACATCGCCTCGATTCATGTTTGGATAGGATCTACGTTTTATGAAAGCATTTAAGGTTGATATTCATATGAGCTCGATGGGATTTGAAGGATTAGATAAACCAAACTGGCCTAGAAATGGGGTAAGCCTATTACATAGCCAAAGCCTATACGACATAGCCAAAGCTACAAGTATAATATTGGCCTTCATAGCCGACTATAGCTATTTTGATAATAATAATGTTTGCTAAAGGGAGACTGCAAAAGTCCATAAATCCATACGGATATAATGGAGTTTTTCAGACAATTTTAAGTATTCCTATAAATTATTGCAAACTGCAAACTCTGATTGATGATGTTTAATTCGGAGCAGTTATATAACGTCCTGTAACTTAATGTCCTTTTTCTTTCTTTACAGGTTCCAGCAACATGCGGCGCAAGCAACCAGTCACACCGACGGATATCTCAAAGAGTGGGGGGGGGGGGGGGGGAGGGAGGTTGAGGGGGAGTGGTTGAGGTCCGAGGGGTAGCCCCGAATTACTATATGGTTACGCCTAAAATAGCAGTGGGTGATTCAGGTGGGGGCGCAGAGGCCGCCCCCTAATTTGAAAACCACTTATATTTTATTGACTATATTTTTTGGGTCAAAATCTGAACCCCTCCCCCCCCCCCCCCCCCCCGTTTGTGCAGGCCTACCCCAAATCTTTTTTTTTTTTTTTTTTTTCAAAAAGTGAAATGCGCCATATTATGGATTCATCATAAAATTCAGGTCTTTCTAGTAATTACATTGAAAAATCATTTCATTTTCGCGGGTTAAAGAATGTTTGCTCGTGATTGTATTAATAATGGCACTGTTCCCCAAAAGATATTCTTGCTCTTTAAAAAACCCCAATACGATAATAGTGTATCACCCAAAAGAATGAATAGGCCTATACTAGGCCTAAAATCCAAAACGACCTACCTCGTCTTGGTATTGACCGTCAGATGTGGGTTCATGCTCTGGGAGATGGGAGGAGGTAATGATCTGCCAGGCGGACTTGTCCATTGATGACAACTTACCTTTACAACCTCCTCCCTCTGTAATAGATTTCTATTTTATTTTTCATTTGAAATTAATGATGGATGATGTTGGTGATGATAAGTGGTAGTGATGAAAAAATAACTTGATTCACGAGTGGACTTGAAGATGGCTTATCTGAAGTGTTGCGTTGAGTTGCGGTGTCTTGTCATGTGTTCAATTGCAATCCTTGGAGTAAAGCCCCCACGTTTGTCTTGAAGGTTTTGTTGTGTGTTGTAACGCAACATTCGAGAAAGCCCCCCCCCCGGCTTGCCTCGAAAGGTACTTACACAACACAACACGGCCCAATACAACCCTTCGAGACAACGGGGGAGGGGGGGGGGGGGACTTTCTCGAAGGGTTGCGTTGAGCTATGGACGTAAACTTTTGAGCGCATGCATGCTTGAGTACTACCAGGGTGATTGTAATGATGATGATGATGATGATGAATAATGAATGAATGACGACAAATGGACCTAATGATAATAATCCGATATGAATGAATTAAATAATACAAAGTTTGCCCATAAAACATGTAAAAAGAGTATTGGGAGAAAATTAAAAAAAAAAAACATTGCAAAGTATTATTGTCCACAGCAAGCATCATTTCCTGCCACCATCGTACAACAAGCAAGGGAAAGGAACACGCAACAGGTACTTTCATCGGTAAACCCTTTCATCATGTCCATTCATCATTTACTCATCAATTCATTGGAATATTCACTGGTTTTTATTTCCACATCACTGCATCTTTGTATCGTTA
>CALNVZ010000174.1:59581174-59604301 GCA_940671915.1 Paracentrotus lividus
GTGCATGTAGCACCAAATCACATGCACAAGCCCCAAAATTCCTTGGTATTTCCAGATTCTACGTGTCCACCTTATGGTTCTAAACAAGAGCATCTATATTGCTATCTATCTGAAAACAAAAAAAAAAAAAAAAACATTTTGAAATAGATTCACAATAGTTTATATATCTTCTTCCTTCTGCTTTTAAATTGGATTCAGACATATTGGAAGTTATGGGAAATCTGATCTATTTGTCTTTGCGATGCGTGTTGAAACAATTCTCCATATATGGAAGTTGATAAGCTGTAAATTTTCTCTTTGGTTAATTTCAGTATTTTGAGCATGTCTGATGATGGCAGAAGTTTATCTTCCACCACCAAAGTACGGGTACATCAGAGACAATGAAGTGACGTCCACTGGAATGAAATTCCAGTGAGCGAGCTCTATGGATTCAGGAAGGAAACCTTAAGAACAGAGGTTAGCATCTTTTCTTTTTTTTTCTTTTTTTTTTTTTTTTCTTTTTTTTTTTTTTTTTTTTTTTTTTTTTTTTTTTATTTTTTTTTTTTTTTTTTTTTTTTTTTAAATCCTCAGTGCGTCATCTTCACAATTTTTGTATTCACCATTATATCACCACTGGTGAACCACCATCATTAATATCATTTATACCACTCATTTCATCATCACCAACCACTCTACCACCACCACCACAACCATCCACATCCCATCATCATCGTCAAATCCTTCACTCATCATACCACCATCACATCCAAGTCATCAATCATTTCATCATTCGTACTCCCACTAATCATCTTCTTATTCATCATCCATCACCACCATCGGTCATTCATCATCTCATTGAGCCATCATCATCTCCTCATTAGGCCCGTCGTTTTACACTGGATGAATTTTGACTGTGAAGTGAATAGATAAATATATGAATATAATTTTGCACACCACTTTGACCGCACCACTGACACATATAACAAATCTTGTTAGCTGAACCTTCACACCGTAAGGACACTCCCCCGGAGGACGGGACAACTTCCCCGGGGACAACTCCGAGAACAGGACTAACTGACTCCACATCGCCGAAGACAGACGCCGTGAAAACTCCTCGAACCACTCCCGAACTGAGCATACAGACACCCCGGAGGACAACTCAACCTTCCGGAGAGAAACAGTCCACTTGCACTCGTTTATTTATTTATTTTAAAAACCCGAAATGGAAAAAATACAAAAATCTTGGCACAATTTTTTTTTCTTCTTCCGGCGAAGGGTTGTTAAAGTTTGAGCTCTCGTTTTTTGTTTTGTAGAGGCCTGCGCTATGGAACCGATTTTATCGTTTCAAAAAGAGATGAGATATCAACTTCAATCTTAAATCACCATAGAAGATGTCGTCTGATTAGATTTTTAGAAGTATGTAGTCATAATGGTCAGGCCGTAACTCGGAATTTTTGCGAGGGGTTTCGAATTTGAAAAAAATGAACCTTTTGAAGGGGTGATTCTTGAGCGCAAAAGCGCGAATAAAATTTTGACTAAAAATGGCCCGAAGCAGTATTTTTACTTTTATATGTTCTATTTTTGTTGTTGTTATTCTTTACCAAACGGAGGTGGACGATCCATCTTTTTCCTTTTAGCCAAAAAAAAAAAAAAGGAAAAAAAAAAAAGAAAAGAATTTCCAGCGCGGAATCGTTCAAGTTGAAAAATTTCATAATCACAACCTCTTCAATTATACCGACAAAATACATTGGCATAATTTGATACAAAAGGTTTTGTTTGTTTTGTTTTGGCAGTTTTACATGTCTTACCATTATTTTATAAATGTTTAATGCGGGATAGTTGTGGCGGAAAAATACCCGAAAAATGTTAATAATGCCGAGATGTTAATCATTTACTTCTGGAGATATTTCATAACACTAGTTACAATAACACCTCTTTTGATGCGATGACACGCTATGAATGCAAAGCTGCTGCAAGTCATACTATTGAAACCACACCATTCCGATTAATATAACAATTGTCTGTAAAATTCTTAAACCCATGACAATTTGATATTGTAATACTTATTCTTTTGGCAAATGACCAAAACAAGTGCATGATGTGGAATGAGTTTTGTGAATTTCTTGGTTTGATAAAAATTAAAAAATTGTGTTCTCGTTTAAACTTTTCCGCCAATTCTTATTTGAAGTGTGATTAATTATTTAATTAAGGCTTAGTTACTGCGTACCCCCCCCTTCTGAAGACGACAGATACCCAAATTCCAATTTCAGCATCCTTCCTTTTGTCAACATTTCTTTATCGCATGATATTTCCTTTTCTGAGTGGACATTTCGTTGGCGAGTGTTTTTGGCTAACTCTGAATGCCCAACTAAACCAGAGCCTATTAAGAAGGGCATAATTAGCAATTAAACAATAGTTAAAGGCCAAGTAGAGATTACAGTGTATCCGGCCTCCGGGGGAGATTCCTCGGGGCCGAGTCCAGGATGTCCTCAGGAGGAGCGCGGGGACTCCAACGGCCGGAACACCAGTCCTGGTATTCCAAAGTCCTCCGTCTCCGGGAGTTTGCACGCGCATGGAATGCTGCTAGATATTTAAATTACCATACACATCATTTTTAACGGTGTAAAGTAAACCAATATAATAGTAATCTACTATACCCAGCGGATCCCATTTTTTTTGTTGGCACACGCTGTATAGTTCATTCAAATACGCCCTCTTCAGTGACGTCTTTATACTCCCAAACGAGGGAATCATTTTCAAGAAAGGGTTCACACCCTACGATGTCCTTTCATGCACATTGGTACAGAAATGTAAGAAAAATGAACAAATCAAGAACTGATATCTAATATCCTCTCTCCTATTCGACGCGCATCAATCTATCAACCCATAATCCTCGTCAGTAATTTCTAAATACCAAGAACTAACGTGATATGAAAACAAGCAATCTCATTCAATCGGAGATACAGCCCCTCGCATTCCGTAAATCATCGTTAAAGTCAATATCATTCTCCCCATAGAGAATTAGAATTATCTCTCCTCTTCCTCCTCCTCCTAGAAATGTTTCTGCTCTTGCGGTTACTCACTCACTGCTGTGCTTAACGGATTTCCTGAGAGAGATCTATTGATGATAATACTGATGATGATGAGGTATCTCGATGATGTTGTTGATGGTGGTGATGGTGATGATGCTAATGGAGATGATGATGCTAATGGAGAGATGATGACGAGTGGTGATGATGATAATGAAGAGATGATTGTGGGACAATGATGTGATGATGATGATGATGGTGGTAATGATGATGAGGATGGATGATGATGGTGATGGTTGTGGTGGGGGTGTAGTGGTGGTGATGATAATGGTGGTAATGATATTAATGATGGTGGTCACAGTGGTGATAATGGTGAATACAAATTGTGAAGATGACAACTGAGGATTTAAAAAAAAAAAAAAAAGAAAAAAAAGAAAAGATGCTAACCTGTTCAAGGTTTCCCCCTGAATCATAGGCTCCTCACTGAATTTCAATTCCATGGACTCCACTTCATTGTCTCTGATGTACCGTACTTTGGTGGTGAAGAACTCTGCATCATCCGTCTCAAAATACTAAACAAAGAGAAATTTACAGCATTACACTTCCCATCTATTGGAATTTTTCAACACCGCAAAGACAAATATGCAGAATTCCACTTCCATATGTCTGAATCCAATTTAAAGCAGAGCAAAGAAGATATATAAACTATATGTGAATCTATTTCAAAATGTTCAAAGATAGCATCATAGAGCTGTTAGAACCCTAAAAGTGGACTCTGGATACAAGGAATTTTGGGCTTGTGCATGTGATTTGGTCTACATGCACATTGAGCTAAGAATATCCCATTTTCTAGGGGGTCTTCCTGGAAGAATCTCTTTACTAAAGAGTTGCTGTGTTTGGAGTCTCTGGATTTGAGCCTACCTTATGAGTGACTCTGAGACCGATGAGCTGTGCAAGAAAGGAGCGTGTGACCTGGCTTTGACCACCATCTGAGATGAGTTGCAGAGTGAACGGATGACTCATACGACACTTGCCAATCAATTTCCCAGCAAACTCGTAATATTTCAGTTTGCTGAGGTAGGACGGGCGGTTCGGGTTGGGATGAACCTGGTATAAAAACATAGAAATAGGACCTTGTGAACAAAAAGGTAAAGATCTTATGATTATGTTCCAATCATAATTTTGTCAAATGTTTAGGGTTAGGATCAGGGTTACTATTGTTTTATGTTAAATTGAGGGTTAGAATAATGGGTCAAGGATTTAAGTTAGACATCTTGCTTAGTATCAAAGATGTTACTTACAATGTAGCAGTGATAAAAAAAGGTGCTTCTTATGGCCAACAGTAAGTTGAAAACTTTTACTCGGCTATCACACTTTTACAGTTTTTTCTGGATCAACAGGGAAATGCGCAGTTGATGAAAATTAGTTTTTAAAATGAACCATACAGAGCAATGTGTTCATCGAGCATGAATACTGTTACACCATATATTTTCGTGATCTTGCTTAAGACGGGGAAGTTGCAATAGTATATTTTTCTTGATTTGCATTCACAGAAATATCAACAAGTAAATTTTCTTTTTGCATTCAGTAAGTCACAAAATTCACAAAAAATAAACCAGTGCGAAAATACTCGATGTATACAGTACATTACCAGTGCTTGGTTATTGTCTTCCTCAAAGCGCTTGAAAAGTTTATTCTCCGGATCAAATAGAGATATGCAGAGGAGATTCACCCATTCTCTCATCAGACCTCCCAATCTTGACCTGGTGAGGGGAAAACAAGTGACAATCATCACCTCAAATATTGAAATTAAAGCCAGTGATAGAGAATTGAATGCATGTTGAAGTAGCTCGGAGCTCAATTTGATTGTTCAACTACAAAATGGAGAAAATTGAAGTTGTTTTAGAATGTAATATGTAATTTATTTTAATATTATTTACTGCTCCTCTAATAAAATTTTGCTTGTCCTTTGACACCATAATTCAAATAAATGGAAAAGGTTTTTTTTTAATGATAGTAACTGCAAAAAGGAAAAAAAAGAATCTGAACAATTTCTAAATACTAAGAGTTACCTTGAATATTCAAACATTATCAAAGAAAATAAGGGACCGTAGTTTTTATTATTGCTGTCGTTCCGCCTCGTTCTTTAGCAATTTGTGGCGGGAACGATAATCAGCGGCACGGGTTCTACCGCAGAAATGACTTTCTTCATGATCAGCAACTTTGCGGCGGAGCGCAGCGGCCCGACGATTAGCGGAACGAAGCGGAACTCACGTATGTTACTGCGTGTAGGCGCTAACGCGCGCGGACATCTTTGCCTTGTGACGTCATCACTGAAACGTGATTACACAAACTCGAAAAAAAATGTAAACAAAAGTTTCACGTGTTTGCACATTTAACAATAAAAACTGACCTAAATATGACGTCAAGCAGTGACCGAACTGGGAAATGCATATTCCGATGATTCGTTTTATAATAACATTCATTACCACTCGCATTTATTTAATAATAACCTCATGATTGAATACCTTCTTTTGCGCAAAAATCACCTAATATTTCAGCTATTTTTAGATCTTCTAGAAATAAGCATTTTTAGGGAAAAACTAAAATTTTCTTATTTTGAGCTTTTGCATAATGGGGAACGAGGATGAGTACTTCCAAAAATCTTTCTTTCGGCATCCTACAATTTTTTTGACGATAGAACTTTGACCTGTATTGGTGCTATTTTGGGGTAAATATTAAAAATTTTCGTTAAAAAAATGCCATCCTATGATTATGTCGTTAGTATCTAACCACTGTTAGATGGTAAAGATCGTGATTTAAATGGAGTTGAATGTGTGAAATGCCTGATTTTAATGTGATCTTGATCAACCATCTTTGCTTTAGAACTTGCCGTATAACATTGTGTAATGATTGACAAAAGCCGCAGTGTTTGCAATGACAGCGCGTGCGGTATACGCTCCACCGCCGTCTGCGTAGGCGCAGACTCCCCAGTCCACTTCGATCACCACGGTGGTACGCCATACATCAGGTCCCGTGCCGTATCACCTCACAAACACGTATCATGCGACAATAAACACAATCACCTCAATGATAATATTGTCGTTGATATATAATAAAATGAAGAGACTAGACCTTCTATATTACACACAGGACTAAGGCAAACAGCAATGGCATGGTTGTATTATTTTTTGTTTCTTTTTCTTTTTATTCAGAATATCACAATAAAGACAACAGACAATTTCAAAGCCAAATTAAAATACAGAATGTGTTCAAATTTCCAGACAAGAATATGGCACAAATTTAATTATGAGTTTCAAGTCTGTTGTCTACTTGTAGAACTATAAAATGTTTGATTTATTTTTAAAGTGAAATAATAGTAGGTCTACATTAATTTATGATGGTATAATATAATAAATTATATTAATATTATTATAGCCTATTATAGATTCTCTTCAAGACCTAACTATTAACATAATAATTAATGAGGATATGAAATCTGATGATTTCTAACAAAATCCACGATCTTAGTACACATTGACAATATATTATCTGGTATTCTAGACTGAGGTAGCCTACTTCCTATCTTCTCTGTCACCCCCCCCCCCCACACAACCCCCCCCCCCCCGTCACCTGCCTCACGAGTGACCCTCCCCCCCCCCCCCCCCCCCCCGTCACCTGCCTCACGAGTGAACCCTTCCCCCCCCCCCTACTACATCCAGGGCCTAGGTGACAGAGAGACAAGGAACACCCTTGTAGATATAAATAACTGGGCCGGGCATATATGAATTTTAATAAATTATTTATAATAATTATTTGAGAATGCATCTTTAATCGAAATTGTATTATTATAGCAATCATTGTCACTTCAACAATATATTGCCCTAGGCATATTACATGCACATCTGTACACAGTCAAGAGTAAAATTTGATACATTTTCTATTTTTTGAATTAAGCTCATCCATCCCTGTCCATACTACTATAATAGATGTGTTTTCAGATTTTAAGGCTTTGACTTTGACTTTTGTTTTCAGTACCTAATGGATATCACAAGAACCATTGCAGCATGGTGCTCCTGTCCATGTCATTTACTGTAAATCAGCGATTGGCATCTGATGATCTTCCAGAGTGACTCAAGGTGGAACGTAGAATCTGATCCAGTAACTTCAATGTTTCCACCCCTCCCTTGTTTCTGCCAATTTTACACCATTATTTCTCCATGCCAGGTGAGCTTCTCCTAGTCTAATATTTAGAAATAGTAGTATAATTGCTTTATTCAGGTAAAGTTTATTTCATCAAAAATGAAATAATCAAAATGCTGCTGAGGATTTAGCAGGGGGGAGTTAACCACGCCCCCCCCCCCCCTCTCTCTCTCTCTCTCCCCCCTTTTATTATTATTATTATTATTTTTATTTTTTTTTATAAGGAAAAGTGCACACAGAATCTTATACAATTATTTATTTAAAGCAGGCACCTCCACAAGTGTCCTATATTTAGTGTGCTTTGAATACCTTATCTTGTATACCTTTTTTTCTGTTGATTTTTTAAAGGTGCATTGATATTCAGTTACAAGTATCTATCTTTTGGTATGTTAATGATTTGCTTTCATGTTTTTGCATTATCACAGGTAGCATCATGACCTTGCCATCCTACTCGTCGATGTCCTTCACCAGATTATTCGTAGACTGCTCTATTTTAGGCCTAGTGGGGTTGGCTGGATCTCTGTCCTGGTATCGGTGCTTTGCTGGAGAGGCAGCCATTGCCCACAGATATTTACGCACCTCCCTTTTATTTCTGTGGACATTTGTCAATCTTTTAGCCAGCTGTTAGAGATATTATATACATTATTTGTTCAATGTATTCAAGAACTAAATCTGTATGAGCTGTAATTCCCAGTAGGTCTAAGGGCTGGTTGGAGGGGGGGGGGGTCTTTTAAAAGGGCTTAGAGAATATGTTTTATGCTCATGAAGACATTATTGTTTTTAAATTCTTATGATTATTATCATTATAATTATCATAAATATTATAGCGATATCAATACTATTGTTATTGTTATTACATTTGTTCCTATTATTACCAATTTTTGTCCAAATTACTCAGTAACTGGGATATGGGTGGTATAAAATCTTCAGGCTCACCTCTTCAAACACCTCAGCTTTTTCAACTCAACCTAAAGAAGCTTTTCAGTTTTATGATGTTCCTCAATCGTACATGGAGGGGTTGTGGCCCCAAGATACCAGGCCTGTAACTAGGGGGGGGGGGTTCAGGGGTTCGAACAACCCCCCCCCCATACCAGCAAGGGGGATAAATTTTTTCCTTGATTTTACATGATATATGCACCATTCTGATTATTCTATTTGTTTCTATTTGTTGTGAACTAAAAATATATTTATTGCTATATTTACAGTATGAATATATTAAATTGAAATTATGAATGTGTAATTAAAGTTATTCATAATTACTTGTTTGTAATAGATCAATCATTTGCTTTGGTAACTGCATTAGCGTGATTAACCTTGCATGTTTCAAACCAATGAACACTTATAAAACTTTTGAAGTAATTTGACTAATATTTATAGGATATAACCAAATGATATATCTCCAGATTAATCTCAAATGGTGAAATGTTTCACTTTAAAATCTGCAAAAACAAGGGAATGTGCATTTTTCTTTCCATGACCTGCTAGTACAATGCTAGCTGACATACCATCTTGGATTTGCCATCTGACTTGAGATTTTCAGAATTTGTAGTAATGCGATTATGAATTTGTCTGGTGTGTATGTTTGAGAATAAATGAAACTGAATGTTACAAACAGGACAAAGAACAGACACTTTGACAAAAAGAAATGACAATCAAGACAAAGCAGTCTCTCTACCGGACACGACACAAGAGAACTGTAGTGACTGGTCAATGTGAAAGTATGTTTCTTGAATTACATAGTATTTATTTATTATTTATTTATTTTTTTTTTTTTTTTTTGGGGGGGGAGTCTGGCAGCACTTTTTCTTTTTGCCAATATTGGGGGTTTTGCGTAATGCCTTTGTCTGTTGGAAGTTGAGTGGAGTGGGGAGGGTCCATGAGGCCAAGGGCCCACGAGTCCGAGGATTTTCCCACGTGGCCGAGAGCCCACGAGGCCGAGGGACACAAGTCCAAGTATTTTTTCACGAGGCCGAGGGTTCCATAAGGTCAATTTTTCTCATATTGTATTTTGCAATATAGTACTTGGCCTCATGGGAAAAATACTTAAATTTGTGGGAAAATACTCGCCTTGTGGGGAAAATACTCAGACTCTGGACCCTCGGACTCGTGGGCCCTCAATTCTCGTGTTGAAGACCCTGTGGGAGCATGTATGGCAGTTTGAGATCTTTTAATGGAGACCGGAGGTCCAAATGAGAGATGCCCAATCTAATGTTTTTAATCGTAGTAAGATGGCAATAGAACATTTGTGCAAAATTCTGGGGGTGTATATCAAGAGTGTCATGTGAAAATTATATCAAACTTCTCTAGAATTATCTGGTAGTATTTTGAAACACTATATGCATGCCCCTTCTTTACCAATTCTGTCTCAACCCTCCTTCCACAAAAAATATTACAGCAATACCAACCAATTAATATGGTGCCCCATGCATATAAATCTGTGTATAGTACAGAATCGGGTACAAAAACCACATCAGAAGGTCCAAAAACACCCCGAGATATGTGCACAAAAAATTGTTAGGATGGCTAGGAATGAAAGAAAGTTCACAGAAAAACAAGTCACCATTGAAATAAAAGAAACACAAAGTCACGAAAATTTTTTGGTTTTTGCAATGATATTTTTTTAAGAAATCTGAGAAATTTTTGACAATATTTACTGTGACAGCTACGCGTATATTGGACGACACACCGTTTCGCTGCCAGCTGATTCAAAATTGATTGCCGATGTTTACATTGATTGTTTGAATGTTACCATTATTTCCTATGAAGGCATATGTATCTATGTTTCATTTTCTTTCCAAAATAAGGTTGGGTACCAGTCTGGGGTTTCCCCAGCTGACCTAGATTTGATAGGCATAGCGTCAGTAGCAACCGAGTAGCAACAAGATGAGTTCGCGACGATTTGAAAAATCGAGTTTCGTGTAATCACCGTCTTCAGTGATGACGTCACAAGGCAAAGATGTCCGCGCGCGTTAGCGCCTACACGCAGTAACATACGTGAGTTCCGCTTCGTTCCGCTAATCGTCGGGCCGCTGCGCTCCGCCGCAAAGTTGCTGATCATGAAGAAAGTCATTTCTGCGGTAGAACCCGTGCCGCTGATTATCGTTCCCGCCACAAATTGCTAAAGAACGAGGCGGAACGACAGCAATAATAAAACTACGGTCCCTTATTTTCTTTGATAATGTTGAATATTCAAGGTAACTCTTAGTATTTAGAAATTGTTCAGATTCTTTTTTTTTCCTTTTTGCAGTTACTAATCATTTAAAAAAAAACCTTTCCATTTATTTTGATTATTTGGTGTCAAAGGACAAGCAAAATTTTAATTGAGGAGCAGTAAATAATATAAAATTAAATTACATATTACATTCTAAAAAACTTCAATTTTCTCCATTTTGTAGTTGAAACAATCAAATTGAGCTCCGACTACTTCAACTATGCATTCAATTCTCTATATCACTGGCCTTTAATTTCAATTATTTTGAGGTGATTGATTGTCATCTTTTTCTCCCTCACCCAGGTTCAAGATTGGGCAGGTCTGATGAGAGGAATGGGTGAATTCTCCTCTGCATATCTCTATTTTGATCCGGAGAATAAACTTTTCAAGCGCTTTGAGGAAACAATAACCAACACTGGTAATGTACTGTATACATCGAGTATTTCGCACTGGTTTTTTTTTTGTGAATTTTGTGACTTACTGAATGCAAAAAGAAAATTTACTTGTTGATATTTCTGTGAATGCAAATCAAGAAAAATATTACTATTGCAATTTCCCCGTCTTAAGCAAGATCACGAAAATAATGGTGCTAACAATTCATGCTGATTGAACACAATTGCTCTGTATGGTTCATTTTAAAAACTAATTTTCATCAACTGCGGCATTTCCCTGTTTGATCCAGAAAATAAACTGTAAAAGTGTGATAGCCGAGTAAAAGTTTTTCAACTTAACTGTTGGCCATAAGAAGCACCTTTTTTTATCACTGCTACATTGTAATAACATCTTTGATACTAAAGCAAATGTCTAACTTAAATCCTTGACCCATTATTCTAACCCTCAATTTAACATAAAACAAAGTAACCTGATCCTAACCTAAACATTTGACAAAATTTGAATTGGAACATAATCATAAGATCTTTACCTTTGTTCACAAGGTCTATTTCTATTGTTTTTTATACCAGGTTCATCCCAACCCGAACCGCCCGTCCTACCTCAGCAAACTGAAATATACGAGTTTGCTGGGAATTGATTGGCAGTGTCTGTATGAGTCATCCGTTCACTCTTGTCAACCTCATCTCAGATGGTGGTCAAAGCCAGGTTCACAGCTCCCTTTCTTGCACAGCTACATCGGTCTCAGAGTCACTCATAAGGTAGGCTCAATACCAGAGACCTCCAAACACAAGCAACTCTTTAGTAAGAGATTCTTCCAGGAAGACCCCCTAGAAAATGGGATATTCTAGCTCAATGTGCATGTAGACCAAATCACAATGCACAAGCCCAAAATTCCTTGTATCCAGAGTCCACTTTTAGGGTTCTAACAGCTCTATGATGCTATCTTTGAACATTTTGAAATAGATTCACATATAGTTTATATCTTTCTTTGCTCTGCTTTAAATTGGATTCAGACATATTGGAATGGAATTCTGCATATTTGTCTTTGCGGTGTTTGAAAAATTCCAATAGATGGGAAGTGTAATGCTGTAAATTTCTCTTTGTTTAGTATTTTGAGACGGATGATGCAGAGTCTTTCACCACCAAAGTACGGTACATCAGAGACAATGAAGTGGAGTCCATGGAATTGAAATTCAGTGAGGAGCTCTTATGATTCAGGGGAAACCTTGAACAGGTTTAGCATCTTTTCTTTTTTTTTCTTTTTTTTTTTTTTTTTAAATCCTCAGTTGTCATCTTCACAATTTGTATTCACCATTATCCAACCACTGTGACCACCATCATTAATATCATTACCACCATTATATCACCACCACTACACCACCACCACCACAACCATTCACCATCATCATCTCTATCCCATCATCATCATTACCACCATCATCATTCATCATCATCATCATTGTCCCCACAATCATCTTCTTCATTATCATCTCACCACCATCGTCATCAAATCATCTCCATTAGCATCATCATCTCATTAGCATCATCACCATCACCACCATCAACAACATCATCGAGATACCCATCATCATCAGTATTATCATCCATAGTCTTTGTCATGTTTGTTATTCCTCTCCATCTTGTTTTAGGTTTTTAAGCTGTTACTAGGTGGATCAAGTCTCCTTGTACAGGACACAGCCAGATGCACCTCATCACTAGTTGAGGTCAAACTCCTATCCACTATGCTGATAATTCTAAATCACATTTCCTGGGTTTTCTTTTCTGGCTTTGTGTAGGTCGTGGAGCTATTACCGGGTGGATCAAGTCTATTAGTAACAGAAGACAACAAGATGCAATACCTTGATCTCCTAGCTCAGTATAGGCTCTCCACTTCAGTTCAAGAAGAAATTGATGCTTTCCTCAAGGTAGACCGTCAAATATTTCCTAATAACAATTTCCTGATACTAATATTTGTTTGATTCATTCATTCAGATCTGTGAGGTAAAAGTACACTTCAACTCATTTACCCTATGTAAATATGGAGGATAACCATTTTGATAAGTAGTTGTTTTTGATAATTCAAAAGCTCTTACTTTTCTATAGTTCATTGTAATTGTATTTAAAAATATGACCTTACAAAATCTGAAAACCTTGCAAATTATGGTTTACCTTCTAGAGTTTTCCAAAAGATTGATAATGTATTGTAAACTGAAACAAATGCTCCACATTTTATTGTCCGACACAAGGTGAAAGGAAATTCTTTTTGTCCCTTTTGTCACATTTGTTGTAAATTTGATTCTCATTTTTATTTGCTTACATGTAATATATGATGCACCACGCCGTACACCGGGGTACCGTTGTAACCCGGGGTACAGCGTTGTGCAGCGCCCTCTCGTGTCCATTAGCATACAGTTGTAACAGTTTTTCACGCTGAGTATTATTTTCAATGGTCGTATGATCGGTGCGACAATGATCACAAGGCCTGTTTTCCTTCTTTAATATTATCTAATGACAATAATAGTACAAATTTAACTTATTATAGTAACTACTCAAGAATTTATATATAATTTGGACAGTTTGGTAACCCAGGAATCAGCGCTAAAAAATAAAATAAATAATTCAACAGAACGGTGATTTATTTTTTGGTACCCCAGGGTACCAAAAAGTGCATCATATTTGTATTGTTTTTGTTGCTCCAGGTTTGAATGACCTGATCCCAGACAATCTGCTGAGTATGTTTGATGAGAATGAGCTTGAGTTGCTCATCTGCGGAACCTGCTGCTTTGACCTCGCCGACCTCAAAGCTCATCATATCCTGGCCGGGACAGGACCCCAGTTTAGAAAGGTCAGCATTTCTTTCTTTCTCTCTCTCTCTCTCTCTGTCTCTCGTTGTCATTCACTTTATCACTGTTCTTATATTTCATTGTATCAGAGGTATCAAAAGATTGATTCTAAATTGTGATAAATCTCTTTTCAGCCTGTTGAAGATGAGCTAGTTTTACCATAACAGACATTTCCCATAGACCCCAGCCTGAGCATACTCAGGAATATAACAGGTAAATGGAAAGTAAACTCTATTTTTGTATTTCTTGTAGATGGTGGAGTGGTTTTGGATAGTGATAGCTAGTTTCACCCAGGAAGAGATGTCTCGCTTGCTTCAGTTCACCACTGGCTGTTCCCAGCTACCTCCTGGAGGCTTCGCTGAACTCAAACCCAAGTTTCAACTGGTAGCTGCCCCGACCCACGGTGTCCTCCCAACAGCTCATACATGGTAAAACTATAGATATACAAACCTCTCCGTTAAGATCCCTATGTGATTATCAGTATGCTGATGGACGATTCCATGTGTATGGCATGGGTCATTTTGACAACATTTTACGTCTTTTTGACATGAAAATAAAGGAATATTTTCTTGATTGATGGTGATCCTCAAGTAGTACGAGAGGGGGCACAAGAACCAAGACTTAACTTGACTTGATTACACATCCTTTACAATTGAAATAAAAAATAATACTGTGTCGTACAGGACACAAAAATAACAGAAAGAGCAAAAAGACAAAAACAAACAAAAGCATGGAATGCCCAGATGATCAATTCAGATATCTTTTTTTTGTAGTCTATCTCAATATCCTTCTTCAATTTGTTTGTTTCATAATACATGCATGTAAGTTGCGCCTTTATTGTGACGTTACCCCTCTGTGTTAATCCTGAGAGATTGATAGACAACAGTGTACTCAACACCATGCATTAATCACTGTGTTTCTCTTTGAAAGGGATTGCAAACCTCATTTAAACTCTTCAATTCTCCTTTGATCTCACTTGAATCTCTACTGATTAATCCTTATTCTTCTGTGCGCTTGGGATTCATCGTTCAGTTAAACATTTTTTTATTTTTTCAATTTTTACTCCCAGTATAGGCCTATCAGAAAAAGTAAGTTGTCAACCGACAAGGAAAATAATTTTTGACGTGATAATGAATAGTGGTGGCGCTTGTATTATGAAACACATAAATGGTGATGTGGATAATATTGTGAATAATCTCGATATCTGAAGGCTCAGTGATCATTTAACAAGCACAACAACAAAAGAGAGTTCCTGTATTTCATGTAAACTTTTATTTAAAGTATACTTGCAAAATTTATGGTTTTTAATCTCTTTGCAATTTGACACAAGTAGATAAAGTACCATTAATATCATCTTGTCTCTTGTCTCTTACTCAGTTTCAATCAGCTTTGCTTGCCTACCTACGATACCATCGAACATCTCCAGAAGTCGCTAGTCTTGGCCATTACTGAAGGGGTAGTGGGCTTCGGAATGGCATAATGACAAAGGTCAAAGGTTGAAGAATTACCCTGCGTGAGGTGCAATGATGACATTGGATCAATACAGTGCAATCCATACACATAGTCTCTACAACAGTTTGGGCTGTTTTTATTTGATTGATTTATCACTGTTCAAATGTGTTTTAGTTCTAGCAGTAGAATGTTTTCCTTGCCTCAATTTTGCATCATCAGATGCATCACATGATTAGGAGAGTATGATAAAGTGGATTATATATGCTCATGCTGATTATGGTCAGATGACATGTGAAGGAAAAGGATTGAAGAATATAAAAGTAAATAAATAGCTAAAGAAACTCTTTATTTGTCCATGTAATTATATTATAATCATGGCTTTCTCAGCAGTCATGCATTATTTAATTGAAACTCAGCAGTATTTACCAGTATGTAAAATCCAGAATGCCAATGTTATGTATTACAAAGGGTGCAAAGGATATATCTTTTGCAACACACATCAGGTACAGAACGTATGGTATTTGTGAAAGGATTTTGTTATTATTATTTCAAGTGATATGGCTATAATATTTTATATCAAATTCTACATGTACATACTCAGTGGTCATTGCAAAATATCTGTTGATTTATCAGTCCACATTGGGATACAAATAGCAAGTATGGTACAGAATTAATTTGAAAATACATGTACATCCCTAATTGTAAAAATTATTTTAAGGTTATTCATTCTGTGGCTTAAGCAATTTCAACTTATTTCCCATCAATATCAAATCTTTCAATTTTATGCTTTATGTATGATTTGCCTATGCAATTTATAACCAGGATCAACTGATTTTATGCATGCTTTTTTTTATGTATCTTGTAAGGTTTTATTTGTGGCTGAAAATATTTTGTTGTCTATCAAATGAATTTTATACAGTGCTGTGATTCTGAGCATTGCTTTCTTTGAACTATGCTTTCTAAGTGGCATTTTGTATGAATGCGACACATGATAACTATACCAAGCAAAATTTCTATATTGCATCTGTGGCTGAATTTTATTTGATTTGTTCAAGAAGAAATTTTTTTATTTAAAGAGTTCAGCTTTTGGCCATAAAACAAGACAAGCACATGTGTTTTTGTGTGCTTCAATAGGAATGTTTAATGTTTCAACAGCTACATCTTTAAACATGCGTTTGTGACATGAAGTCCTTCTAATTAACTTCTAATTAACTTCTAATGTGCATAGGTGCCTTGGTATAGTGAATATGTCACCAAAAAAAAATGTGGTTTGGAGTATATCCCTTTAGCACCTAGAGACAGTGTGAACAAGACTGACTTGGCTTATGCATTAATGGAAAGTGTTTGATTGTATGTGTCAGATTTCTCCAGTACGGACACCGCCATTAGGGTTTGCTATAGCTCAGTTGGTAGAGCGCTTGTTTGGAAATCAAGAAGTCTGGGGCTGAATCCTGATGGAATACCGTTTTGTGTCCTCATTTTTTTAATTGTATATTTCTGGTCAGTTTCTTTTTTTATTCAAATGTATATTCAAAAAGCTGCATCACTTCACTGTGATCCTCACATTTGCCTCCTAGTCGAGTTCTATCCTTCTGGTTTATGTCAGGTTCCTGCTATACTGGCACACATTCTTTCACTATTTCTGTCCCACTGTGTGTGTGTGTGTGTGTATGTGTGTGTGTCTCTCTCTCTATTTCTCTCCCATAATCTTTCTCTCCCCTGGATCCGGGAATTTGAGAGGGAGGGGGCGCACATGTCAATTTTCATGGATCTTGTGTTATCATTATTTATATGGATCCCCACAAAATAGAGAGTGCATGCCTCCTTGACGCCCACTTGGATCAACCAATGTGCCCCTTTGTTCATGATTCTTATATTTTCAAACTGGCTCATAAATATATGCAAGGGATATAGGAATGTGTAAATATTTACCAAATCACACTTGGCTTGACAAACCTATGGTATATTTGATCAGGGTATTTGCGTTAGGTTTTGATGTATGATATTTGTTGATTAAGGTATGTTGACATTGTATTGGTATGGTTAATGTGTGGCTTGTAATGTATGATACATCAGTCTTTGAAACAGGAAAAACACCATATAGTTTGAAAAAGAAATATAAATATATCCTGCTAATTATGCTCTTCATGTAGTTATCATAACAAACAATTATTGTGAAATCTTGCCAAAATAATGATTTCTTTTTCTAAAGACATTATTATCTAATTACTTAATCATTCTAAAAGAAGAGAATATTCAGAAAGAGATGGAATATATCAACATGTTGATTTATTTATTTCATTCAGAGAATTCCTTTCGGTTTTCTTTTTCTGCAAAGCCAAAAGAGAAAAAGCATGTAATTCACTGGAATATTTTGCTACTTGAAAGGCTTTTCATTACATTATTCCAAAATAAAATATAACAGTATCGGCAACTCCATGTTTCATCTACTGCAGTATAAATTTTAAGTGCAATAATTTTATGAATAATTGAAAAAGTAATCAAAGCAAAGAAGAATATGTGTATATTAAAAAGGAATTTAACAAATGACTTAAAAAATTGTAAAGGATGCTAAATGTACGTACTTAATTTTTTTCAGGACTATACTACTTCTCTTTGTTTTCTGTAAAATTGAAGTTGTTATGAAAAATTTTCTGTGGCACATTTCGGGTTTGCCTTGATCTTAAAAAATGACCAGTAAAATGATCTGAAGAAGTAGAAGGGAGATTATATCCATATTTGATGAGAAATCATTAAAAAAAAATGCACCATTTTTTAGAAGGACAAGACTCGGTACCATTTGTTTAACGGAAATTTAAAATCAAAATATATTTATCAATCCTATTTATCATTTCTAGGTAGTGACAATGTTGCTTTGTTTTTGTTTTTTTGTTTTTTCCTGCTAAGTGAAATGATGCTATTTGAAGTGCTGTGGTACAGTGCTTCAGCCACTTGATGCTCATTGAAAAGGTTGAGAGTTCAAATCTCTACCTGCCATGAATGTCTTTTTTTTTTCAAACCATTTATCTACATTGGCCTCTTCCCACCCATGTGAAAATGGGTACCTAGTAGCATTTGCATGCCACTGTGGTTAAATGGGCATGCAAAGTGGTTTAATTAGCTAGAATGTTCCCTCGGTAGTGGGTAGTGGAGAAAGTGCCCTGAAATTGTAATTGGATCCAATGACCTGGGGAGCATCTCATGAAAGGACTTATCGGATATTCAGAGAATTCCTGTTTTATCCTATATTTAACAGTAACAATGCTCCTCAGCCAATCAAAACCAAGTAAAGATGTCAGATCTGAAAACTTTTCAGACTAGAAATATGGATTTTGAAAATAGTGCCCTCTTTTATGCTAACGTTCTAGATAAGCTCCCCGTAGTCCAGCGAAAGCTCACTAATAGCTATTTTGATTAATGCTTCTCGCAAGGCAACTGGTCAATGCACTTTATTGCGGAAATTTTACGGGGAGCTTATCTAGAACGTTAGCATAAAAGAGGGCACTATTTTCAAAATGCCTGCAAATCCTCGTTTTCTATCTTCTTCAATAACTTTGAATAAAAGTTTCCAATGGTAACCGCACATGTTCCCTTTGGCTTGTGAGATATTGTAACGTCTATTGTTGCAATACGAATTCAATCAAAAGGCTACTTTACTGGGGATACCTAGTTCTTTCTTTTTTTTCATACCAAGGTTTTATTGTGTCAAATGCGTCTATGCGTATAACAGCTGACCTAAAACATTGCTGATATGAAAAGAAATAACCTACCGCCCTGCCATTATGATTAGTCAACTCAAAGTATGCTTCTTTTATGTTTTAGCAAAGGGGGAAATGCCTGTATACATTCCTATCAAAGCGCTCGCTTATTGGCTTATAACTGACTCTCCGCTGAGAACCTATACGTTCTACGTTTTGGGAGAACGTACATTTCCCCAAAATAGCGTTGTAGATTTTGACAACGGGGAGCTATCTCTTGTAGCTAGGGGAAACCCTCGATTGTGCACCCGAAAACTTGTAATTTAAATGCTTGCCAGCCGTTTCTAGCAAATACCAGTTTTACACACTCCTTTTCCTGTACTAACAGTATGCAGGAGTTTGGGGTTTGAGCTATTTTGAAAATAAAGCCTTTCATAATGCTAACGTTCTAGATTATCTCCTCCGTAGTCCAGCGAAAGCACCCTAATGTTATTAGTATGGTACACAAAATGGGTATCCCAATGAAAATGGTGCATGTTGAGGGAAAACAGAGATACATGTACATGTAGATAAGAATAGTTAATTGTTTTTTTGTCTGATATTAATTTATGTATGTGTTCAATTTTGTCCAGTCTTTCATAATGCGATTGTGCTTCATTTTTACATTAATTTCTATGAGATTATGATTTAATTTCTTTATATAAGGTCTCTAAATTATTTATACTGAAATAGTGCAATAGAAAACCTTGTCATGTATGTATTTCTTTAGATATCTTGTTTCAGTGACTTATAAAATTAATTACTGTAATTGTTTAACAGGTTAGAGTTTCATTATCTTGTAATACATTAGATTAGTCTGTGAAGTAAGCATTAGATGTTATGTTTCCTTGTCGCATGTTTAAAAACTTGTATCATAATTATGTTAAAAATTGAAAAAGAAATTGAGTAACCTATAAATTGTTGCTTTTAAATGTGAAGTCATTTTGCATCTTGAAATCTTTTGATCATTTACTTTGAAACTGTTTAAAATGTTTAGTGGATATCCAGTCAGGTTTTAATACTGCTGTTGTTAAAGAAGAATTGTGCATCACCTAAAAACTATAACATGACAAAGAATATCATACAGGCAATTTGGGGATATTTCCCTTTCCATTTAGAGAATTCATTTGTTCTTGCACCTAAATTTTATTGAAATGAAACTCAGATTATTAGTTAATGAAGTGAATAGTGGATTGTGTTTTTCTTGCATTTTTTTTTTTTCGTTTGGATTTATACTTCCAGAAGAAAGTTGTACAAAGTCAAATCACGCAAACCCAGTTGCAGATTTCCCAAATGCATGATCTTGACTTTGTATAGTTTTGCTAGTTAAACTGTCATATTTTCATTTTACCCAGCAGTATTGATCAGTGTCAAATACATTGCCTTTAAAAAATATAACCGAGAGAAAGAACAAGATATTGATTCTTTTACATTATAATCAAGGATTTTTCAGTAATGTTCAAGAAAATCAAAAAGAAAAGCGTCAAAAAGTATATAAAGGGAACTGCCCATAACAAATCATTGTTCATTGTATATTCAAGTGAGTGTGCAGGGAAAAAAATATATATTCATCAGTATATTCCTTAGCTTTCCAATTTTCAGATAAACATAATGAGGTAAAATCATAACCCTAAAAGTTTCACACTAAAATAATTGATTCATTAATTAGTGTTGGTTTGGGGATTTATCTTATACACTTTATGATATGTTTAATACCTACCATGCAATTTACAGGTAAGATTTTATTTGTACCAAAGGAGAGAAAGTCATTGATGAGCATCATTTTAGTGGGGTGGAATATCTTCTCTCGATGGTTTATATTTAAGAGGGAAATCTTACTTTAAAACTTTGATCCTCAACAATGTGGGGTCAACTTTGTGGTGGGACATCATGTACTTTTCAAAAACAAGCCATCAGTTTTCTAAACGAGACATTGTCTGTTTTTAGTTTATTTTTATTAAATTGTTAACCATGTGACCTTGGTGGTCGCCTTTTGACAATTCAAGGCTTCCACTCAATGAGGATGAGTGTGCAAAAATACTACACATTGAACTGCACAGCAGTGAGTGCCAACAGTTTTATGAGCCTCTAGTCTTTGGTCAGTTCTTCTTATTTTTGCATAAAAGCAGTAAACCCATGCTGGGCGATTCTGTGCTGTGTCGTACGGCACATTTGACAACATTTGACATCTTTTCGACAGGAATAAAAAAAAAAAAAAATTCTTGATTGATATAGTGATCCTCAAGTAGTACCATAAGTAGTCCACCCCTGGACTGTAGTTCATTATTTCACTGGTATTACCATACATACGCACACACGGCGCGTACGTACACGCAGAATATCACTATTTTGATTTTTTTTTTTCGCGAAAGTGAATTCGTGGGGATAAGTGAATTCGTTGGGTGAAGTGAATTTAGGAATCGCGCGCAGCGGACTAGCGTAGATCAGAAAGGCAAGGGGCATCATAAATTGTCCAGGACGTGGACTATACCATAAGAGGCACAAGAACCAATGCTTAAAGGAGGACTCCGGGCTGAAATTAAAAAGTTTTGTAAAGTAAAGTAAAATTTAACAAGCACAACACAGAAAATTTCATCAAAATCGGATAAAAAATAACAAAGTTATGCATTTTTTTAGGTATTGAATTTTTTTTCGTAAAACAGTTCTTGGCATTGTCTCATTGTCTCATTTGAATATTTGAATATTCAAATGGGCAAAATGATGATGTCACAGTCCCCCTACTTCTTGTGTATTTTATTATATGAAATCCTATTTTTCTCATTTTTTCATATATTGCGTATACAGAAAATCTACCCCACATACTGAAATAAGTAAAAGCACTAGTGACCTTGAACAATCCACAAGGATTAATCCCTGTTTTTATGTCCTTGGGGGAGAAAATCTTGATAATTGGTATTTCATACAATAAAATACAAAGAAAGTAGGGGGACTGAGACATCATCAGTTTGCCAATTTGAAGATGGCAAAAACTGTTTCCTAAAAAAATTCAAAACCTAAGAAAATTCATAACTTTGCTATTTGTGATCCGATTTTGATGAAATTTTCAGTGTTGTGCTTTTTAGATTTTACTTTATTTTTCAAATAATGCAAATCTCCAGCCCGGAGGAGTCCTCTCTATTAGGAATCATCGTATACAAATGAAATGAAAAATAGTACTGTGTCATATTTGGGACACAGAAATAACAGGAAAAAAACAAAGAGACAAATTCAACAAAAGCATGGAATTGCCCTGTTGCTAATTAAGGTTACCATGGCGGATGCGGGGTTGAGGGATAGGCCGGGTTGGGGAGGTGGTGGAGATCAATCTATTAAATTGTTCAGATGACTGGGTTCTTTTGTCCCCTCATCACACTCAAGTACAAATTGATGCCCATGTTGACATTCGCCTTCATGGATTATAGAATAGGGTCTTTTTTTTAATGAATGTAGAACAATCTTGGCAGCTTGTTTCACTGTTTAATGCTGCATGAAAAACTGCAAACAGACATCAAACACAATTAGTTGTGATAAAGCCTTACTGATTTTTTTCTTTCTTTTAAAATATAATGAGCTGTCTTAATAAATTGTATTAAAATAGGCGTACAATTCTTTCTTTTTTAATTTATGTATCTTTTGCTGCTTAAACAGGTGCTTGAATATATTCTTCTTATGACCAAAACTGCTATCGAGAAATTGATGTTTCACAAAATAAAGGGTTTTAAAGAACTTCATTTATATTGTTTTGTGGTTTGTTTCATCATACCCACTAATTGTCCCCGCCGAACGAGTTCGAGCAGGGGACTATGAAACGGGCTCCGTACGTGTGTATGTGTGTATGTATGTGTGTGTGTGTGTCGTTAGGATGACACTATGGAGGGGACATGAAATCTTTATATTTTTTATCTGGTTTTTTTCCCTTTCTTTTTCCTTTTTTTTCTTTTTTTTTTTTTTCTTTTTTTTTTTGATAGCTAAATATTAGCTCTTTGCTTTTTTGTGTACCCCTGATCGACGCCTTATTTTTTTTTTTTTTGCTTTTGATTTTTTGCCGCGTTTATTTGTTTATTTTAATTTTTTTTTGGCAAGTTTCTATCAGTTTTGCCCTGTTTTTTTTTTTTTTGGGGGGGGCGCGAGGGGAGGGTGGCCCGCTACCCCTTAATTCTCTCCAGATATTGTACACAGAATACAGCTTTCGAATAAGCCAAAAATCTTTACTGGGTAGTCTATAGTAGGAATGTGGTGTCTAATAATAGATCATTGATATCATTGGGAGGTTGAAGGAT
>CALNVZ010000174.1:59637713-59650444 GCA_940671915.1 Paracentrotus lividus
TTTTTCCACCCTTGGCGTAATCTAAAAGTCTTGGGGGGTGGGGAAAGTGTACATAATTTTTTTCGCGTACCGTAGTAACCCTAGAGGTTTGCCCCTATGGAGGGGTACGGCACAAAAACGTAATTTTTTTTTTCTCGCATACCCTTGCGTAAACCTAAAAGTATTTTCCGGGGGGGGGATGGGCGAAAACTATACATTCTTTTATGCGTAGGCCTACCCCTTGCATAAAACCTAAAGGTTTGCCCCTGGGAGGGGGACGATGGGCCAGTGTACATAAAATTTTTTTTTGCGTACCCGCTTGGCGTAACCTAAAAGTATCCCCGGGGAGGGGGGTGGAGCAAAAGTGTACGTAAATTTTTGTTGTCGCGTACCCTTAGCGTACCCTTGGCCGTAACCTGAAGGTTTGCCCTGGGGTAAGGCGGGGGATTGATGCAAAAGTGCTATGTAAAATTTGTGTGCGTAGGCCTACCAGGTTTGGCGTAGGCTGGGGGCTGTGCAAAGTGTAGCCAACGTAAGATATTTCCTTTTTGCGTACCCTTGGCGTAACCCACAGCTTTGCCGGGGTGGGGGGGGGGAGTGGTACTCAAGGGTTATCTATGTACTGCGCCACCTAGTTCTGCTCTAAATGATATTTAAAAAAAAGATAATTATTTTTCGTGAATTACTCTATGTGAATCACGGTTTGAAGACGACAGGTCTGATAAGCTTATTATAAATTTTTACTCGTTGCGTATGGCCTACCCTTACTTGGCATCAACCGTAAAAGGTCTGCCCCCCCCCCACCCAAAAATTATTTTCAATTCTAATTCCTTTATACTACACTCTATTATTTTTTGCTGCCCCGAAAATATTTTATTATTTGTATGAGCAGCTGGATGAAATGGTTGTAATTTTCTATTTATTGAAAACCTATTTTCTCGTGAAGAAAGAATCAATCAATGGAAGACACACGAAATTAATAATAGCATCTTAGGCCTATTCTTATTAGCACTAAGTTAGCTCTTTATCACACCACTCTTTTGATTTTACAATGTATGAAGAAAATTTCAACAGGACTGAAAATTAAACCACGTCAAACCTAAATCTCATGACTGATTTGCAAGTTCAAATTCGCTTGGGATCCTCGCGTAGTAATGAGTGGTGAGAAAGGGAAATAGTAGATCTATTGTATTCTAGTTTTCTGATGGTTGTGATTTTTTTGCGTTATGCCTACCCTTACTTGGCCTTAATTTTTTTTGGGGGGGGGCTAAAAGTGAACGTAAAAGTATTTTTTTTCCGCGACCTGATGAACCTAAAAAGGTTTGCCCCGGGGGGAAGGGGGGAGGGCCGGGAAATGTACGTAAAATTTCTTTGGCCAGCGTTACCGTGGCGTACCTACAGGTTTGCCCTGGGGCGAGGCGTGTGCAAAGGATACTAATTATTTTTTCCATGTTAACATGGCGTAACCTTAAAGTAGCCCCGGGTGGAGGGGGGTGAGCAAAGTGTACGTAAATTTTTGTTGTCGCGTACCCTAAGCGTACCCTGGCGTAACCGAAGGTTTGCCCTGGGGAAAGGGGGGGGGATGATGCAAAGTGTAGTAATTTTTCTTGGTTGCGTACCGTTTGGCGTAGGCTGGGGGTGCGTTGCAAAGTGTGGCCTGCGTAAGATTTTTTTTGCGTTTACCCTTGCGTAACCCACAGTTTGCCGGGGTTGGGGGGGGAGCTTCGTAATTTTTTTTGCGTAATGGCCTACCCCCCCCCCCCCCCACCCAAAAACAAAAATTAATTAATATTTATATATTATTTTGCGCCCGAAATTATTTTATTATTTGTAGAGCAGCTGGATGAAAAAAGGATTGGTAATTTTTCTAATTTTAGTTGAAACATATTTTCTGTGAAGAAAGAAATCAATGCAATGGAAGAACAGTACACAATGCATTAAATATAATATGATGTCTAAGTTAGGCCTAAATATCTTGAGTTATGCACTCAAGGTAGCTTTCTCATCACTCACGACCAACTTATTTGATTTAACAATTTGTATGAAGAAACATATTATCAACTGGAGGAAAATTAAAGTCATATTAAAAACCTAATTTAACATGATGTATTTGCAAGGTCAATTCGCTGGATCCTCGTGGAAAGTGGGAAAAATATTTGTATTTTTAGTTTCTCTGATGGTTGTGATTGTATAATTTATCAAAAAGCTTTTTTCTGTAGAGGTATAAATAACGACTACAAATACTTGAGCAAATCCACTTGCATAAGAAAGAATCAATTTACCTCGTTGACAGCATGTCGTCCTGCGGCTCGCACGCGTGCAGATCACTGCGCTCACTCACATCAAGCCATTTCACTGACTGTCAGTGTCAAATGCAATATGTAGGATCGCTGAATTACGTAATTGTTTACCTTTTTTAAAAACATTAAACAGGGAACATTGATGCCTTGATGACTCTTTTTGCAAAGAGAGTTTGATGAACATTGACTTTGCGATGGTTAAGTTCTTTAAATGCCTATTGTATGTTTTAAAGTCCCTTTTTTGCGACGTAGTGTAATCGATTTCGATTTACCTAATGCACGTGGAATGTGTAACAAAAGAGCTTGGGCATGTACAGATCATTCTCTACCCTGCAGTCGTTTGGGTGATTGTTTTCTCGCACACGACGTACATGGATATTGCGGAGTGAGGGCAAATGGTCACGGTAAAAAC
Source organism: Paracentrotus lividus (assembly GCA_940671915.1). NCBI lineage: Eukaryota > Metazoa > Echinodermata > Echinoidea > Camarodonta > Echinidae > Paracentrotus > Paracentrotus lividus. Next base: position 59,640,405 of record CALNVZ010000174.1, read on the forward strand.
GTGTTGATCCGGCTCACAGGCGTGATTCTTACGCGTGCATGTAGGTTCTGTGCGGAGGGACTGCTGAGCTATTGCGGAAATTTCGCAGGGAGGTAAATGGTCATGGGCACTTTGCGCACTGCACGCTGTCTTGGGCACATTGTGCTAATGGTGGTTGTTTTCAAAGGTTGATTTTAGCCCGGCTCCGGGCCTGTCTTCTCGGGTTTAAAAGGACAATCGCCGGGTCGAATCGGAGGTCGATGACGGGCTGAAAATGCGGCGACACACGGGTGACGGCGGCCGACCCGCACCGTGGGCCAAAACGGGGCCTCGGCGAGGCGGGATCGGAGGAGGACGAATAGCGGGTCAACAGATCGCGCCCTTAGCACTATTCATGTATAGGATTATTATAGCGATGAGGACTGTGATATTTTTACCTCTTTTGTAAAATCTGAAATATAATTCTTTTATTATGAGAGTGTGAATATGGTATCTGGGGAATCGGTTTATGCAATTAGTGTTTTGTTAATGGGATAATACACTCTGGTATAAAGTATTTGAAAAAAATATAAAAACATATGGTACCTACATTAAAATATGTATGTGGGACTGGGCGAGCACGCGCGCAGGCGCGCCCACACGTGCGTATGTATGGTATATTGTAGTGACATTAGCTGGACATAGTCATGTCCTGCTAACATACCATTTTTCATGTTGAACTACGTTAAATGGACAAATTATTTTGGAAATTATGTGCATATCTTTAACTCAGGGTAAAAATATTTATTGGCGTGAGAAATCTTAAAATTCATGAAATTGGTGTGGTCCTTAAACAAAGAGCCATTTTAATTGGGGCCCGAGTTTAATATACAGTGGTGGCCAAAATTATTAGAACACCAAGTAAATTTAAATGATTTTAGTTTGTTTTCATTCGGTTGACCATTTAAATACCTTTAAATGCTGGAATGTCTACAAGTCATTATTATACTTAAAACTAAATAACATAGTTCATGCGTCTTCGAAACTCGCCCCAAATCGCGTTTTTTTGTGTTACGCTAGCGCATTGTAAAATCTGAAAAACTTGTCCCAATCAGGATCAAAATGTCATAACGTTAAAAAATATCAAGTCTCTCCCTAACAAAAAGTATACATTTTTCTGAAAGGAAATTTCATGAGAATGTCAAAAATGTCATTCACAATAACGATAGGGTGCAGTACAGTATAACATGTTTTGTGGGAGTTTTTTTAATTATTTGTGAGGGGCCCCAAATTTTTAATTTAGAGCCCCCATTTAAGTCCCTTTTCCTCTGACCCTTAATATTTCAACATATTTGAATTTCTCATCGAATTTCCTTCTAAAAATTTATATTTACAAGGAGTGTCTTCATTTAATGAAAAAAATATGTCTTAACCTTCAATGGGCATGGTTACTTTGGTCATCTCACACCAAGGGAGGGTGAATCAAACCCTCCCCATTCAAACCAAATTTTCTGAAACTTGGCAGGTATTTCAGGTATACTAGAGTAAATAAGCCTGGTAAGTTTCAAACTTCTACCGTCAAATACTTTTTGAGCCAATCGGCAAATGTAATTGGCATTTTATCTTTTGGCATTTGGACTACATGTTTAATACACCAAGTCTATGGGGAAACCAAAAGCGCATAGCGCAACTATTTTTAATGGTGCGCAGTTAGGCCATGTGGTTTTTAAACTGGGGCCCCCATATAGGAGGTGGCCGTTACATTTGCGCGAGCAAGCACAAACATGAAAAATGATATTAAATTTTAAATACATGTGCCACATGGGTATATTTGGTACTAATGTGAAGGAAATATATCTGCAATAACTTAATATTAGAAGAAATACCAATGATGCACTCATTATACAAGTAATTAGCAATTAATCAACTTGAAGTAGCCATTTTTTGCACGGTGGTGGACGGAGGGAGGAGCATGAGGAGGAGGAGCATAAATTTCGTTGCATTAATAAAACAGGTTTTAACAATCATAAAAATCTAAATTAAGACAGTTAAATTGGAATATTATATCTATCTATTAGTACAATGTGTAAAATATAAATTAAGAATACTAATTAGGCTATTAAGTTAATCAATTTAATTAATTAATGTAAAATCAGTAAAATAATGTGATTTAACTTGTCTACATGTAGATTGTGGTCGTCAGGTATTTCTACGATTCACGTGAAGTAAATATTAGTTGATGCTAGGACATGGGTTTACTTATTCAGCCTACATGTTTAATTGTATGTCCACTACCATTTACCCTATGCTATTGTTTAAACAAAACAAAAGGGAACTGTAATATATTGGATTGAGTTTACATTGATGAGGCACAGCAAATCCAACCACCAAGAAACCCCACCATCTTATTACGACATTCCTTCAACTCCATTAACATGATTAAGGCATTGTCTTCCTAATGAGTGAGATAATGATGATGAATGGCTCTACCACATGTATGATTCAGTATTGCATATTATCTGTTTGCCATAGAAAGTTATTTCATGGGTGATTGATTATTTACCATTCAAACTACTTTTACAATTGAACATTCACTGCATTGGCTTGATATGCTTCATCCTCACCAGGTAGATCATCTCAGAGATACCTTGCACGTGTCGGTTGACATGTCTCAACATGAACCAGATCAAATTAATTAAGGCACTGTAGATAATTTTATTGTAGTAAGTATTTGCAAACTATATTCATGTAACACTGTATAACTTCAAATAGGTTATAAGACAAAACTGTGTCATATTTTGGAAGTAAATCATGCATTACTCATTGTAACCCATATTTACACAAAATTTTCCAATTCAGAAATTTTTCGCTGAAAAGATGTCGCGCAAAAATTATTTTTTAAAAAGCTTACCCTAACAAGTTATCCATTGTTGGAAAGGTCTGACTTTGAGGAGTTCAAATATGCATGTCTTTTGTTGTAGGGTAAAATTTTGTTCCATGGTAACCTTTTTCTGGAAGTTACTTTTTTCCTAACCGTTTTCGACATATTTGGCTCTGTAACTCCTTATGACTTCCCCATATCCCTTTTCTGATAGTATTTTTGGGATTCCTCAGACAATTCTTTTTTCAGAATATGTGTAAACTTTTATAGGTATAAGATGTCAAATGTAAGAAGAATATTCGATTGAATAAAATGGTACAATTCCTTGGAAAACTTGGGTTTGTAACAGAAAAGGCCCACTACATACCGCATGAGTCACTACCAGATGGTCGAAACTATATAAATTTGGTATCAAAATATACGTAAGACCTTATGCTAAAAAGTCATGATAAGCTCATGGCACATAAACGATATCTTCAATCGTATTTCGGCAAATTAACTAGGGCATTGATAATCCATAGACTTTGTGTAGGTTCAGGTGTTCTAATAATTTTGGCCACCACTGTATATGACGACATAAAATCCAAGTCCAGGTAATGTGTTTTTTTTAGAGTAAGTCAGCTAAGGTAGGGTTTAGGATTATATATATATATATATACTGTATATTATATTAATATATATATATATTATATATATATATATATAGTAAATAGTGTGTAAGAAATATGAGCTGTGATTGGCTTGATTGGTACCACGTGGACCTACCTTCAAAAAGTTATATTGTACATATGTACAATACACTTTCAATTTTGGGAGGGGTAAAGCCCGTGTTAAATGAAGGAGAGAAAATACCGATAATATCGATACTCGTTGAAGATTGATTGATTGATCAACGCGACGCGACCTAGAGAGAAATTTGCGAAATTTGCCGAAAATGGATTTTTAAACACGGATAGCCTTCCATTTGTTTCACTTACCGAAGCCAAACTGGGATTTGTACAAGACAATAATAATTCTTTAAAAACTAACAATATCCTGCAGTTTTCTTTGAATATTTGGTGATCGTATTCTTTGAAATAAAGTTGGGACTTGAGCAGTTGACGTTGACATGACGAGCGATTTCCCCGGCCTCGATGCAACGGGTTCCTTTTGTACACGAAGCCAGAGTGGACGGGTATATAAGCTAATATGCTGGCGAAGCGCTCGCATGCCAATGTCTGTTTGGTTTCGTCCATCATTCGTTTCGGCTGATTTGGAGTGATTAATACAGCAGTTTGCATTGGAAATTCAACAATAAGAGTAGTTTAAAGTAACCATATAAATATCGTCCTAACTAACATGTTATATACAGACGCAATTAGCGTTGGATACCTGCCTGATCGATGAAGTCCCTGTCGTATTTGCTTTGTATGCCCGAATCAGCTGAGACGATGGATGAACCAGGGATAGGCATGGGAGCGCTTCCGCGAGTTAAGTTACCCCGTCCGTCTCGGCTTCGAGTTCAGGGCATGAATTTACTGCGGCCATGCCCCAGCAGTTCATAATTATATAACCATGCAGGCAAGCGTCTGGGCCTGGGGAGATCGGGGCTATCTACGCCAACTTTAGGGGGTCTATTTAACTATAATAATAGTGAACGCTCTAATCTTGCAACATTACTGGACTATAAGAACTCCAAATACTAAAATTATCCGGTGCAGATTTGTTTTCTGAGGGACCGCATGTCGTACTTATAATCGTATAATTGGCGATAGATTGTACTATTTATTTATAATATATATGTAATATTTTGGGGGGGGGGGGGGAATCTATACTCTTCAGCAAAAAAATAAATCCATCTTGAGAAGTGGCATCATCCTGAAGTGAACATCAGAAATCACAGAGCGATTGAACTTTGTATAGCTTTAAAATTTGTCAGGTCAGGACCTCATGTTTATTGCAATGCACTTACCAACCACTGTGCATTCAGCTTTCCTATAGTTGTGCACTGAAGACAATGTATAATTTCCAGGCTAGCTTTTAATGGCATCGGAACGAATGCTATGCTGCTGATGCGCATAAATTTTAAACCCTATCAGGTCCGAAGGGCATTGGAGACTAATTTTTCTTTTGCATCAATTGTCAATAGAGAGACAGTCCATCTACGAGAATAAAGAAGAAGTCTTAATGAGTAGGTCTACTACAAACAGATACATACATGTTATATTATTTGAACTTCAGACAATATCATAGAGTATGTAAAAATACAAATCACTCAATCAATAAATTACAATTCTATTTATTAATTAGTATAGACATATACATTTGTACATTGCTAATTCGAGAATCCGAGATTTTAAAGAATTTTTGCATCATGATTAATCTCGGTTGTATCTGTTTGTAGTAGACCTACTCAATAAGACTTCTTCTTTGATTTCTTCACCGTAGATGACTGTTCGTCTTTCTTATTTTGACAATGATGCAAAAAAAACATAAAAAAAATATAGTCTCCGAATATGCCCCTAGGCACCTGTTAGTTAATTTGGTATTACATGCGTCATCAGCACAAGCATTAGCATCTTGTCCGATGTGGCCATTCAAAAGGCTAGCCTGGAAATTTATTACATTTCTTCAAGTGCACACATTTTTTTAGGAGAGCTGATTTGCACATGTCTGGTTAAGTGGCATTGCAATAAACATGAGGGGCGTGGGGGTGCCTGAACCTGACAATAGTTAAAGGCTATTTGACAAATGCTTGCAATATAAGACATCTGTATTTCTGGATGTTTTCACTTCAGGATGATCCACTTCTGCAAGATGGAATTTTATTTTTTTGTGCTGGAAGAGGTGATAGATCCCCCCCCCCCCCTCCCCCCAAATATATACATATAATTATATAAATAGTGTACAATCTATCGCGCAAATAACTGGATTATAAAGTACGACAGCTGCCTCGGAGAAAACAAATCTGCACTCGCGATAATTTATATTTGGAGTTCTATAGTCAGTAATGTTGCAAGATAGAGCGTTCCACTTCTATCACTATTTATTATAGTAAATAGACCCCCTAAAGTTGGCGTTAGATTAGCCCCGATCTCCCCCAGGCCAGACGCTGCCTGCATGTGTATATAATTATGAACTGCTGGGGCATGCGCCGCAGTAAATTCATGTCCCTGAACTCGAAGCCAGAGCGGACGGGTAACTACTCGCGAAGCGCTCCCATGCCTATCCCTGGTTCATCCATCGTTCTCAGCTGATTTATCGGGCAATACAAAGCAAATTACGACAGGGGACTTCATCGATCAGGCAGGTATCCAACGCTATGCAGTTCTGTTATTATAACAATGTTAGTTAGGACGATATTTCATGGTACTTTAAACTTACTCTTTATTTGTTAATTTCCAATGCAAACTGCTTTATTTCACTCCAAAATCAGCCGAGAACGAATGATGGACGAAACAAACAGACATTGGCATGCGAGCGCTTCGCCAGCATATAGCTATATACCCGTCCACTCTGGCTTCGTGTAACAAAAGGAACCCGTTGCATTCGAGGCCGGGGAAATCGCTCGGTCATGTCAACGTCAACTGCTCAAGTCCAACTTTATTTCAAGAATACGATCACAAAATATTCAAAGAAAACTGCAGGATATTGTTAGTTTTTAAAGAATTATTATTGTCTTGTTACAAATCCCAGTTTGGCTTCGGTAAGTGAAACAAATGGAAGGCTATCCGTGTTTAAAATCCATTTTCGGCAAATTTCGCAAATTTCTCTCTAGGTCGCGTCGCGTTGATCAATCAATCAATCTTCACGAGTATCGATATTATCGGTATTTTCTCCATTCATTTAACACGGGCTTTACCCTCCCAAAATTGAAAGTTGTATTGTACATATGTACAATATAACTTTTTGAAGGTAGGTCACGTGGTACCAATCAAGCCAATCACAGCTCATATTTTCTTACCACTATTTACTATATATATATATATATATATATATATATATATATATATATATACAGTATATATATATATATATAATCCTAAACCCTACCTTAGCTGGACTTACTCTAAAAAAAACACATTACCTGGACTTGGATTTTATGTCGTCATATACAGTGGTGGCCAAAATTATTAGAACACCTGAACCTACACAAAGTCTATGGGATTATCAATGCCCTAGTTAATTTGCCGAAATACGATTGAAGATATCGTTTATGTGCCATGAGCTTTCATGACTTTTTAGCATAAGGTCTTACGTATATTTTGATACCAAATTTATATAGTTTCGACCATCTGGTAATGACCATGCGGTATGAGGTGGGCCCTTTTCTGTTACAACCCAAGTTTTCCAAGGAATTGTACCATTTTTATTCAATCGAATATTCTTCTTACATTTGACATCTTATACCTATAAAAGTTTACATATTCTGAAAAAGAATTGTCTGAGGAATCCAAAAATACTATCAGAAAAGGGATATGGGGAAGTCATAAGGAGTTACAGAGCCAAATATGTCGAAAACGGTAGGAAAAAAGTACTTCCAGAAAAAGGTTACCATGGAAACAAAATTTTACCCTACAACAAAAGACATGCATATTTGAACTCCTCAAAGTCAGACCTTTCCAACAATGGATAACTTGTTAGGGGTAAGCTTTTTAAAAATAATTTTGCGCGATCATCTTTTCAGCGAAAAATTTCTGATTGGAAAATTTGTGTAAATATGGGTTACAATGAGTAATGCATGATTTACTTCCAAAATATGACACAGTTTTGTCTTATAACCTATTTGAAGTTATACAGTGTTACATGAATATAGTTTGCAAATACTTACTACAATAAAATATATCTACAGTGCTTAATTAATTTGATCTGGTTCATGTTGAGACATGTCAACCGACACGTGCAAGGTATCTCTGAGATGATCTACCTGGTGAGGATGAAGCATATCAAGCCAATGCAGTGATGTTCAATTGTAAAATGTAGTTTGAATGGTAAATAATCAATCACCCATGAAATAACTTTTATGGCAAACAGATAATATGCAATACTGAATCATACATGTGGTAGAGCCATCATCATCATTATCTCACTTCATTAGGGAAGACAATGCCTTAATCATGTTAATGGAGTTGAGGAATGTCTAATAAGATGGTGGGGTTTCTTGGTGGTTGGATTTGCTGTGCCTCATCAATGTAACTCAATCCAATTATTACAGTTCCTTTTGTTTTGTTTAAACAAAGCATAGGTAAATGGTAGTGAGAATACAATTAAACATGTAGGCTGAATAAGTAAACCCATGTCCTAGCATCAACTAATATTTTACTTCACGTGAATCGTAGAAATACCTGACGACCACAATCTACATGTAGACAAGTTAAATCACATTATTTTACTGATTTTACATTAATTAATTAAATTGATTAACTTAATTAGCCTAATTAGGTATTCTTAATTTTATATTTTACACATTGTTACTAATAGATAGATATAATATTCCAATTTAACTGTCTTATGTTAGATTTTATGATGTTAAAACCTGTTTTATTAATGCAACAGAAATTTATGCTCCTCCTCCTCATGCTCCTCCTCCTCCACCACCGTGCAAAAATGGCTACTTCAAGTTGATTAATTGCTAATTACTTGTAAATGAGTGCATCATTGGTATTTCTTCTAATATTAAGTTATTGGCAGATATATTTCCTTCACATTAGTACCAAATATACCCATGTGGCACATGTATTTAAAATTTTATATCATTTTTCATGTTTGTGCTTGTCGCGCAAATGTAACGGCACCTCCTATATGGGGGCCCAGTTTAAAACACATGGCCTAATGCGCACCATTAAAAATAGTTGCGCTATGCGCTTTTGGTTTCCCCATAGACTTGTGTATTAAACATGTAGTCCAAATGCCAAAAAGTAAAATGCCAATTACATTTGCCGATTGCTCAAAAAGTATTTGAGGTAGAAGTTTGAAACTTACCAGGCTTATTTACTCTAGTATACCTGAAATACCTGCCAAATTTCAGAAAATTTGTTTGAATGGGGAGGGGTTGATTCACCCCTCCCTTGGTGGTGAGATGACCAAAGTAACCATGCCCATTGAAGGTTAAGACTATTTTTTTCATTAAATGAAGACACTCCTTGTAAATATAAATTTTTTAGAAGGAAATTCATGAGAAATTCAAATATGTTGAAATATTAAGGGTCAGAGGAAAAGGGGACTTAAATGGGGGCTCTAAATTAAAAATTTGGGGCCCCTCACAAATAATTAAAAAAACTCCCACAAAACATGTTACTGTACTTCACCCTATCGTATTGTGAATGACATTTTTGACATTCTCATGAAATTTCCTTTCAGAAAATGTATACTTTTGTTGGGAGAGACTTGATATTTTTAACGTTATGACATTTTGATCCTGATATGGGCAAGATTTTTCAGATTTTACAATTGGTAGCGTAACACAAAAAACGCGATTTGGGGGCGAGTTTCAAACGCATGACTATGTTATTTAGTTTTTAAAGTATAATAATGACTTTTGTAGACATTCCAGGCATTTTAAAGGTATTTAAATGGTCAACCGAATGAAAACAACTAAAATCATTTAAATTTACTTGGTGTTCTAATAATTTTGGCCACCACTGTATATTAAACTCGGCCCCAATTAAAATGGCTCTTTGTTTAAGGACCACACCAATTTCATGAATTTTAAGTTTCTCACGCCAATAAAATATTTTTACCCTGAGTTAAAGATATGCACATAATTTCCAAAATAATTTGTCCATTTAACGTAGTTCAACATAAAAATGGTATGTTAGCAGGACATGACTATGTCCAGCTAATGTCACTCAATATACCATACATACGCACGTGTGGGCGCGCCTGCGCGTGCTCCCCAGTCCCACATACATATTTTAATGTAGGTACCATATGTTTTATATTTTTTTTCAAATACTTTATACCAGAGTGTATTATCCCATTAACAAAACACTAATTGCATAAACCGATTCCCCAGATACATATTCACACTCTCATAATAAAGATATATATTTCAGATTTTACAAAAGGGTAAAAATATCACAGTCCTCATCGCTATAATAATCCTATACATGAATAGGCTAAGGGGCGATCTGTTGACCCGCATCTCCTCCTCCGATCCGCCTCGCCGAGGCCCCCGTTTTGGCCCACGGGTCGGGTCGGCCGCCCGTCACCGTGTCGCCGC
>CALNVZ010000174.1:59653664-59671408 GCA_940671915.1 Paracentrotus lividus
CCTAGTTAATTTGCCGAAATTACGATTGAAGATTATCGTTTATGTGCCATGAGCTTTCATGACTTTTAGCATAAGGTCATTACGTATATTTTGATACCAAATTTATATAGTTTCGACCACTCTGGTAATGGACCATGGGTATGAGGGGGCCCTTTCTGTTACCAACCCAAGTTTTCCAAGGAATTGCCTACATTTTCATTCAATCGAATTATTCTTCTTACATTTGACATTTATACTATAAAAGTTTACATAATTCTGAAAAAAATTGTTCTGAGGAATCCAAAAATACTATCAGAAACAGGGATATGTGAAGTCATAAGGAGTTACAGAGCCAACATATGTCGAAAACGGTAGGGAAAAAAGTACTTCCAGAAAAGTACCAGGAAACAAAATTTACCCTACAACAAAACATGCATTATGAACTCCTCAAGTCAGCCTTTCCAACAATGTGATAACTTGTTAGGCGGTAAGCTTTTTAAAAATAATTTTGCGCGCATCATCTTCAGACGAAAACATTTATGACTTTGGGAAATTTGTTGTAAATATGGGTATACCAATGAGAGTAAGCTGATTTTACTTTCCAATTATGACACAGTTTGTCTTATAACCTATTTTGAAGTTATACAGTTACATGAATATTAGTTTGCAAATATTACTACAAATAAAATATATCTACAGTGCTTTTTAATTTGATCTGGTTCATGTTGAGAACATGTCAACCGACACGTTGCAAGGAATCTCTGAGATGATCTACCTGTTGAGGATGAAGCATAATCAGCAATTGCAGTGAATGTTCAAATTCTAAAATGTAGTTTGAATGTAAATAATCAATCACCCATGAAAATAACTTTTATGGCAAACAGATGATATCAATACTGAATCAACATGTGGTAGAGCCATCATCATCATTATCCACTTTCATTGGGTAAGACAATGCCTTCAATCTATGTTAAATGAGTTGAGGAAATGTCTAATTAAGATGGTGGTTCTGGTGGTGGATTGCTGTGCCCTATCAATGTAAACTCAATCCAATTGATTACATTCCTTTGTTTTGTTTAAACAAAGCATAGGTAAATGTGAGTGAATACCAATTAAACATGTAGGCTGAATAAGTAACCCATGTCCTAGCATCAACTTAATATTTTACTTCACGTGAAATTCGAGAAATTACCTGACGACCACAATCTACATTGCTTAGACAAGTTAACATCACATTATTTACTGATTTACATAATTAATCTAAATGATTAACTTAATTAGCCTAATTAGGTATTTTTCTTAATTTTATATATACACATTGGTTACTAATGATAGATATTAATATTCCAATTTAACTGTCTTATGTTAGATTTTATGCATGTTAAAACCTGTTTTATAATTGCAAACAGAAAATGCTCCTCCTCCTCATGCTCTCCTACCTCCCCACCGTGCAAAAAAATGGCTTACTTCAAGTTGATTAATTGCTAATTCTTGTAAAATGAGTGCACATTGGTATTTCTTCTAATATAATGTATGGAAATATATTTCCTTCACATTAGTACAAATATACCCATCTGTGGCACATGGTATCTTAAAATTTATATCATTTTCATGTTTGTGCTTGTCGCGGCAAATGTTAACGGCACCTCCCTATATGGGGGCCAGTTTAAAAACACATGGCCTAATGCGCACCATTTAAAATAGTTTGCGCTATGCGCTTTGGTTTCCCCATAGACTTGTTTGATTTTTGTATAAACAATGTAGTCAAATGCCAAAAAATAGTAAAATTGCCAATTACATTTGCCGACTTGCTCAAAAAAGTATTTGACGGTAGAAATTTAAACTACCAGGCCTATTACTCTAGTATACCTGAAATACCTGCCAAATTTCAGAAAATCTTGTTTGAATGGGGAGGGTTGATTCACCCCTCCCTTGGTGGGTGAGATGACCAAAAAGTAACCATGCCCATTGAAGGTTTAAGAACTATTTTTTCATTAAATGAAGAACACTCCTTGTACAATATAAGATTTTAGAAGGAAATGTCAATGAGAAATTCAAAAATGAAATATTAAGTCCCAGAGGAAAAGGAGGCGACTTAAAATGGAGGGCTCTAAATTAAAATTGGGGGGCCTCACAAATAATTTAAAAAAAACTCCCACAAAACAATGTTTACTGTACTTCACCCTATCGTATTTGGTGAATGACATTTTTGGACTAATTCTCATGAAATCCTTTCAGAAAATGTATACTTTTGTTGGGGGAACTTATATTTTAACCATTATTGACATTTTTGATCCTGATATCGGAGCCAAGATTTTTTCAGATTTACAATTTGGTTAGCCCACCGCGCCCGTAACACAAAAAAAAACGCGATTTGGAGGCGCGAGCGAGTGTTCAAACGCAGCAATGACTATGTTTTATTTACGTTTTTTTTTAAAGTATAATAATGACCTTTGTAGGAACATTCCAGGGCCATTAAGAAAGGGAAAAAAAATTTAAATGGTCAACCGCGAATGCAATACAACATAGAATCATCTTTAAATTTACTTGGTGTCTTAATAATGCGCCACCACTGTAGTATTAAACTCGGGCCCCCAATTAAAATGTGGCGCTCTTTGTTTTCTAAAGGAACCCACACCAAATTTCATGAATTAAGTTTCTCACAGCAATAAAACTATTTCCTTACCCTGAGTTAAAGATATGACATAATTTTCCAAAATAATTTGTCCATTTAACGTAAGTTCAAACATAAAAATGATTTTTATTGTAGCAGGACATGCACTATGTTCCAGCTAAATGTCACTCAATATACCCATACATGACGCACGTGTGGGCGCGCCTTCTGCGCCCGTGCCTCCCCCACTCCCACATAATATTAAATGTACCGTACCATATGTTTTTATATTTTCCAAATTACTTAACCAGAAGTTGTATATCCAAATTTAACAAAACACTAATTGCAATTAAACCGATTTCCCCAGCGATACATATTCACACTCTGCATAAATAAAGATATATATTTCAGATTTTACAAAAAGCAGGTGACGAGTAGTAAAATATCACGGTCCTCATCTGCATAAAATCCATATAATGGAATAGGCTATACGGGTAGGCGAATTCTGTTGACCCGCAATCTCCTCCTCCGATCCGCCTCGGCCGAAGGGCCCCCGTTTTGGCCCTACGGGTCGGAGTCGGCCCCCTGTCACCCCGTTGTCGCCCGCATTTCAGCCCGCAATCGACCTCCGATTCGACGGCGATGTCCTATTAAACCCGAGCGAAGACAGGCCCGGAGGTGGGTTAAAATCAACTATTGAAAAAACAGCCACCATAGGCACATGGCCCAAGACAGCGTTTGCAGTGAGGCAGTGCCATGAGCCATTTGACCTCCCCTGCGAACAATTTTCCCGCTAGCCAGCAAGTCCCTCTCGCAAGATATACTCACATGCACGAAGAGAGCAAAGATCACGCCTCGAGTCGCTGTGAGAATATCAACACGTTACCTCGGGACCATTCTGCCCCTTCAACTCCGCAATCCATGTAACCGTCGTGTGCGCAGAGAGAAACAATCCCCACAACGACTGCAAGGATTAACGAAATGACTCTGTACATCGAAGCAGCTCTTTTGTACACATCACACGTGCATTTGGTAAAATCGAAATCCATTACCACACGCGCCCAACAACAAAAAAAAGGACTTTAAACTAACCCATAGGGATAACGCATCAGCAAAGTCATGTTCATACAACTCCTTCTGCCAAAAGATCAATCAGGGCATCAATATGTTCCTGTTAATGTTTTTTTAAATAAGGAAACAATACGTTAAATTCAGCGATCTCCTACATATGAGATTGACACTGACAGACATGAATGCTAGTAAGAAAGTGAGCGAGTGATCTGAGCGTGCTCGCGAAGCCGAGCGACGACATGCTTGCAACGAGGTTAAATTGGACTTTCTTTCTTAATGAAGTGGATTGTCAAAAAAAGTATTTGTATTGTCGGTATTATACCTCACAGAAAAAAGTTTTGAATAAATTTACCAATCACAACATCAGAAAAAACTAAAATACAAATATTTTTCCCCTTTCCACGAGGATCCCAGCGATTTGACTTGCCAATCAAGTCATGAGATTTTGTTTAATATGTTTAATTTTCCTCCAGTTGAAATTTCTTTCATTACAAATTGTTTTTAAATCAAAAGGGTGGTTGTCTAGTGTACGTGAGTGAGAAAGCTACCTTGAGTGCCATAATCAAGAATTAGGCCTAACTTAGATCATATTTAATTTGTTGTGTTCTTCCATCCTGATTGATTTCTTTCTTCACAGAAAATTATGTTTAATAAATAGAAAATTACAACCTTTTTCCATCCAGCTGCTCATACAAAATAATAAAAATATTCGGGGCAGCAAAATAATAATATAAAATAATTATAATGGGTCGGGGCAGGCGTAGTATGGCAGGAGTCAGGCGGCCGGATGGAGAGGGGATATCAGGGCTGGGCCGTGGGGGGGGGGCGAGTGGACCGGGCACTGGCAGGGGAAACCTGGTTGTTACGGGGAGTGGCGGGCTGCGGCATCGGGCGGGACGGCCGAGGGAGTGGGGGGGGAGGTCGGGGTGGCGGGGCGGGTGGGCGGTCAACGCTGCGCAGGGTGGCATGAGTCCGTCGGGACTGCCGTGGGGCGGAATCGCAGTCTAAGCGCGGAGGCGGGGGGGGGGAGGGTATGGGGACTTGCTACTTAGGGCCAATACGCAAAAAAAAAAAATTATCACGGAACGCGTCCCCCCCCCACCCGGGCAAAACTGTGGTTACGCCAAGGGTACGCCCAAAAAAATCTTTACGCAGGCCTACACTTTTGCACCACCCCCAAGCCATACGCACCAAACACGGTACGCAACCAAAAACTTTCACGTACACTTCTGCCCATTCATCCCCCCCCCTTTCCCCAGGGCAAACCTTCAGGTACGCCTAAGGTACGCTAGGGTACGCAACAACAAAAATTTCACGTACCCACTTTGGCACCACCCCGCCTCCCCCGACGGGCCATTACTTTTAAGGTTCACGCCATGTGTGTACATGGAAAAAATAAATTATGACTCCTTTGCACACCCCTCCCCCGGGAAACCTGTAGGGTTACCCAACGGTTACGCCTGCAAAAAAATTTTACGTACAAAACTTTCACCGGCCCTCCCCCTCCCCCGGGGCAAACCTTTAGTCATCCAAGGGTACGCCGGAAAAAAAATTAACTTTAGCAGTTAACTTTTAGCCCCCCCCCCCAAAAAAATTAAGCCATTAAGGGTCAGTAGTAGCCATACGCCAAAAAATCAAACCATCAGAAAAAAAACTAGAATACAAATAGATCTATATTTTTCCCCTTTCCACCACCATTACTACGAGGATCCCAGCGAATGACTGCAAATCAAAGTCATGAGATTTAGGTTTGACGTGCAGTGTTTACAGGTAATTTTCTAAATCCTTGATGTTGTGTTGAAAAATGATAAAAAAATTTCTTATTACAACAAATTGTATTTATTTTTAGTTAAAATCAAAAGACGGTGATGTCAACGTGATTCGTTCAGCACTGTGACCGTGAGGAAAGCTAAACTTGAGGCAATAATCAGAATGAGTCAAGATCTTATTTATTATTTTATTTGTTGTGTCTTCCATTGAAGTGATTTCTTTCTTCACAGGAAAATATGTTTTCAACTAAATAGGAAAAATTACAAACCATTTTTCATCCAGCTGCTCCATTACAAAATAATAAAAAACTATTACGGGTCAGCCAACAATAATACGGAGTGATAAATTATAATTTTGCGGCTGGTGTGGGTAGGGGGGACTGGGGGGAAGGCACACCCAACGAAGGGTCCCACACAGGACAGCCACCACACACCACAACACCAGCAGAACCTTTTACGGTGGCCACAGTAAGGAGTAGGCCATATCGCAAAAAAAAAAAAATTAGTTACACTCCCCCCCCCCCCCCCCACCCCGTGGGCCAAAGCTGTGGTTACGCCAAGGTACGCAAAATAAAAAAATCTTACGTATGGCTACACCTTTGCACAACCCCCAGCCCTACCCAACACCTGTTCTATTAGGCCTACGCAACACAAACATTTTACATACACTTTCATCATCCCTCCCCCTTACCCCAGGGCAAACCTTCAGGTTACGGCCAAGGGTACGTAAGGGTACGCGACAACAAAAAATTTACGTACACTTTTGCTCCACCCCCTCCCGGGGCTACTTTTAGGGTTACGCCAAGGGGTACGCAAAAAAAAATATGTTACACTGGCCCATCGTTCCCCCTCCCCCAGGGGACAAACCTAGGTTATTGCCAAGGAGGCCTACGCATAAAAACCGAATTACGTATAGTTTTTGCTCCATCCCCCCCCCCCCCCCGGTAATACTTTTAGGTTACGCAAAGGGTTATGCGAGGAAAAAAAAAAATTACGTTTGCCATCGCCCCTCCCCAGAGGGCAAACCTCTAGGTTACTACAAACGGTACGCGAAAAAAATTTATTGTACACTCTTCCCCCACCCCCCCCCCCCCACCCCCGGGGAAACTTAGATTACGCCAAGGGTACGCGGCAAACAAAAAATTGTTGTAACACTATTGTCCACCCTTCCTCCCCCCCCCCCCCCACCTTCGAGGAAAACTTTATTGTTACTCCAAGGGTACACCAAAAAAAAAAAAAATTAGTTAGGGCCTACCTACACCTTTTTTCCATCCACCCCCTCCCCCCAAAAGAAAGTAATATAATATAATAATACAATAAATACGAACAAATAAATTATTTAGGGCCCGACATGGGGGGGGGGGGGCACCCAATTGATTCAGATTTTTTTTTCCATCTATAGATTCTAAAATATTAAAGATACTCCCCCACCCAAAAAAAAAGCGGCCACATTTTTAATCATAGGCCCTCCTGGGTGGCTGCAAGGATTTTTTTGTATTTTCGGTAGCTAGCTGGGGTAAGAATGACCAAGCCTTTAAAAATTTAGCCTGCCGTCCTCCCCCCCCCCCCCCTAAAAAAAAAAAAGCTCGCTAAACAAAAAATAAAAAAATAATAACAACAACATTAACAATAAAAATAAATAATGATAATAATAATTTTGCCCCATTTCATTTTAAATAAAATTTTTTCAAAAGAGTCCCTTCAGTTGCTTATTTTAATTTAAAAAAAATAATTAAAAAAAAAAAATGCGCGATGAAAATGATCAACCCTCCCCCACAATATATAAAATGAATTAAAAATCTCACACTAGTCCATATTAAAATCAGGACCAGTCTATGCGCGGCAGGGGGGGGGTAATGGTAACGCTCTATAAAAAAAAACATCAGCACCCCCCCAAAAAAACCAAAACAAAACAAAAACAACAAAACAAATACAAACAACTTCATCAGTATACAAAAAATATCTAAAAACAAAGAACAAAAACAAAACGAAAAAGAAAAGTAACTGAAAACGAAGGAATACTAAGAAAGCAGAAGAAATCTTCATCAGGCCATAACAGGGGGCGGAGCAGGTTTTATATTTTTGCAGGAGCCGAATGCAGCGAAGCATTTATCGATTTCGCGAAAGGCGGCAAAAAGGTGCTATCGTGAATGAAAGAAACACTTTTTTCAAACTGTACGGGATGGACCTGCTTAGGTCTGCCACCGGCGGCGTTTAGACGCCGGGTTCCTTGCCTGAGCAGTCCTAATACGATGAAATAGGCTAAGGGGCACGGACCCGCATCTCCTCCTCGAATCCGCCTCGCCGAGGGCCCACGTTTGGTCCCACGGTCGGTTCGCCGCCTCACACCCGTGTCGCGCATTTTCAGCCCGCCAATCGACCTCCGATTCGACGGCGATGTCCTTTAAACCGAGAAGAACAGCCCGGAGGGGTAAAATCAACTTTGAAACAGCCACCATAGGCACAATGGCCCAAGGAACAGCGTGCAGTGCAGTGCCTGAGCCATTTGACCTCCCATGCTGAAATTTCGGCAATAGCCATCAGTCCCTCTCGCACTAGAATCACCATGCCACGTGAAGAATCACGCGTCAGTCAACACGTTTTTACCGTGACCATTGCCTCACGTCTTGACAATTCATGTATTGTCGTGTCGAACAACAATCCCACAACGACTGCAAGGAGGAGAGGATATCTGTACATCGAAGCTCTGATGGTTTAACACATCACACGTGCATTCCAGGGTTAAAACGAAACCATTCACCCAACACGCGCAAAATAACGGGACTTAAAACTACAAATAGGCATTTAAACCATCGCAAAGTCATGTTGTTGCAATCAACTCATCTTGCAAAAAAAGAGTCATCAGCATCAATTATGTTCCTGTTTTAATGTTTATAAAAACGTAAAAAATTACGTAAATTCAGCGATCCTATTATACATATTGGACTATTGACCTGACAGTCGTAATTGGCTGATGAAGTGAGTGAGCCCGAGTGATCTGAAGCGGTGACAAGAGCCGAGCGACGAGCATGCTATCTGCAACGAGGTAAATTGATTCTTTTCTTATGAAAGTGGATTGTCAAGTATTGGTATGTCGTTATAACCTCAAGAAAAGCTTTTTCGAATAAAATTTACGAATCCAATCCGAACCATCGAATACTAAAATACAAATGAGATAATATTTATCCTTCCACCACTTCATTACTACGAGGGATCCAGACGAGAATTTGACTTGCAAATTCAAGTCATGAGATTTAAGGTTTGATGTTTGTGGTTTTAATTTTCATCCTTTGAAATTTTTCTCATACAAATTGTTTAAAATCAAATTGATATGAGTGATGTGTGTGAGGGATGTTGAGGGATGAAAGCTAACCTTGAGTGCATAATCAAGGAATGGGCATGAGCCTTAGATCTATTATTTATATGTTGTGGTCTTCTCATTGTCTGATTCTTTCCTCCACAGAAATAAGTTCAATAACATAGAAAAAATTACAACCATTCATCCAGTGACTCATAACAAATAATTAAAATATTTGGGCCGGGCAGCCAAAATAATAGAGTTGATATAAAATTTAATTTGGTGGGGGAAGCCTTTTCTGGTGGGTGGTTTATTGGGTCGCCGTTTAGTGTTTAGCCAAAGTAAGGAGGCCATACGCCAAAAAAAATACGTACACTTCCGCCCCCCCCCCCCCCACCCCTGGGCAAACCTGTGGGTTACGCCAAGGGTACGCAAAAAAAAAAAAACTATTTCGTAGGCCTACACTTTTTGCAACCACCCCCAGCCCCTACGCAAACCGGTACGCAACAAAAAGTTTTACTACACTTTTGCATCATCCCCCCCCCCCTTACCCCAGGGCAAACCTTCAGTTGACGCCAAGGGTACGCTAAGGGTACGCGACCAAAAAAAAATACGACACTTTTGCTCCACCCCCTCCCCCAGAGCATACTTAAGGTTACGCCAGGTGTACATGGAAAAAATAAATATATACTCCTTTGCACATGCCTCCCCCAGGGCACAACTGTAGGTACGCCAACGGTACGCGGCAAAATTTTTACTGTACACTTTGCCCGCCCCCTTCCCCCGGGGCAAACCTTTAGGTTCATCAAGGGTACGCGGAGAAAAAAATAACTTTCCGTTCATTCACTTAGCCCCCCCCCCCCAAAAAATAAATATTATAATAGCCCTCCTCCCAAACAAAGAGGCACATTCTTTCTGCCCCCTTGAATTTGCTCCCCCCCCCCAACCAAAAAAAAAAAATAAAAATAAATAGAAGAATTTCTTATATGCTAAAAAAAATATATATAAATAAAAATATAGATAATCAAAGATTATTATTCCCATTTTGTCTCCCTTATGAATTCTAAAATATTGAAAATAGCCCCCCTAAAGAAAAGGTCCATGGCCCTGCCAACCTCTAAAGATGCTAACCATATCTTTATCATACAGAGTGGCAGCAATAGAATTTTCGATCGGGATTTCACAATCAATTCTAATAAAAACACAAGGCTTGCGAATTTGCTCCCCCCCCTCAAAACAAACAGGAAAAGCACACCTCTTGAAAATTGCCATGGATACGTACACGAGTATGCTTACGTACTTAAGTCGAAATGAGTCTATAATTGGAAGAAAAATAAACAAATAAAATTCAAAAAAATTAGCCATTAGCCAGGCTGCTCTCATAGAAAATAATAAAAATATTTCGGTGCAGCACAAAAAGAGGGCAGACTCTTTACGGTTAAGCCAAGTAGGTAGGCCAATATGCAAAAAATTACGTACACTCCCCCCCCCCCCCCGCCACCCGGGCAAACCTGTGGTTACGCCAAGGGTACGCCAAAAAAAAAATTTACCGTATAGGCCTACACTTTTTGCACAAACTCCCACCTACGCCCAACCGGTACGCAACAAAAAATTTTTACGACACTTTGCATTCATCCCCCCCCCCCCCCCCCCTTACCCCAGGGGCAAACTTCAGGTTACGCCCAAGGTACGCTAAGGGTACGCGGGACAAACAAAAATTACTGTACCTTTTGCTCCAACCCCCCTCTCCCCCGGGGCATAACTTTAAGGTTACACCATGTGTACATGGAAAAAAATATATGTACTCCTTTGCACATGCCTCCCCCAGAGGGCAAACCTGTAGGTTACGCCAACGGTACGCGGCAAAAAATTTTACGACACTTCCCCGCCCCCTTCCCCCCGGGGCAAACCTTTAGGTTCATCAAGGACGGTACCGGAAAAAAAAATAACTTTACGTTCACTTTAGCCCCCCCCCCCAAAAAAAATAAATAAATAAATAAATAGCCCTCCTCCCAAACAAAGAGGGCACATTCTTTTCTGCCCCCTTGAATTTTGCCTCCCCCCCCACCAAAAAAAAAAATATAAATAGAAGAATTTCTAATTGCTAAAAAAAAATATAAATAAAAAAGGAATTTAGATTATATTCCCATTTTGTCCCTTATTAGTGAATTCTAAAAAATTTGAAAATAGCCCCCCTAAAGAAAAGGTCCATGGCCCCTGCCAACCTCTGAAATATGCTAACCATAGTTCTTTATCATACCGAGGGCAGTAAAGAATTTTTCCGATTCGGTATCAATCCAATAAAAACCAAAGGCCTTGCGAATTTTGTCCCCCCCCCATCCAAGAAAAGACAAACAGAAAAGCACACCTCTTGAATTGCCATTGATACGTACACGAGTATGCTTACGCTACGTTTAGCGAAATGAGGTCTAATTGAAGAAAAATAAACAAATAAATAAAAAAAAATTAGCCATTTTTTCTTAGAATTCTGGAAGTTATAAAAATAATCCCCCCCCCCAAAAAAAAGGGGAGAAAGGGGGAAAAGACGTAAAGAAATCTTTATCTGGCCCATAAATGGGGGAGGGGCCGCAAACTGGGCATGGAAGAAAACTTTTTATTCAAACGATTAGGGGGTGGACCCGCTAGCTGCCCCGGCGCGTAGCGCCGGGCGCAGCTAGTCGCTATAATAATACGCTAAGAAAATCGAGGAGTGATCGTTTACCCCGCATCTCCTCCTCCGATCCGCCTCGCCGAGACCCCAATTTTGGCCCACGGGTCGGGTCAGACGTCCGTCACTGTCACGTCGCATTTTCAGCCCGCATCGACCTCCGGTTCGACGCCGATATGCTTAAACCCAAGAAGACAAGCCCAGAGGGAGTAAAATCAGTTTTTAAAATAGCTACCTAGGCATCTGGACCAAGACAGCATGCAGTGCCATGAGCCATTTGACCTCCCTGCGAAAATTTCGCAATAGTTTCCGTCGAAAGTGTCCCTGTCTCCTTTCAAGACTGGACCAGTATTTCACGGCTCCGTCCAACGCGCTTTCTATGCATGGTGTGTGCCAACCCGTTGTCACGCCGATGATGAAGAAAGAAAAAACGTCTGAACGGTTAGTCTTTCATTTCCGATAAGGGAGATAATCCCCTGCCGATTTCATTTTGAGGAAAAAACCCAGATTGATCAGTGATTGAAATCACAATTCGAAATTGGTATGGTTGAATTCTACGTTAAAAGTAATCCTAACGGAGCAAACATTTTTCGAAATGCGACACTTTTTAAACCAGTATTTTTGAAGAACCGGGTCCAATTATTATTTAATTTGCCGTGTTAGGATATGCAGAATAGACACACCTGTCAGTGTCCGATGGCCTTTGTTTACTCTTGGGATAACAACCTACAGCTTCTTGGTTGGTGCGACCGAGTAATCTCTCCCGCGCTGTCCTAGGGGATTATCGAATTACCGTACTATAGAGAGTTGATTGACTCAGTATTTATGATTTTGTTGAAAATCAATAAAGGGTATATCTTTCGATTTAGGAGTGCAAAATTCAAACTCCAAATGAAAAATTACATAAAATTGATGTGTTTTTGATCTGAAAAGGAGCTTTATTTCTGAAATTGAGATTTTTCTACAAGGAAGGAACAAGGAAAAGGAAACATGATTATTTATAACTATTATAACTATATTGAATCTGGGTATAAAACGGATTGGCATAGAGGGAGAGATCGAAATAATGTTTGCTTTATTTTGTTGTTGATTTTGGATAATAAAAGATGGGCATGTAGAACACACACACACACACACACACAGACAGACACACACACACACAAATTAAATTAAAAAAGGGGGAACAAAAATAAAGGAAACTTACATATTCGGAGAAGAATCATTATACGAGGGGGGATATTAATGAATTGCAAATAAATGCGCGTGAAGAACAATTTAGGAAAAAGAAAATAGACGAATGGAACAACCAGAATCCGGAAAGAGACCTGCTCAGCAAAGAAAAGCGGCATCCGAATGAAGGAAAGTGTTCAAACAAAACATAGTAAACAATATGGTTCATAATATTTGGAGTAACTTTCGGGAAGAGAAGGCAGGGAATGGTGCACTTTAAAAACGGGTCGAATTTGACCCATCCTTGCTCATTTGTGTTCATTGGGTTGGTTATATTCGTCGGTTGGTTGTGAAAAAAAAAATCACGTACGAGTCAAATGTTTGGGGTGTAAGTTTTAGGTCGAATATACATACTACGGGTCAATAAAAGTGCTTTTTCTTTCGGGGTCAATAAGTTGATAATAGTCTTCCTTTTTTAACAGAATAAAGAGTAATAAAAAAAAGACTCTTAATTCATTTCTTAGAGTGTAGGGAAAGCAAAGAAAGAGAGCACGACTGTGATAAAAATGAGGTGAATTGATTGGTGTGAAATTTTAATTAAAGTACCCCCTCTTTGTAGAAATAAAAGAAAAAGAAATTAATCTTATAATTCTAACTTGATTTTTAATCTGCATGTCATATTATCAACCTACTCTTTCTTTTTATATCATTTTCGCTCAGAGGGCTTGAGCAAAATGTAAAAAACTTTAAGTTGATGGTTACAGATGGTGGACAGTCGCGGATACAGTAGGGGCGCCTAGGCCCCCCCCCCCACCCCTCCCCCAGCAAAAAGAAATTACATCATACCATCGAATCCTACCCCTATGCTAAACCTTCTTGATTGGCACGATAAGGCCAAAATTTTTAGCACGAAACCCACCCCCCCCTGTAATCCTGGATCTGGCCACTGGATCTTGAGATAGAAGAAGGGATAATGAGCAAAAAAATCTGATGGCGGGCCATCTCTTCCATTGATGAAAACTATGGCCGGCCGCCGTGGCCATAAATGTCCATTCCTCAGTGCTTGAATCCACAGGAGAATTGATAAACAAAAAACAAAACAAAACAAAAACAAACAAAACAAACAAAAACAAAGAAAAAAACAAAACAAAACCAAAAAATCGAAGTTCGGGCATATAAAAAAACACTTTTTTTCAAACGGTCAGATAGGGTGGACCCGCTAGCTGCCCGGCGCATAGCGCCGGGTGCAGCTAGTAATGTAATAATTTACATCGTGCATGATACATGTGTATACACAATCATTTTTAAACCACCGATTAATGTACTTGTGTAGGGCCAAACAAAATCTGTGTATTTCTGAACAAATTTTGGTGCCTTATCTTTTCTAATACCGTGCAACTCGTCTTCTAAACAAAACGATTTCTAACATAAATTTGGGTCTAAACATTAAGTGGACATGTATATGTCCTGCTAATGTAAAAGACCTCCTAATGTACGTTTTCGAAGCAGGCAAAGACCACCTAAGGTAGGCCTTAGATAAATATATATATATATATATATATAATATATCTTACTAAAACGGGCCTTAAGGGGAACTGAGAAGAATAGCTCTATTCAGTCACGATTCCCCTTAGCAACTTTCTATAGGCGAAAAATTCCCCTTAACGCCAATTCTATAGGGTTAGGGATAGGGTTAGTTGGGGCGATATAAAAGGAGGAAACAAAGAAATTCGCCTTAAGGACGAAAATAGGTAGATATATATATATATATATATATATATATCCTTAGGGCCTGACTTCAATGCACTTCCTGACTAAGTAAAAAAAAAAAAAAAAGGAAAGTATATTAATATTTATAGATCTTTTAATTTGTTTTTATTCCCAGAGTTGATGCTGAGTTCATCCTCCTTTTTCACATGGACTAAGGTTCTGGAGAAACACTTCATCATGGCTAGATTATCTAACTTCTATCTATCAATGATACTCCTGATGAGATCTGGAGATATCGAAACCAACCCTGGACCAAACACCTCAGAGAGGTAGGTCTGGTCTATTTCTTGGTCATTTTAAAAAGGGGAAATTCCATGGTAACGTTACAAAAAAAACAAAAAACATTTTCTAGATTGTTTGTATCGTAATTTCATAAATAAGAATACATCTTGTCTTCAAATTAATACAGCTGAATAAGTTAATGGTAAGGAAGGAATTGTGTAAAAAAATTCCATTCAATATGCATTTCCTGTGAAACGGCAAGCAGATCTGTCTCAGTAACTGACGTTACAAAAAATGTAACGCTAGTTACCAACGGCAAGCAGATCTGTGTCACTAACTGACATTACAAAAAATGTAACGGTAGTTACCAACACATTTTTGCTTGCTGTTTCACAGGAAATGCATTTTGAATGGAATTGCCCAAAGGAGAATGAAACCATAGAAATCTGTAAAATTGCATCCACAGAAAAAAAATCAAATAAACTGATCAATAAAAGTTTGAGCAAAAAATAGGGGAAAATAAGGAAGTTACGAGCAGTTGAATGTTTTTTTTTTTTTCTTTTTACAAAATGCTCTATAAGCCAATATTTTTGCGATTATGGACTAGTTTGATAAATTTGCGAGTGGATAATTTCGCGATTTTTGTTATGTTTTAATTACTATAAATTGCCTTTAAGTATCTTGAAGTGGAATTTTTATGTATGTAACAAATTTGTAGCAAAGAAAATATATATGAGAAAAATTAACTATAAATGTATTTGAAGTCAATTCACCACTTTTTTAAAATCAGGCTGCAACCTCCATCTGGTACATTGAAGTTGCATTCTGATCGCCACCCTTACCTTTTTAAAGAACAACAATTATAAAATATTTATTGTATTTCATGGCTTAACAGACATGAGTACTACAAGAAAATCTTTATTGAGGTTAAACCTGGTGTATTGTTTTGGTAACAAAAAAGTAATCGGCATAAAACCAATTAAATATAGTCTCATGTTGTTCACATTGCACTAAAAGATATATGTGACAGATTTTGTGATATTACTTTCACGATTTCGGATGAATTTCAGTGAAATTTTTAAACCCAAACATAATTGTAACGGTTTTTGAGACCTTTGCTTGGGTGTCCAGTACCCCGAACTTCCCGCATCAATGGACCACAGCGATCTGTGTGTATCACCCACACAAGAGAATCCCCATTGGTTTTCCATGTGAACGCCTAGTGCACACTGAGATGAGTCGGATCCCCGACTTATCCTTTTTTATACTAATATCGTGACATAATGACACTAAAACGAGATTTCATGTAATATAACTTTCTTTGTTACAGTTATAGGATTCAGTCTTTCATATTATCTAACTGTGAATCCAAATTAAATGTTTCCTTCTCCCAACACTATACACCAGCTTTAAAATTATGTTTAAAATCCTTTTGTGAATACAATTATTATCAATATGGATTTTTATGTATTTTTAAAATATTTTTGTTGTCTTTTATACATGTAGTGCTGTCATTGAGGAGGAGTTAATTATACTCTCAGAGCTCATAGACCCATCTAAATATAATCGGTTAGGCAATCGTCTTGGTATGTCGTATGCAGTACTGAAGCAAATCAAGATACAATCACACGAGGATTACAGCAATGCATTTATGGAGATATTCACAAAATGGAGAAACGAGCAGCTTCCAGGCACTGACACCAGGGCTATTCTTGCTGAGGAACTCAAAACATGTGGCTTGGGTGAACTATCAGGCAGACTACTTGATGGGAGTCTTCTCTCGAATACAACACGTAAGAATGAAAATATAGAATAATCACAGAAGTTGAAAAAAATAGGTAATCCTCTAGGAGATCTACACAGGGTGCGTACTGGTAAGGGAATTTCTGGAACAAGTCAGAGTATTTGAAAAATTCCTTTTGTAGAGACAAAGCCACAGAATTCATCAGTTTCTTCTGGAATGTCTGGGAAAATTATTTATTCAAAATATTTTACCAAAATGTCCTTTGTCCTTTGAAATGCCAACTATTAAGAAAAATTTGTAGTTTTGCAAAAATCAGAATGAAATAGGAAAATGCGAAATTTCATCTTTTTATGCATGCAAGATGGTCATGGAAATTTACAACGTTCTGCTCTGGAAAGTCAGGGAAGTTAAAAATATATAAATCAAATATCCCTGTCTCCAGCTAAATCTGCATTTGAGGATTGATCCCACTGTGTACAATGAGGTTTTAACCTAATCTCTAAATCTCAATGATGGAATTACTGGGTAGTAATGTTCAATTTTATATAAAATTTTAGATATCGGGAGGGGGGAATAGATGATACAAGTCCCTCTGTGTTTACTAGTTTGTCATTAAAAAAACCACATAATTTTTGTTCTTAGACCAAGACTCAGTTAAGTGAGAAAAACATGTTATAGTGCTTATAAACCATGATTAAATTTTCTGTATGATTTTGTTATGCGTTTAGGGCTGTGTATCCATTGAATCAATTTTAGGTTTAGTATAACAATTTTTAATTTTCTTTTACATTTCAGCCAAACCTTCAGTGCCACCTACATCAACCCCTTCACCCCCTGGTCAACCTCTTTCACCTGAGCTGATTCAGAAATGTGCAGAAGACTTCAAGAGAAAGTACAGGTACACTCTTTGTAAGATACGAGCTGACCCTCTGAATCCTGATTCCGTTGTGAAAAAATTTGAAAACATGTACACTAATCTTGTCTTGGAAGAAGAGGATGATACAAACAAGCCAAAAAGCAAGAGAACGCTCAAGTACAGTGACCTTGTTGATAATCTGAAAGATGAGGACAAATTCTCAAGACGTCTGTTAGTTAAAGGAGAGGCTGGAGCTGGGAAAACAACATTTTGTGCCAAGATTGCCTGGGACTGGATCAATGGGAAACACTTCCAGGGGTTTGATTGGGTCATCATCGTCCCTCTCCGGGAAGCCAAGAAGTACACTATTGGTGAGATTGCTAAATCTTATCTGACCTCGAATAACCCTACAACAGCAAGTCAGCTTACAGAGTACATGCACTTGAATACAGACAAAGTGTTCATTGTGTTCGATGGACTTGATGAATTTGAAGAAGATGGGTCACAGACAAGTGGTCTTCAATCATCACAAAGTCAAGGTCAGTCATCAAATCCCAGTGGTTCAACACAGTATCAGGCTCAA
>CALNVZ010000174.1:59671508-59710178 GCA_940671915.1 Paracentrotus lividus
GATACCATATGGACCCTTTTTTTATAGTAATTTTTTTAATGTAAGCGCTCTAGAGCCTTAAGGGAATTAGCGCACAAAATATTTATTGTATTGTATTGTATTTTCTTTTCTTTAAATTGCCATTTGGTCCTTACCTACTGTGACTACAGGGTGTATCAATAAAAACGGGACAGTTTTGAAAAGTCTGTCAAATTTTCGTTTCAAATTATTATGTCTATATTTTGATTGTAATAGATGCTCTGAAGTCTTATCTTTCAAATGCCATTTAAAATGATAAGTTTCGTTTATGCTTGAGCGCACACAGAACGTTTTTGTCGGGGGCTCAAAAAAAGGCTTGCGCACAAAATGGAAGAAAATGAGAAATACGATCATTAGACTTTTTGCTAATAAGCAGACTACTTTTAACCCTTTCATTATCTTTGCCATTATTTTCGAATTATGCTATCAAAATTCATTTAAAAAGCTATTTATTCAATTGAATTGTTTTTGCTTTTTTTCACATGTTAACATGTTATCTTTTGGCATTGAATATTTCTTCAATCTTAAAAAAAAAAAAAAAATTTGTCAACCCAAGACAACGGGAATTGGTTGGTTGGTTGATTATTTGATTCATTGATTGCTTTGTTTGTTCGTTTGTTTGATTGATTGTTTGATTGATGGATTGATTTATTAATTGATCGATTGATTGAATGAAGGATTGGTAGATTTTGAATGATTGATCGTTTGATTAATTCATTTGTTTCTTTAAATGATTGATCAATTGATCGATTACTTTTTGATTGATTGTTCAAATGATTGATTAAATCGTTGGAAGAATCATAGGAAATTAACTAAAAAGACTAACATAATCATTGATTAGTGAAAAGTAACAATCAATCCGAATGGGAGTACCTGATTCAGAATAATGATTCTGAATAAATAATACCCTTTGACTTTAACCAAAGTTATTTTTTTTTTGAACCTCTGAAAAAAACTTTCCGTGTTCGCTCAAGCATGAACGAAACAAATAAACAAAGCAATCAATATATCAATCAAATAAACAATTAAACAACCAACCAAATTCCCTTTCTTGTGGATTGACAAACAAAAATTTTTAAAAGGAATTTTTATTTAAAAAACGACGTATTAAAACGAAAAAACAAAACAAACAAAACAATTAAAGTAAATAAATAGCTTTGTAAATGAATTTCAAATCATAATTCGTAAAAAAATGGCAAAGATAAAGAAACAAATTAGAAAAATACTGCTGATTAGCAAGAAGTCTGATGATCGTAATTTTCAATTTTTCCATTTGTGCGCAAGCCGTTTTTTGAGCCCCCGACAAAAATGTTCTGTGTGTACTCAAGCATGAACGAAACTCATTTTTTAAATTGCATTTAAAAGATAAGACTTCAGAGCATCTATTAACATAAAAATATAGACATCATGATTTGAAATAAAATTTTGACAGACTTTTCAAAACTGTCCCGTTTTTATTGATACGCACTATATAATGCCCGTTTGGTCTCATCTCACATGGTCTAATTGCATTCCGTCTAAGAGTTCTTCTAAATAACTTTTTGAAAGATTGACATTGGAAGCCATAGAGGCAGGATGGGTCAGCCATAAATAACTCACCATATCTGTTTTGATAAATGCATAGCCTGCTACAGTGTGAGCTTTCATGGAGTAGCTTACTTTCAAGGTTGCGTTCTCTTGTAAAACCTTGTCTTTTATTACAGCAGCTACCTGCATGTCATGAGATTCAAATGCTACATCAACCAGGAAATGTTCATCATTTTCCCCTCGTAAGGAACTCCCAATGCGTGTCAAGACATCAATCCCTACTGTTTGATTTTGAGATGTTGTGAAATAGAGCAGATATCTGAATTCTTCCTTTCGAGGGCAGATTACTTCCTTCATCAACCTGTTGTATTCTCTGTTATCTGTTTCATACAGGGATGCAAGGTGTATCCCAGCCATGTATTCCTGGAACAGTTTATGAGGAAAGAAGACTGTAGATTGCATTCGAGAATTGCTTGCACTATGTCTTCCTTCCTGAAGGATAATTTTGCTCTCCTCTGATAACACCCCAACTCTACATGCTGTCTTCATGGACTCTTGACAATGCTCAAATTCCCCTTCATTAAAGACAAGGGTATTTTTCAACAGACCATTAAGGGCAAGATTAGCAATTGGTTTCAAAAGCTTGTCTGTGGATTTGAGACAGTCATTGAGTGACTCATCTAGACTGCAGGATGGGTTAGCCATTTTTAGTGCGTAATGTTCTCGAAGGAAAACAAACATTTCCTTAAATATCTGAGAAAAGGTTTGAAGAGTCTTCATCCTTTTTTGTTTTTCCTCATCAAATTCTCGCCACATGAGACATAGCATGGATATGTATATTGGATAGGGGGCCATATTTTCGGAAATGACATCATTATCACTTGCAAATTGGATCAGACTATCTGCTATAGCTTCTTCACCAGCAAAATATTTCTTGATATATGTCTCACAATCTTGCTTGCTAAAACCCTCAACATACAGGAATGAGTAGAGCTTCCTTAGCCTATCATTCCACCTAATGTCATTCGCTTTCCAAGGGCGTGTTGTTACCAGGACAGGGACAGTCTCCAGCTTTTTAGACCAAAGAATCTCTTCAATGCTTATTTCAACCTCAGCTGATGTTTTCTTCTTGCCTCTATCACTTTGGAGTTGAGCCTGATACTGTGTTGAACCACTGGGATTTGATGACTGACCTTGACTTTGTGATGATTGAAGACCAGTTGTCTGTGAGCCATCTTCTTCAAATTCATCAAGTCCATCGAACACAATGAACACTTTGTCTGTATTCAAGTGCATGTACTCTGTAAGCTGACTTGCTGTTGTAGGGTTATTCGAGGTCAGATAAGATTTTGCAATCTCACCAATACTGTACTTCTTGGCTTCCCGCAGAGGGACGATGATGACCCAATCAAACCCCTGGAAGTGTTTCCCATTGATCCAGTCCCAGGCAATCTTGGCACAAAATGTTGTTTTCCCAGCTCCAGCCTCTCCTTTAACTAACAGACGTCTTGAGAATTTGCCCTCATCTTTCAGATTATCAACAAGGTCACTGTACTCAAGCAATCTCTTAGTTTTTTGCTTGTTTGTATCATCCTCTTCTTCCAAGACAAGATTAGTGTACATGTTTTCAAATTTCACAAGAGAATCAGGATTCAGAGGGTCAGCTCTAATCTTACAGAGAGTGTACCTGTACTGTCTCTTGAAGTCTTCTGTGCATTTCTGAATCAGCTCCGGTGAAAGAGGTTGATGAGGGGGTGATGTCGGTGGCACTGAAATTTTGGCTGAAATGTAAAAAAAAAAAAAAAAATTGTTATATCAAACATAAAGCTGATTCAACTGATACACCACCCTAAATGAATATCAATATCAAATACATTGAAAATGTAATCATAGTTTATGACCATTTGTTTGTCAAGTATGTTAATTTGTCATAAACTAGGTTGTTGAGTCTATAAAAACTGACTTGGTCTAAGAACAAACCAAAGGTTTAATTTGTTATCATTACCGAATAGTAAAGACAGTGGGATTTGTATTCATCTATCCCCCCAGTGGCGGATCCAGCATTTCAGGATGGGGGGGGGGGGGGCCATAATTTTCACATTTTAACATGTATGGTCAATGAGTGTTTTTCAAAATTATAGGGGCGCGTGTGTCCCCTGCGCACCCGCCTGGATCCATCAGTTGAAAATTACAACCCAGTTATTTAATCATTGAGAAGTAGAGATTGGGTTAAAACCTCAGATTCAGATTCAGATTAATTTATTTAGTCAATATAAAAAACATTGAAATTTGCCTTCCGCTGGCAGTAAACAAAGTATACAACAATATATAAACAATACAAATTAAATTACATGAACAATACAAGATACTTAAATATGTGAAGCATATAACAACATTGCACTGTCAGAAAAGATTTAGAGAGTAGGGACAGGTCGAAGGGCGGAAAGACGGAATATAAATGGATAGAGAGAGAGAGAGAGAAATACAGAAGGGAGTTAGGTGGAGAGATAGAGAGAAAGAGAAAAGGCGGTAATAATAGAGGCAGCAAACTGAGAAATGGTAAAAGAGGAATAAAATCGATTAGGAATAAGGGATTCTACGGAGCATGTAATACAAACATGGCACATGAAGAATAAACTTAAATTCAAAATATAAGAGCATCATAATTCAGGCAAGATTGGAGTAACACGTGTAATATGTAAGAAATTGTAAGAGTAAAAATAAAGGTATAGCTGGCAACAGACTGTCAGAGGTTAATACATACATACATACATACATACATACAATACATGCATACTTGTAGTGGGGTCGAATCCTCAAATGCAGATTTAGCTGGAGACAGGGTTATTAGATTTATGTATTTTCAAACTTCCCTGATGTTCCAGAGCAGAAAGTTATAAAATTCCCATGACCATCTTGCATGCATTAAAAAATTTCTGAATGGTTGGCATTTCAAATGACATATTCTGAAAAATATTTTGAATAGAATAAATGTTTTTCTCTGACATTCCAGATGAAACTGATTTATTCCCTGACTTTGAGTCTCTAAAATAGGAATTTTCAAATACTCTTTGACTGTTTCCAGAAATTCCAACCAGTACGCACCCTGTGTAGATCTCCTAGAGAATTTCTTATTTTCTCAACTTAGGTTAATTCTTACGTTTGGTATTGAAGAGAAGACTCCCATCAAGTAGTCTGCCTGATAGTTCACCTAAGCCACATGTTTGGAGTTCCTCAGCAAGAATAGCCCTGGTGTTTGTGCCTGGAAGCTGCTCGGTTCTCCATCTCATGAAGACCTGCATGAACGCATCACTGTAATCATGCGATTGTATTTTGATGCCACTCAGCACAGCATACGGGATACCAAGACGAATTCCTACACGTTTGTAATTAGAAGGGTTTATGCGCTCTGACAGCAGTAATAACTCCTCTTCACTGACGATACTATTAAAGAAAAAAAAAAAAAGAAAAAAAAAAATCAAATACATAATTATAATCCATAAGAGACAACATACTGCATTCACAAAAGGGATTTTTCTTTTAACCTGAATAGTAATCTACAATTTCTAGTACTAATGTCTGTTAAGCCATCAAATTTAACGTTTTTCTTTAAAAAGGTTAGCTTAGCGATTATAATGCAACTTGGATGTAATATACGGAGGTTGCAGCATCATGAGTGGTGAATTAACTTTAAATACACAGTTTTTATTTCTCATATATTTTTTTTGTTACAAGTTTAACAGTGGAATTTTCATATAATTTATTCACAAAAATTTTAATCACAACGCAGATGCCAAGTTCCCCAAAAAATTGCGTGACATTTTCATGACTCTGCCCTAAATGCATGATTCTTACACATTCTGCGGGAGACTTGGTAGCTCTGATAACGAGAGAGGAAGTAAACATTTTATTTATCAACAAAACCTCACTCACCCTTACAAAAAAACCCAATGGTAAATCAATGGTATATGTATGGTAGCTTCAATGGTATATGGTATTTTAATGGTATTTCAGTGGTGGCATGTGTATGGTAAATGGTGTTTTAATGGTGGAGTCTGTATGGTGAATGGTGCTTTAATGGTGGAGTCTGTATGGTGAATGGTGTTTTAATGGTGGAGTCTGTATGGTGAATGGTGTTTTAATGGTAGAGTCTGTATGGTGAATGGTGTTTAAATGGTGGGGTCTGTTTGTTGAATGGTGTTTAAATGGTGGGGTCTGTATGGCGAATGGTGTTTTAATGGTGGAGTCTGTATGGTGAATGGTGTTTTAATGGTGGAGTCTGTATGGTGAACAGGGTTTTTAATTATGGAGTCGGTAGGCCCTATGGTGAATGGTGTTGTATGGTGGAGTCTGTATGGTGAATGGTGTTTTAATGGTGGAGGCTGTATGGTGGGTGATGTTTTAATGGTGGGGTCTGTAGAGTGAATGGTGTTTTAATGGTGGATTCTGTACAGCGAATGGTGTTTTAATGGTGGAGTCTGTAGGCTTATGGTAAATGGTGTTATAATGGTGGAGTCTGTATAGTGAATGGGGTTTTAATTGTGGAGTCTATAGGCCCTATATAATTATGGTGAATGGTGTTGAATGGTGGGTGATGTTTAATGATGGACTCTGTATGGTAGCCCAGTGGTAGACTCCCTATTGATGACCAATGGTTGATTGTCTATGGTCGACCAATGGTGGACTCTCTATGGTAGACCAATGGTCGACTCTCAATGGTAGTCCAATGTTGGACTCTGTATGGCACACTAATGGCAGACTAATGGTGAATTGTCTATTGTAGCCCAATGGTGGATCATAATGTAGGCCTATGGTAGCCCAGTGGTGGACACTGTATGTTAGTCCAATTGTGGATTGTGTGAATGTACGGCAGACTATTGGTTAATTGTCTATGGTAGCCCAATGGTGGACTCTGTATGGTAGCCCGTTAGAAGGTCAACCTAATTAGTCAGGCAGCTGACAGGCAGATGAACGAGGTACCAGCAGCTGAGTATTGGAAAACATGAGAAAGAACCCCACAATTACCAAACTAAACATCTGGCAGTGCATCTCTGCTGCACAAGGTCCCTACAGCCGGGAATGTCCAAAATGAGTGCCCATTTTTACAAAAAAAATTATTTTGAATAAAAATAGCAGAATTCATTTCCTAAACACACTGAATCTGGTGTCAAAATAAAGAGTATTAAATTGTTTTAATGCTTGTGCTATTTTAAAATCAGACTGAAATCGAAAACTGTGAGAGTTGTGATGAAGAAAAATAAATTTCTCATTTTTTTGGCGAAGTTTTTTTAAAAATAATTATAGTTGTATAAAACATTGATGTTTGTAACTTTTATAAAAACTACCTACGTGCATTTGAACGATGCTGTACAAAGTAGGGAGTTATATCTTATTCGGAATCCGATAAAGAATTATGATTAGCTAAAGTCAAGAACGCAATATAGACAAAATTCAACAATTTGCCCTGTAACGAAGAAGAACCCCATACCCGTACATGTACGTGTACAGTAGCGGACGCAGACCGAAGTCACACAATGAATTTAACGGGCCCATGCGTAAACATAATAGAGCCGCTTTCGTCCCCAGACAATTGGGCCCCCGAAATGCATTCAATTCGATTTTCTTGGATCCGCACCTGGTGTATTAGGTAAGGCCGATAACATGCGATGGCTGTTAGCGGACAAACCAAGTATACATCATAATACATGTGCGGTACCGGGTATGATGTTCTTCTCAGTCACGGGGCAAATTGTTGAATTTTGTCTGTATTGCGTTCCTGAATTTAGGGAATCGTAATTCTTTATTGGAATAAGACATAAAAACTCCCTTTTTTTTATAGCATCATTCACATGCACGTAGGTAGTTTTTTTTTTTTAGAAAAGTTACAGACATTAAAAATTATCGAAAAAAGGAAAAGGAAAGGAAAGCCTCGCTTAGCATAGATTTACTTTGTACTATAAAGTCATAGAGGCAAGATCTACGGGTTTGTAGTTGTCATGATATGCATTTAATATTTGTTGTTTAAAATAATACAATTGTAAAGTAACTCAAAAAGTAATTGTATTCTTAGCTACTGCGTCGTAGACTATACAAGGTCATTTTTTAAAGGTCAAATTACACGTCAAACGAGTTAGTGATACGTTCGGCAAGTCAAGTTTTTGGCTTCAGATTTCTTTAAAATTAACAGGAAATATGCAACTAAAAGGTATGTTGAAATCATTGATGTTATTTTAGATAATTAAGGAATTCATAAGTCAAAAGTTCTATGTCATTTTGTACTCTCTTGATGTAGTTTTGAAAGATTTATTATCAAGGAATTGTTAAATTTCCCGGCTTATGCTAAAGTGTAGCGTTGTGGCGCGGCGCGGCGCGCTGAAAAATTGAAATAATCGACGAAAAAAAAATAAGTGTTTTGAAAGCGTCCTACAAAAAGGAAAAGATTCTGAATCGATTTTTGTGAAATTTTAGGGAATGAGCCCAAGTCATTGGCGGATCAAGTTCTTCCAAGACAAAAGAATTTAGGAGCTGGCATTGTGTGAGTACAAAGGCGGCCCCCTGATTCTGTGGACCAGGACCAGGACCAGGACCAGGAATTTCATTGAAATTCGCAATTAAAACATGTGAACGTGGACCGGGACCAGAGTGACCAGGACTAGCCCATCACGATTTCTGGTTGCTGGCATTATGTAGTACTAAGGCCGGCCCCCTGATTCTGTGGACCAGGACCAGGACCAGGAATTTCATTGAAATTCGCAATTTAAACCATGTGAACGAGGACCAGAACCAGGAGTGGACCAGGACTAGCCCATCGCGATTTCTGATTGCTGCCGATAGCCGTAAACAGCATCGACCAAACTTTTCATATGAATTTGTGACCCCCGATTTCTTTCACCTAATTTGACGCTTTTAATCAGCCCGGGTAAAGCTGTGCGCATACACAGAACGACTACGCGTACAATGTCCTGTCAGCTGTGCGGTTGAATCTGATTGGCCGGCCGGGATCACGATAGGTAGGCGACTGTTCTATTTAGAGCAAGGGGTGACACGGCGTTTGGCTTAGTGGGAGGGACACGTACGGCGATTTATTGAGACCGTTTATTTATTTTCAGCAGACATTGTTTCTTGTCATTTTCTTGTCAAGGAAAATCTCATCGCTACCTGACTGCGTGATTATTTACGAAAAATCAGTACAAATGTCGCCTCTTTTCTTCTTTTTCTAATCAATCTCGATACCGCAGTGATCCACAGAATTAAAAAACCCTTGATTTCCCCTGAGCAAGAATGGTACGACCCGTAGCCGGCCTGGCTCGCTATAGCCAAGTTCCCCAAATCAGACGTAGGCATCAATTGTGTTTGATCTTTGAGTAAAAATGACGGTGCTTTTTTTTCATCCAATAAGATAATTATATATCAACATCTAGAATGAGCTGAATAACTTAAATCTTTTTCCGTTGGTGAAAAATAGCCCACTCCCGGCAAGAAACTTACTGATAAAGCCGGAAGCATTCAGTCAAAAAAGTTCAATACCATAGAAACTTTGACAAAATTGATGAAATTCAAAACAAAAATGACGGTACGCTGAAAGAGCAAAAAATCGTGATTTTATATCACCATAAACGAAGAAGAGTTACATTTTCTAATACTTTTTCCGTTGATGAACTAGGCCCATCGGGTCAAAAGATATGTTTGAAACAAGAGGAAAATTGTACCGTTTTGCAGCTTTTTATAGCGGCGCGCAGTGTGTTAGAAGGGGTTTGACGCTTAAGGTTAGGGTAAATCCATATGCATCGTTTTGGAACTATTAGTCACACAATTTTTGGACACACACACACACCACACACACACTAACCCCACACAAGGGCTTATGCTAAAGTCTCGAGTCCGAAAAATGATATTTTCCAAAAATTTCACAAAAATCGATCCAGAATCTTTTCCTTTTTCGTAGGACGCTGTTGAAGACACCTTGTTTTTTTTTCGTCGATTATTTCCATTTTTTAACGCGCCGCGCCGCGCCACAACGCAACACTTTAGCATAAGCCAATTTCCCGCAGTTTTCTGACTTCAGCGTCAACGCCCAGCGCGGTCTCTTATTATTCTTTTCGATATTTAGAAGAATAATTGCTTAGGAAAATGATGAATGCTTACGATATAAGACTGAAATTATGTAAAATGTACTTTGAGATGTATGTTTTGAGGAATTAGAGTTGTTATTGCCGGTTTTAGGCATGGACTAATTTGTATGAGTGTAGATAGCTGTGAGTAATCCGTTGTCCAAAACCTACGCTAGCTACTAGCTAGCGCTGTAAATGGGATGCGGATCGATATCTTTTTAGTAGAAGGAGTGATGCGGTCGCCGCCCCGTATAATTCCACTTGTTATAGTAGATCAGGTCGTTTTGAACATGAAATTTTCTAGTTGTTTTTGTTAGAGCCCTATATAAAGGATTACCTAGGGTTTGATGTACATAAGAAAAGTAATTAGTATGAAAAGAAAAGACATTACAAAGTTAATATTTGATAAAATATTTCTTCTTTATTATGAATGACAAAGACAAATCTTTTCACTTATTTTAAGAAAAAAAGCAAAAGTTGTATGAAATTGTATATTTCAAAAGCAGTTGTAGATTTGTTGGTTCATACTTTAGTATGTAAGCTATTCATATTTCTTGTTTATCTCTTTTATTTTTTTTATGCAGAAATCACCACACAGTTCTTTAATACTTCTATTATCTTCTGATTTACAATGTACTGTCATTGTGAAACGAGAGCAGTTACAGATTAAACTAAAAGAAAGCGAAGCACACAGTTTAAATTTCTACCTCTCATCTTTTATTGCAGCAACGTGTTTTCATGTTTAGAGACATTGCTAATTCGTAACAGTAGTGGTGGTGGAAACTCTGGCATATTTTGTGCTGTGATATTAAAGTCCATGGAGTTCTAAAACGTTCCAACCAGTGTTGAGGCCTTCTTTGATTCCTGTATGCATTGAGTCATACGTCAAACTGTAAGTTGATTTTAGACAAATATTTCATTTGTAAATGTTAATGTACATGTACCTATTTGTCATTGAGAAAGTCAAGGTCACAAGTGAACCCTTAAATTGCAGAAAGGAATTAATCATAAAAGCTGTATCTTTGAAATTAATTAATGTCATTATTTAATGTGACTGATAAGTATGCTTCCGTTATGGAAGCTAAAAGAAAGGTAAATCTTTGAAAGATATAAAGTTAGCAAGTTGATGTTTCAACCATTCTCAAAAGACGAAGGATAATTTATTCATATACACACAGGCGCGGATCCAGGTGAGCGCGGCCCGCCGCCCTACCCCCACCCAGAAAAAAAAAAAAAAAAAGAAAAGAAAAGAAAAGAAAAGAGGAGAAAAGAGGAGAAAAAGGGAGAAAGAAGGAAAAAGGGAGAGAGGAAGAAGAAAAAGAAGAAAAAATAGGCGTAGAAAGAAAAAGAAGGGAGTTAAGGCCAGATGATTGTATAATTTTCGCCCTACTATATTTAATAAGAAGCGCGAAATATGCGTAGTGGGGTTCTAAACGATCATAACTAAGGCCTCTCAGTTCAGTTTATTTTTGGCTTTGTTAGCCGATTTATTCCATTATTACTTGAATCCTTCTTGGCATGCCCTACCCAGGTGATAAATGAATAGCGAATTCCTGCGCAGGCTATTTTTTTTGTGTCCTTCGTAAAAGTGGGCATTACTGACTAAAGAATGCGTTATTTTCTGAATTTTTCTGAATAATGATAGTTGAGGATGTGAGCTTTATATACATCTAAACCTTTTCCCCAAGAATCATATATTTTTAATTTGGCAGTGTTTAGTTCTTTTTGGGACGCACTGTATAATGCACAATTAACTAAAAATTTTCAGCTCGCGCTTCGCGCTCGCGGATACTACATAGGGTATACAGTCTGTGTCAAATAAAATGGTACAGTTGGAAAACATTTTTTTATAGTATGAAGATTAATAACAACCTGGTATTGTTTAATATTTTCATAAAGCTAGAAAATCAGACTTTGTTCTGCAATTTTTTTCATCACATTTGGTGCAGTATTTTTTGAGATATGACTAATTTTCTACAATCAAGAATAATCCATTTTTCGCACGCCGTCCCATGCCTTTGTGTATGACTTCGCATAATGACCGTGAATTCGGCGCTCCAGAACAATAGACTAGCGTAATTTCGATTTGTTCCTCGTCGCATAAAACTTAGCATAACTTTTGTTTTACAGAAGCAAATTATACAGGACAAAGTGCATCAGCAAGAGAAATCTTTTGGCTTTAATTTGACACCATAAACACGCATTATATGAAAAGATTTCACACCTAGATGATTTTTTTTCCCCGACTGTACCATTTTTTTTTTGACACAGACTGTATACTAATACTACACAATTATAAAACAAAAAAAATTAATAAATAAATAATAATAATACTAGAGAGTGCCCCGAAATTTATTCCATATATCTTTTAAAACCCTAAATTTTCGACTGGCGCTT
This sequence comes from Paracentrotus lividus, assembly GCA_940671915.1. Classification (NCBI taxonomy): domain Eukaryota; kingdom Metazoa; phylum Echinodermata; class Echinoidea; order Camarodonta; family Echinidae; genus Paracentrotus; species Paracentrotus lividus. Next base: position 59,683,562 of record CALNVZ010000174.1, read on the forward strand.
CGCGCTCGCTGACACTAAATAATAATGCACAAATAACTCCAATTTTTACCTCAAAATTTGCAGCTTGCGCTTCACGCTCGTGGATACTAAATAGGGTCTACAATACACAATTATCTACATTTTTGTTTAATACTATAAAGTGCCCCTTTAATTATTCTACAGCGCGTCCCCCCCAAAAAATGTCCCTCTGATTGGGCGCTAAATAACTTCTATAATAAAGAATTATTGCCGATTTCATTTCCATATTTTGAAAGCCCAAATCATTCTGCAATTTCTGTGCAATTTTTAAATGTTTTGCTTTATTGGTTTTGATTACGCAGGCTCTTTTGTAAGAGTAGTCATTTATGGTCCATTCCAAGTTTGATGAAAAGGAGTACATTACAAATCTGCCAGACATTATTCTCTGGTTAACTTGGATTTAAGTTTAACAGCTGTGATGTTCATGCTTTTGTTTTCAAGGAACAATGCCATATCGTACTGGCCATGAGTCTAGACTAGTTCGGGATTTGAGTCTCAAGAGTCGTGAAGACGTCTCCCGAGTCTCCAGGGAAGTGTGTGGAAATTAAAATCAAAGTCTAAAAAACAGGTTATCAAGTCGCTAGCTGAAGTCAACCTGATATCGCTGATACTTGTCTGTCTTCTGGTGACACACAAAATTGGTCATGACTAGTTCGCGACTCCAGTCTCTGTAGTCTTGAAGACTTTGCCACAATGTCTTCTGGATCTCCAGGGAGTCGCCCCAAAAATTCAATTAAAAGACTTTGAAAAAGCCAGACATTTTCCATTTTGAACAAGTCATGTCATCGCCGTGACGAATTTCGTACATGACTGGCAGACTAAAGAGTCACTCTGACTTGCTATTATTCAAAAAATGGAAAATGTCTTTAAAAATCAAACATGTCTGGCTTTTTTTTTTTTAGTCTTAATTTATATTTTAGGTAACTCCCTGGAGACCCAGAAGACTACAGAGACTGGAGTCGCGAACCAGTCGTGACCGATTTGTGTATGACTAGTAGATAGAAGAGACTGGAAAACTATTTTTAGACTCTGATATTAATTTCCACACACTTCCTTGGAGACTCAGGAGACGTCTCCATGACTCTCGAGACTCAAATCCCGAACTAGTCTAGACTCCTGGCCAATAAGATATGGCATTGTTCCTTGAAAACAAAAGCATGAACATTACACTTGTTAAAATGAAATAAAAGTTAAGCACAGAATAATGTATGACATTTTGTAATGTACGGTATTCCTTTTCATCAAACTTGGAATGGGCCAAAAATGACTACTCTTACAAAAGAGCCTGCGTAATCAAAACCAATGAAGCGAAACATTTAAAAAATTGCACACGAATCGCAGAATTATGTGGGCTTTCAAAATATGCATGTGAAATTGGCAATAATTCTTTATTTAGCACCCAATTAGAGGGACATTTTTTCTGGGACACGTTGTGTATATCTTTTAAAACCCCAAATTTTCGGCTCGCGCTTCGCCGATACTAAATCATAACGCACAAAAAACTCAAACTGTGTAGCTTGCGCTAGCGGATACTAAATCATAATGCACAGATTATTCGTCTCGCGTTTTGTGCTCGCAGATACAAATTCAGTAGGGTATATAATGCACAATTAACTCAAAATTTTACCTCAAAAATCAGCTCGCAATTCGCGCTCACGGATACTAAATAAGGTCTATAATACACAATTATCTAAAAAAAAAATATACTAGAAAGTGCCCCTTTATTAATTCCATATATCTTTTAAAATCCCAAATTTCGGCTCGCGCTCGCGGATGCTAAATCATAATGCACAAATAACTCAAACTTTTATCTCAAATTTTTCATGTCACGCTTCGAAAAAAAATTTTGGGGCGCACCCCCCAGTCATCCGGATACATTTCTCTTTATGCCCCTGGTCTCAATTGCCCCCTCTTCAGGAAAATGCCCCTTTTCCATCGTAACCCCCACTTTCAAATTCGTTCCACTGCCTCTGGCATAATTGGGCATAACATGCCGTTCTTCCAGGAAATCAAATGACAAAGTTTGCGCTCGCAACGTCTGATGTAATTATAATGGAGCAATAATCGTATTCATGGTGGCAATTTAAAATACATATTCAAACCACTAAAGTTTTGTTTAAAATATTCAGATTTTATTTTATTTATTTATTTTTTTTTTTGTTAGTATATACTATTATTTTGTTTTCAGAGGAGTAAAAATAATATTGTTTAAATTCCTCGTTTTAGGTCAGTATAGGCCTATAAATCGGGGAATGTTTTAAACTCAAGCTCGTTCGCTCGCTCCGCTCGAAAGATTTTTTTTTTTAAAGTTGGGCCCCCTCTCCCCTCTGGAAAATTCTGGATCCGCGCCTGACACATGAGCAGTTCATTATGACAGTAGCCTTCTTTATTGCTATGAATACAAGATGTTTACAATAATAATATTTAGCTATAAACAGCTGACATACATAGTGTGTTCCTAAAAAAAAGATAACCGAAGTTCGAAGGTCAGTCATTTTAATAATACATTGTGTATTCTTGTGATTTGTTTACTAAAATACTAAGTACCTCATCAGCTTTAATTTGAGACATTGCTTACGTCCAAATCGTCCTTTTTTCAAGTTTTTGTGGTTTGTAGGGTGTGAAACAAACCTTCTTTTACGTAGTTGATGTCATTGCATTTTTTCAGCAAGTTTCAATGAAATGTTATCTTCTTTGCTAAAGTGGATTTCTCACTGGTAATGAGATGCGTTCTCGATTATGAGTCTCTGGATTCTCGGAGAGGTCGCCGTGACCATCAATGCATAATGGCCTTAGAACTAGTGATTTCCTAGATGATTTTGATGAGCTGGTCAAAGAGCTCACTACACGTTCGTTTAAAATCCTGTTACTTGGAGATTTCAACGTGCATGTGGACATTTCAGCTAAGCCTGATGCAGTTCAGTTCATGTCATCTCTCGAGGAAGCGGGCCTTCAACAGCATGTTCACGGCTCTATACACAAGCATGGCCACACCCTGGATTCAGTCATCTCAAGAGCTAACAATGATTCATTCGTGAAATACTGCAGAGTACATGAAAAAGCTTACTCTGATCATCATATTGTCAGCTTTGTTTTGGATATAGCTAAGCCAGAAATGCAGTAAATAACGTCTGTCTCACGAAATTACCGCAGCTTCAAAAAGATGACTTTGAAACAAGGATTGCTGATGCATTTGTGCAGTTCCCGTTTGATAGCCCACCTGATGACCAGACTACATTCTTTAACACTGCCATAACCAAAGTCCTTGATGATGTGTGCCCAGCCAGCGAAAGGAAGCACAAATTGAGTTCTCGACCAGCATGGTATACTGATGAAATCTATGAAGCTAGACGTATCCGACGTAGGCTTGAACGATCCTGGCGTAAGAGTAGCAAATGTGAGGACTACAAGAAGTACTTGGATCAGATTCATATTCTGAGTAGACTTGTGCTTGAAGCGAAGTCTTCATACTACAAAGATCAGCTGCGCGACACTGACATCAAGACAGTTTTTCGCGTCCTGAATTCTCTCTGGAACAGATCTCCGTCAGTTCTTCCAGGCCATGTCTCAGCTAATGATCTGGCAAACAGATTTTCTGCTCACTTCAATCAGAAGGTGGTGAAAATACGTGAAGCTCTATCTTCCAAAGAAGGTGAAGGTGTTCCTGTGGGCAGAATAGAGGTTAACGATGCTGGAGGTCTTCCATTTGCTATTGCCAACTTCTCAGAGTTTGAAACCATCACTGTGGACAAAGTTCGAAGGATAATCATGCTGGCACCCAGCAAATCATGCTCTCTAGATCCTCTCCCGGTATGGATGCTAAAGGAGAATATTGACATGTTCTTGCCATATGTCATGTCCATTGTGAAGTCGTCACTGAATTCAGGAGTCTTTCCAAGATGCCTGAAAGAAGCTATAGTGACACCCATAATCAAGAAAAGCAATCTGGATCGGGATAACCTTGGAAACTATCGTCCAGTTTCGAACCTTCCATTCCTGTCTAAAGTTATTGAGAATGCAGTTATGACTCGGGTGTCGGAGCACTTGGAATAAAATAACCTGAACAGAAATTGTCAGTCCGCGTATCAACAGCATCATAGTACGGAGACGGCACTGTTAAAGGTTAAAAATGATATTCTCCAGGCTATGGATCAAAAACAAGTTGCCTTTGTTGTCTTGCTGGATCTATCGGCTGCTTTCGACTCCGTGGACCATGAAATCTTGCTCAACAGATTATCCAATGTGTTTTGCATTAAAGGCACAGCTAAGTCCTGGTTCGACTCTTACCTTTCGCGTCGGTTCAGCAGATGCAAAGTAGCACGTGAACTGTCTACTCCCCAGTCCTTGGATTACGGTGTGCCCCAAGGGTCTGTAGTTGGCCCACAACTTTTCAGCATGTATACCCATCCGCTGCCAGATATAATCAGGTCGTATGATAGGGTGCACTCCCATTCGTATGCTGATGATGTTACGCTATATGCTTTTGCAGAGCCGAAGAACATTGAGTCTGTTAATCGAGCCCTTTGTATGCTATCGAGTTGCATCGACCATTTGCAGAAGTGGATGGAAGCTAACATGCTGAAGCTCAATACCGAGAAAACTGAGTTCTTGGTTATTTCTAGTCCACGATCTCGCCAGCATATAGAAGATGTCACTCTTGCCATTTCGAACATTTCAATCAGACCAGGTTTGACAGACTTTTTTCGACTTTTGTTCAATTTCCCACGACGCCCTGAAGTCTCAGGAGTCGTCACCACGACTTCTCCACGACTCAAGAGACTCATATGATAGTGAACCTATGATAGTGAATCTCATTGCCAGTTGACAAATGAGATTGCATTTCATTGAAACTTTGTGTGAAAAAACGCCCCAAAAACGATTAAACCAAAAAGTTGCTTTCGTACCCTACAAACGAAAAACTAAAAAAAAGTGGGTTTTTGTACTTGTCACCTTTAATGGACCATAACCCACCCAACTCTGTGACCCCTGACAATATCGAGAAATATTAAGAAATGTATCAAATTAAAGCTGATGTGTTACTTAATATTTTAGTAAACAAATCACAAAAAATAAACAATGATACTTTTGAAATTACTGAACTTTGAACTTCGGTTACCTTTTTAGGGACACATTGTAGGCCTTTAGTAATGTTCACCTGAATTAATTTAGGAATAATATTTTCATAATATAGTGAGAGTTGATTTGAAGGTTGGAATAGGATATGTTGATATGCATTATCTGTATTTTTACATAGATCAAATACTGCTTGGGTAATATTTAATTTTAGATGCAGTGTTACAGATATGTTTTGGTTAAAAATTCCTCCTAATGAAGGTCAAGGAGACAATATTAATCATTACCCCGTCCAGTTGGGGTGATTGGGTAAATTTCATGCAATGGACTGTGATATAAAAGTTTTGTAAACTTTTTTCATGAATTGAAATGCTATTGAAATTGGTGCGTCCCACTTACCCCAATCATCATGTTCATGTGGGGTAAATGGGACAGTTCAATTAAAACAATTGCTTTAAGTCTTTTGTTTACATCATTTCGTTTTAGATTATTTTCTAGTTTTAAATTTATTTTGTGAACCATTCCAATGCCAAGTTACCCCTAAAACAAAAGGGATCTGGAAAACACAAGGACCAGTTTATAGTTCACCATGATTTCTGAAATAGCTATGTGACAATTGTTTTATGTCAAGACGTGAGATGTTACAGATTTTTAACAATTATTTTTCCGATAACTGTCAATTTTTTCCAATGCGGGCATGTAATTTGTTGCTAGATGTATGTTTATTCATGCTAAAATAGTTCCTCCACTATTAAAAGGTATGTGTTAATCATAGGCATATTATGCAATTCCCCCAAAGTGTCCCACTAACCCCAGTGTCCCATTTACCCCACTTTACCCTATTGATCTCCTCCTCCGTTGACTTTATGTACAGAGGTATAACAAAAGTGAAATTCGGCATATTTCAAATGTCAAATTTTGTCTATTTGACTGTAAGTTATATTATGAAACTTTGAAATAGCTTCTACTGGTCTCTAACTAACATGATCTTGATTCAAATTACGTATTCGAAAAGTCAATGAACCATGACGAAGCCCTAAACTTTTTTCTCATTTGCATGGAATATCGGGATTTTGGTGAAAAAAATCCGAAGTATGCCCCGAAAAGAATTGTTGTATTCAATCAACATAAGACTTTAAATTTTAGTCCATATATGAAAAAAGGGGTATTCCAGTCTCACGATTTCATTGAAGCATGAATTTGTAAATAAATGCCATAGGATCATTGACATGTGCCCAAAGAGTATAAATACGACCCCAACAATTCATTGAGATGATTTTTAGTGCACAAAATTACTGCAATACCTCTTCGTAATTCTAAAACGGCCTATTTTTGGTTGTTTGATAGGTTAATTCAGCAGTGAATGAGGGATGATTTCATACACTTCCAAAACAGGAATTCCATCATATTTGATCGAATATACCATGGCAAAGAAGTAAAAATAGCAGTTTGGGCAAATTTTCTCCATGCTCACTCAATCGTGACATTTCACAGAAAATTTACTTTCAGTATGTTGGGAAGCACGTTTTGCATACATTCTGACGTGGAAAATATTTAAAATCTGAAAATGGGTCGATATCATTGAATCAAAGTTGTGATTTCAGGCTTGGGAACTTCAAAAAATGACATTTTTGCATTCAACCATTGCTCACTGAAGCATGACTTGATGATTTTTCCTAAAGTTCGCTCCTACAATAGCAACTTAAATTTCCTAAAATATGAGGAAATTTCTTTTTGTGTTGTGTTTATAATTATGATTTACTACATGGTATATGTTTTATAATATCATTCATATAATATGTTAAATATTTTGTATCATCGGTTAATTTTTTTTCGTTCATGCAACCAAGAACCTATGAATTTATTACATAAATTGTCTTCCTTGTTAAAGGTCAGAATAAAGATATGAATAGAGACATTTGGAATAAACCAAGATAAATAGTCATTCATTATTATTTGTCAAGTTCTTGGTTTTACAATATCATTACAGAATCTAATTACTATACGTTCACTTGAGTTTACTCAGTTGTGGCATGGCTACATGATGGACTCTGTAAAGCTGGTAGACAAATAGTGGACTATATATGGTAGCCCAATGGTGAACTCTGTATGGTAGACCAATGGTTGGCTCTCTTTCGTAGACCAATGGTGGACTCTCTTTGGTAGACCAATGGTGGACTCTCTATGGTAGACCAATGGTGGACTCTCTTTGGTAGACCAATGGTGGACCCTCTATGCTAGACCAATGGTAGACTGACTCTCAATGGTAGACTCTCTATGGTAGACCAATGGTGGACTCTCTTTGGTAGACCAATGGTGGACTTTCTATGGTAGACCAATGGTGGACTCTCTTTGGTAGACCTATGGTAGTTTGTACCATTAGGGTACCATTCATATACCATTGGTATGCAAATGAGGTCTACCACTGGACGAAAAATTTAAATTAGGTCGAATGGTATTCCATTGGTACTTCTGAATGGTGGACTCTCTATGGTAGACCAATGGTGAACTCTCTATGGTAGACCAATGGTGGACTCTCTTTGGTAGACCAATGGTAGTTTCTACCGTGGTAGCAGCACCATTGGGGTACCATTCATATACCATTGGTATGCAAATGAGGTCTACCATTGGACGAAAAATTTAAATTAGGTCGAATGGTATTTTCAATGGTATTCCGAATGGTATTCCACTGGTACTTCCGACTGGTATTTCAATGGTATGCAATGGTGAATGGTATACTAATTTGCATAATTAATATGCAAATATCACTGCTGCAAAATAATGATACCATAACCTAATGGTAACCCAATGGTAGCCCAATTTTATACCATTAGGGTACCATTCATTTACCATTCATATACCACTGGTATGCAAATGAGGTCTACCATTGGCCGAAAAATTTAAATTAGGCCGAATGGTACATTTCAATGGTAGATGAATGGTACCAATGGTACACTTTATATCATATTTTCAGTGGTATTTCCGAATGGTATCCCACTTGTACTTCTGAATGGTAGTCCACTGGTACTGCTGAATGGTACTCCAATGGTACTTCTGAATGGTAATCCAATGGTATACCGATATTTTTTTTTGTAAGGGCAATGACAGTTAATGCTAAAACAAAAACAAAAAATCATTGCTTGGCAAGAAGTACGTTGAATCAACTGTCATTTACGTCACATCCCATTCTAACTTTTTTTAAACGAAAGCAGCTATGGCACACCAGAAGGGAAACCTGAAAAAGTGAAATGTATATTTTTGTAAAAAGTGAAATATAATTTTGTGAAAGTTAAACATAATTTTTTGTAAGTGAAATATATTGTAAAAACTAAAACATATTTTTGTGAAAAAAAAGAAGGAAATATATATATATATATATGTTTGTGAATTTGAGTGAAACATAGGAATCAGTCAAATTGTATTTAAACAAAAAGTCAAAGAGACAGATCAATGAAAGTTTGAAATAAATTGAATAAATAATAAGAAAACAATGACCATTTGAATGTTGAGATCCCCCCCCAAAATAAAAGAAGATCCTCACACTTGTAACTAGCCCAAGATTTGTGATGTCATACATGAAAATGTCTCAAATTTGGTGGACAAAAACATTACCAAAATTACCTCTTTTTGCTCATTCTGATAGTACAAACTCTTCATCCATACATGTCATCGCATAAAAAAGAATACCAGATCTACTGACAGATTGATGATAGAGACAATTTAATTTTAAAATGTACATAAGTAGGGGAAGTTGTTCACTAATGAAAACATGACATAACACATCTTGATCGCATCTACCAACCTTAAGTGTAGTGCTCTGGCTGTGAAAACGTGTTATTTCGGGGTGGATTTGCTGTGATTTGCCTGTGAAAAGACTGTGAAAAGTAGTGCTTTTCATAGTGGTAATTAATCCATCCATGCTTTTGTTGTGATCCAGCTGTTCTTTACGAGTGGAAATGGTGTGAATAAGTTGTAGAATAGTGGGGGTTTAAGTGTGGATTAGTGGTAGTTTGGTCGTGCTTTAGTAGTGCTTTTTTCCGTAAACACAATAGTCACATCCTGTTTGAATTGATCCACCTTCACCTCACCCAGAAGAGGTGCTTTTGTTTTGCAGAGTGAAAGTGATGAATAGGCCATACTCTATTCATTTGATAATCCATCTATTGTCACTACTTCTCTGGCCAGCAGTTTTGACAATACATGCAGGAGGATTAAGATTAACAACAGCAGACAGGAAAAAGCAGTACTTTGCACAGTCTTTTATTAAAATCACAGCAAATCCACCCCAAAAGAACACATGTTTTCACAGCCAAAGCACTACACTTAAGGTTGGAGGATCTCCATGTAGCATTATTGATCTCAACAATCAAATGCTCACAACTTTCTTGTACTTTTTCATTTTTTCTCATACTTTCAATATTATAGATCACTGTGTTTGATCTCTCTGTTTTTTACACAATTTAAATAATTCCTCCCGTTTCATTCTCCCTTTAAAAATGAACAAGAAATAGACCAGACCTACCTCTCTGGGATGTTTGGACCTGGGTTGGTTTCTATATCTCCAGATCTCATCAAGAGAATCATTGCATAGAAGTTGAATGTAGCCATGATGAAAAGAGTTTCTCCAGAACCTTAGTCCATGTGAAAAAGGAGGATGAACTCAACTGTGGGAATAAAAGCAAATTAAAGGATCTAGAATAATATACTTTCCTTTTATACTAACAGTCAGGAAGTGCATAATAAGTAAGAAATTTGGAGGGGGGATCACCTCAATCAATCTTCTCATTATTAGCAATAAACCTTTCATTTTGCAGAAAGGGCACCATCCAGATTGTGAAACCACCCACAAATCACAGAGATCGCAATTTGCAACATTTGGTAAAATAATAAACTGTCAGGCCAAAAAAAAAATCATAGAAATGATATGCAATGCCACTTAACCAGACACTGTCCAAATCAGCTCTTCCTAAAAATGCATGGACTCAAAGCAATTTAATATATTTCCAGGCTAGTCTTTAGATAGCGAATCAGATAAGTTGCTCTGCTGCTGATGATGCATTACAAAGTTTTAAACTACAGGTGCCGAGGCATTCAGAGATCATTTTTTCATTTTTGCATCATTGTCAAAATAAAGAAAGAGGACAGTCCATGCTACGAAGAATCAAGAGAAGTCTTATGAGTAGGGGTCTACGTGCAAAACAGTCAACCATATTACTTTATTGAACTCCTCAAAGAAACATTATAAGAAGTATTGTAAAAGATAACAAATCACTCAATTAACTTTTGGTGCAAGTTAATAATTTGCTAAATTAGCAGCTTGGAGAAGGGGCACGGTACCCTCACAATCAAGGTACATATGGATAATTCGTTTTTTTGTTTCAGTCAGGAAGGATGAAAACGGAATTTGGCTTTGCCATTTCATTTTCGAAAACAATCAAAAACAAAATCGCAAAAGCAAAAAACGTGTTGTGATTTTTCGTTTGGTCATCAAAACAGAAATAAAAACAGAAGTCTTTTTTTTGCTTTTGTGATTCTATATTTTTGAATTAACCCGTTTTATGTATCAAAACAAAATCACAACACGGTTTTAGGCTCTCTGGTTCTGTTTTCATATACGCAAAAACAAAAATCGCAACACGCTCTCGTGATTTTGTTTTGGTCACAGCAAAGCCAAATATGATCTCGTCTCTCTGATTTCTGAAAACTTAAGTTTCAATGAATATTAAAGAGCGCCTCTACGTCAAGAAAATATAACTATATTTAGGACCAGTGTGAAGTTGGTTACTAATTCCAGTTCACTTAATTCAACAATTTTATAAGGGCTCGTTTTCAAAAATCGAAAGGTACCCTACAAGGACGAGTTAGGACACGGGAAATTAAAAAATGTATGTACTCGACTTGGGCAAGCTGGGCGCTAATAACCTTGTAACCACTAAATAAGAATATAAACCATGCAACCTTATTAAGTAACCTATGATTAACTTATTCATAAAGATTTTATAATGACTTTTTTTCCCAAAAAACTACGGTGAATCAAGGACAAGTGGCGACAACGGGCAATTAAAAAAATGTAGGTCTCGACCACGGGCAAGTGGGGCTATGACTTTGACTAAACTAAATTAGAAGAAAAAAAAACTTTCACTGGCAAAGTACCAGATATGAAGGGCCGGGCAGGATGGTCCCAAGGTAAAAAAGTGTCTGGGCACCAAAGATACCAAGCTTGCCCCGGCCAAATCGTTTTGAGGACCTCTCAGCACATGAGGAAACAGGGACAAGTGATTTAAATTGGCTTTAAAAACAAATCCTAAAAGATCTTGCCCCTTGGGCAAGTGCCAGATACGAATGGCCGGGCATAAGGGCTGAGCCTCTAGTCAAAAATGTTCTGGGCAACCCAAAGATACCCCAGCTTGTTCCCGAGGCCAAATCCTTTTGATGACGCTCTCAGGCCACTGGAAATTCTTTAGGATTCGTTTTAAACAATTATAATAAATTATTGTCCCTGTTTCCGTTTTCCAGTCCGTTTGAAGACCTGAGAGGGTCTTCAAAACGATTTGGGCCGGGGCAAAGCTTGGTATTTTGGGGTTGCCCAGAACCTTTTTTTTTACCTTGAGGGACCAGTCCGTGCCAACCAATTCATATCTGGTACTTGCCTGATTTTTTTTCTTATTTAGTGAGTTTCAAGGTCATTATCCCCACTTGCCCGTGTCGAGACCTACATGTTTTAATTGCCCGTGTGCCACTTGTCTATTAATCACCTTTAGTTTTTGAACAAGTCTTTTTAAAATCATGATAAGTATCATCTATAGGCTTACTTAATAAGTGCATGGTTTGTTTCTTATTTAGTGAGTTTCAAGGTCATTATCCACCACTTGCCGTGTCGAGACCTACATGTTTAAATTGCCCGTTGTGCCACTTCTCCTATAATCACCTTTAGTTTTTTGAAAAAATTCGTTTTAAAAATCATGAATAAGTAAATTCATAGGCTTACTTAATAATAGAGTGGGCTAAAATGGGTCATGTTTTTCAGAAACAAGTTTGGCCTATCTTATTTTTAAGGCAGCTCGTTGCATCTGATCGATATGCACCATAATTTTAAGAACAATCGGATGAAAATTGAGACAGTGCAAGGCCAAAAAACCGAATTTTAAGGGGGCGTGGCCAAAAAAAATGCTGAGTCATCCGGTTTTTCAAAAAATTTATAAAAAGGTATAATTCTTTTCTTATAAAGAGGCTATAAGTGTCTACTATTATATGTTTATCAGCCTGAAAAATCCAATGGCAGTGTCAAAATTGCAAATAGTGGTGAAGAAAGTACTGAAAAGGGGGAATTATAGGTTTTTAACTGCCTTTAATTACCGTAGGTCTGTGAGGGCGCCCCTACAAATTGTGTTGGCTCAATCAAAACCGGCGCGTTTTTAAAAATTTTGTTTCATGTGCCTTTTTTCTTACAGTCTTACCGATCTTTTGACACCAAGTTCCTTGAATCAGACATTCCACAAGAAAATTACTTGACGCTTTTGTGGCCAAAGGTCAAACGCGAAATTTGAGATTTTTTGAGCAATTTTGTGTACAAAAACCAATGGCAAGGTCGGGTTTCCTATTTTACTTATAAATCACGGTAATCATCTTTAGACTGCCTTTTATTGTTCTTGAAAATAAAACTAAATCTAAATGAAGGCCTGAAGTATTAAAATTCCTAAAACATAGAAAAACACAGATAATACATTAAGAATAAAAACAAATAGAATACATAAGAAATTCATAAAATAATGAAATACATTTAATAAAGAGTTATTACAGATGTAGACCTTCTGATACTTCAAATTCATTATCTCGATCAATTCCAATTCAAATGCATACTAAGAACCAGTCTAAAGAATTATTTACCTGTGTTTATATAATAAAATAGGAAAACCTGACCTTGCATTGGTTTTTGTACAAAAATATCAAAGAGTCTCAAAGTTTCGGTTTTGACCTTTGGCCACAAAAATGTGAAGTAATTCTCTTGTGGAATGTCCCCGATTTCAATGAACTTGGTGTCAAAAGATCGGTAAGACTGGTAGAAAAAGATACATGAAACAAAATTTTTAAAAATGCGCCGGGTTTGATTGAGCAACACAATTTGTCTAGGGTGCCCTCAGAGACCCTGACTGGTAATTTAAAGGGTTAAAACTATAATTCCCCCTTTTCAGTACTTTCTTCACCACTATTTGCAGTTTTGACACTGCCATTGGATTTATCAGTCTGATAAACACATAAATAGACACCAGAATCATCTTTATAGCCCTTTTAATAAAAGAATTACAGCTTTTTCAAATTTTGAAAAACGATGACTCAGCATTTTTTGGCCACGCCCCCTTAAAATCGTTTTTTGGCCTGCACTGTCTCAATTTTCACCCGATTTTCTTAAAATTGGTGGTATATCGATCAGTGCAACGAGCTGCTTAAAATAAGATAGGCCAAACTTGGTTCTGAAACATGACCCTTTTTTTACCCCTCTATAGCCCACCTCTATTAATAAGTGCATGGTTTATTTCTTATTTAGTGAGTTACAAGGTTATTAGCCCCACTTGCCCAAGTCGAGACATAATTTTTTTGAATTGCCCGTGTCCTGCTCGTCCTTGTGGTATCTTTTGATTTTTGAAAAAAGCGTCCTTGTAAAATTTTGAATAAGTAACTGAATTAGTAACCAACTTCACACTGCTTAAAGATAGTTATATTTTTCTTGACGTAGAGGACGCTCTTTAATATTCATGAAACATAAGGTTTTCAGAAATAAGAGAGACGAGATCAATTTTGGTCTTTGCTGTGCAAAAACAAAATCACAGAGCGTGTTGCGATTTTGTTTTTGGTATATGAAAACAGAACCAGAGAGCTAAAACCGTGTTGTGATTTTGTTTTTGATATATAAAAACAGTAATAACAAAATAGAAATCACAAAAGCAAAAAAATGTACTTCTGTTTTTTATTTCTGTTTTTGATGACCAAAAACGAAATCACCACACGTTTTTTGCTTTGCGATTTTGTTTTTGATCATATGCACAATCAGGGTGCACAACTGATGTACAGGGTCAAATTAGAAAAAATGACTGAAAATGCTTTTTTTGTTTATTGATATTGTTCATAATATAAACTACAAAATGACAAGACAAAAAGTAAAAAAATATGTAATTAAGTTATGCTAATTAGCAATTTAACGACCGGTGTCATATTACACATAGAAGACATATATAAACAAAAAAATTTGTATTAAAAAAAATAACTGTTGGACAATTCTGAAATTTGCAGGAAACAATCGTCACATGTATGGTTCTCGGCCATAGCAATATCATTAAAAAGAATTATCAGGAAGTTGGTCTCCTAGTCCTTACAATAATGACAAGAAAATACAGGCAATTTTCATGTATTACTTTACTTACGTATTAAACAACTTTTATTCAATGTCATATATTTCTTGTTTGGATAAAGTACATTCCACCAAAATTTCAGAGAGCACTTGAAGATATATTTGAATGCTTCAATCCAAATTTCATTAATTCTGTACCAGTACTTTTGAAAATATGATAATTTCTTGCAAATTATTTCTAAATTCCATATTTCTTTTGAAACCTTCTGCGTTTTGCCCAAATGCAAGTGTAATGATGGGGGTTTTCACATATTAAGTGGCTATCAAAGATTATTAAGTATGGACAGGTGTACAGGATTACAGATTTCATGAGTAAACAGTTAAAGATCCAGAAATCTGACAACAAAAACACCCCCCATAAAAAAAGAAAACTTACTTGTTCATCACTCATTCTTATCATGATTCTTTGACCTTTACATTGTGACAAGTAAGACACGCAATGTCTAATTTTTATTAAGAATTGGATAAAAAATTTTAAAAAATACTTCCCATCACTCAAATTTCTAGAAATTTTCACAGAATACTTGATAGAGTATGCCTTTGTAATAAGAGAAAAATCAACACAATATAATGAAAGGAATGTAATATGTTGTATGATTATATTGTGAAATTACCCCACAGTGAAGCAACAAAATCTCAGCAACTAATTTTTTAAGAAATCTCAAATAGTCCACAGCTTGAAAAATGTTGTCTTTCCACCAGATCAATGGATACCATTGTGTAGAGTGGACTTTGCCCTACTTATGGCTAAAAAAATATATCTGTCTGACCTTGCATGACATGACAACATTAGTTGAAAGGTCAGAAGGTCACTTGAGTGAGCCAGGTTACACAGCGTACATCAGATTCCCTAAGGCATGATAACTTTTTTTCCTGTGGAGGCAGACTATTTTAAATGGTACCATTGGAATGCCAGTGAAAAAACAAAGCAGACCATATATAACACATGGGGGTAGTCTCAAATTTCAGACCCAGAAATCGCATTTAAAGTGATATTTTTAACTTGTTATTTCATGGGTTACACGCAAAATTGGCCATTTATCATTAATTAACATTAATTAATGGACACTTAAGAAAATGTAAACATTACAAAAATCAGGATATGGAATAATGAGGGTGTATTTGTGATACAAGTGAAATTTCAAGGCAATTGGTAAAGGTTTGAGCAATTTACAACAGTTTTAATGCTGAAAAACAGAGTTGTGCACCCTGATTGTGCTTATGATCTTTTGTGTTTTCAAAAATGAAATGGCAAAGCCAAATTCCGTTTTTCATCCTTCCTGACTGAAACAGAAAAACTACTTATCCATATGTACCTTGATTCCTCACCCTAGCTTTCATGGGATATACATGATATACACAGCACATAGACTCGACTGCATATACAGGGTGTTTCCGAAAAAAGGAAACCCAACTTTGATCAACAATAATTTCAAAAATATTCCAATGGTGATTATGAAATTTATATCACTGTAAAGTGCAACTCATTGCCATTCTAATGATACCTCGCTCACCTCACCAATGCCACGCATCACTAAACCCCATTGTTTTGAAAAAGTCTTGTAAAATTGTGCGTGGTTCACTTTCATGCACCCTGAGATGGTTTGGGTGAATGTGCCTGGAAAGGAAACCCAACTTTGATCATCAATAACTTCAAGAATATTTCAGTGGTGATTAAAAAGTTAATATCACTGGAAAGTACAACTCATTACCATTCTAATGATACCTCTCTCAGCTCACCAATATCATGCATCACTGAACCCCATTGTTTTGAAAATTGTCTCGCAAAATTGTCATAGGTTCTCTTTCATGCTCCTTGAGATGAGTTGCTTCAAAGATTCCTAACAAATCTAAGTAAAGCATTCCAGTGACTTAAAATAAATGGGTTTGATAAATGGGTTGGAAATTTTTACTTATTTAGTCCTTTAATCTTACCATCCAGGTAATTTCACCATGTTAGTGGTCACGACAACCCAGAGAACCTTCAGTTCCCCATGGATAATGTAAGAAGCATGACAGTGCATCAATCACAATTTTGCAAGATATTTTCAGAACAATGGGGTTCAGTGATGCGTGACATTGGTGAGCTGAAAGAGATATCAATACAATGATAATGAGTGGCACTTTCCAGTGATATAAACGTCAAAATCACTGTCATGTTTTTAAAATGATTGATCATGAAAGTTGGGTTCCCTTATTAGGCACATTGCAGCAACCCATCTCAATGAGCGTGAAAGTGAACCACTCACAATTTTGCAAGACATTTTCAAAACAATGAGGTTCAGTGATGCGTGACATTGGTGAGCTGAGCGGGGTATCATTAAAATGGTAATGAGTTGCACTTTCCAGTGATATGAATTTTAGAATCACCATGGTAATATTTTCTAAATTATTGATGATCAAACTTGGGTTTCCTTTTTTCTGGGTCACCCTGTACGCTCTTCCCGTAGTAAAGGAGGTCTAAATCTACCTACAATCATGACAATATACTTTACTTTATTTGTAATTAATTTGTACGTGCTTTTTACAATCAAGTTAAAGTGACACTCGCCTTTATCAGACATCAAGTTTTTCTTGAAACATGGAATTTCACTAGTCTAGGTACTGGCAAATTAAACTGACCTGTCACCAGTTCCTGTCGCAGAGCAACTGGTCAGTGTATCATTTGTATAGTTACTGGCAAATATATTACAAAATCATCCAGACCAAACAATTCTGCCTGGCTAGTAAGAGTTAAAATCTATAATATCTGGCTAAATTTATTTATAACTCATGTAATGTTTCGACGACGGACTCACTGCCGCTATTGGCATTATCCCGGAAAAAGTCACCATTTTCCATTCACTCTCGCTCATTTCCGATTTTGTCATGCTGTGACATCCCATCGACTTAATGGGTAGAGTTTAATTTGGATTCCCCTAAGAATCAATATAATATACAATGCATACTATGACCTTTAAAATGTAATCAGGTATAATTACGAATCAAACAGAAGAATAGGAGAAAGGACTCGAGAAGAAGAAGAAGATCCCATCGACTTGTCTTTACTCTTTGTATGGTAGAGGTACCTCAGTCCACGCAGTACATTAGTCCACACACCCTCTAATACGCGCGATGCGACGCGGTAATATGTGCGCTCAATTTCTTGAACAGTCAAGAAAACAACAAGCCTATCGGAGATATCTCAAAATCTTGGGGAAAAAGTCATTGGTTTCTGGTTTTTCTACAATTTCATGAAATCATGAGGAATACACATTATTGAGGCAGGTAATGAAATTTTACATTCACTTACTGTATGTGCGTGGACTAGTCCAACTAATGTACCGTTCAGTCTTGTGGTAGAAAATCGACACGGTCGCGTAATCGACTCCAGCCTGCGCATTCGCAAAATATTTTTGTCGTAATTTTCTCTAGAAATGTTCCTCAGAATATATTACATTCAATAGAGGTGAAAACACTGATGAAAATATTAAATTATTTTACTTTTTAGCAGTTGAAAACAAAGTGCGTGGACTAACTTAGTTATCTCCATCTTACCTACTTGACTCGTGCACACACAAAAAGAGAGGTGACTAAAAATTCCAGGATATATAGCCTTGCTGTTTATCAATCTAATGGTAAGAGTGTTTTAAATGAACAATGTTTATAGGAAGGCTTTATACCATGAGTGCATGCCCGTGCGGCGAATGTCAAGCCCAAGGCAGCCAGGCACGGCGGCGTACTGACTGGCGTGCCTACGGCTACGCCCTAATTTTATTTTAGCATTGAGCAGCTCATTTTTCTGTCCTGTAAATTTGATTCGGTCTGCCGTCTTAATTTGTTTTCAACATAACTATACATTCCCAAATACTCTCCAAAAGTCTCACTCCAATATTCACATAGTTCAATTGGCTAAAAGTGTTAATGTCGTGCAAAAAAAAAGACCACGAACAACTCACCTGTTCAAACGAGAACTTGAACTTTCAGGAAAAATGGAGTTCTTGGTCTACGCGGCAAACAAAGAAAACGCGCGCTGGTGATACGTCAACAATATTACCTACCGGCGGGATTCCCCCAATTTTTATCCATTACGTCATTTAGAGGAGAAAATTGTTCGGGCGCTGCTGCAAGCAAGAGTATGATACAGTCTGCATGGGCAGTTGCTATCAAAATCTCTCGATTTCAATCTCATCTTATTTAGACCAGTTAAAATAGTAATATTCTACCTAAACACCATGAAAATAATTTGAAAGCTCACAATAATTTCGTTAATTTTCCCCCGACTAAACTAGATTTTCTTAACATAACAAACCTCCAGTTTCTTCTCAGTAGACTCAATCCTATCTTCTTCTTCTTCTTCCAGTATGGTACAGTCTACCGCTGGTGTATTATCCTATCCTTCTTACTGGCCATGTTAGCAGTCGATCCAATCTGACTTTTTGTTAGGTGACAATTGGAGGGGCATGAAAATATTTTTTTTATCTGGTTTCTTTTCTTTTTTTCTTTTTTTTTGTAGCCTAAATATTACCCTTTGCCTTTTTTTGTGACCCTTGATCAACGCCCTTATATATATATTTTTTTGCCCGTCTTATTCATTTTTTTTTTTGGGGGGGGGGGAGGGGGACGGTGGCCCGCTACCCCTTAATTCTCTTCAGATATTAACACAGAAATGAAGCTTGGGAAATAATTATTAGACCAAACCTTATGGAGCTTAGTAGGAATGTGTTCTAATAATTATTTCCTAAACTGTACATTGATATCATGGAATTGAAAATTACCCACATGAAGTGTATCTTAAAAAATAAAAAATAAAAGTATTTTTTTAATAACAAGGACCAGATTATGACAACTTACATACAATGACAACTTTTATACCATTCTCTTTCTCACTAAAAAATTAGTGGGTATGATGAAACAAACCACAACACAATCTAAATGAAGTTCTTTAAAACCTTTTATTTTGTGAAACTTCAATTTCTCGATAGCAGTTTTGGTCATAAGAAGAATATATTCAAGCACCTGTTTAAGCAGCATAAGATACATAAATTAAAAAAGAAAGAATTGTAGGCCTATTTTAATACAATTTATTAAGACAGCTCATTATATTTTAAAAGAAAGAAAAAAATCAGTAAGGCTTTATCACAACTAATTGCGTTTGATGTCTGTTTGCAGTTTTTCATGCAGCATTAAAGGGGACCAATACCCAAGGAAAGATTCATATTTATAAGACAGAGCACAATCAGAGGAGCAATTTAAAAAAAGTTTCATGAAAATCGGTTATAAAATAAGAAAGTTATGGAAGTTTGAAAAGTCTCGTTTTACCTTCTATGGGGATCCTCAAACTGGCAACATCGGCTTCAAAATGGCTGATTTTATGGACAACTCTCCATTGGTTTTGTACACAAATTTTCAGATTTTCCCAATTTTCTTTCAAAATATGTCTTACCTCCTTCTGAGCTCAACATATATTGTGTGAAATATATTTTCCCATGACATATTTTGAGCTCAGAAGTAAATAAGACATATTTTGAAAGAAAATGGGGAAAATCTGAAAATTTGTGTACAAAACCAATGGAGAGTTGTCCATAAAATCGGCCATTTTGAAGCTGATGTTGCCAATTTGAGGATCCCCATAGAAGGTAAAACAAGACTTTTCAAACTTCCATAACTTTCTTATTTTATAACCGATTTTGACGAAACTTTTTTTAAATTGCTCCTCTCATTATGCTCTTTCCTATGAAAGTGATTATTTTTTTG
Source organism: Paracentrotus lividus (assembly GCA_940671915.1). Lineage (NCBI taxonomy): Eukaryota > Metazoa > Echinodermata > Echinoidea > Camarodonta > Echinidae > Paracentrotus > Paracentrotus lividus. The sequence goes on from CALNVZ010000174.1 coordinate 59,703,795, forward strand.
GGTATTGGTTTCCTTTAAACAGTGAAACAAGCTGCCAAGATTGTTCTACATTCATTAAAAAAAGACCCTATTCTATAATCCATGAAGGCGAATGTCAACATGGGCATCAATTTGTACTTGAGTGTGATGAGGGGACAAAAGAACCCAGTCATCTGAACAATTTAATAGATTGATCTCCACCCCCTCCCCAACCCGGCCTATCCCTCAACCCCGCATCCGCCATGGTAACCTTAATTAGCAACAGGGCAATTCCATGCTTTTGTTGAATTTGTCTCTTTGTTTTTTTTCCTGTTATTTCTGTGTCCCAAATATGACACAGTACTATTTTTCATTTCATTTGTATACCATGATTCCTAATCGAGTTAAGCCTTGGTTCTTGTGCCCCTTATGGTACTACTTGAGGATCACTATCAATCAAGAAAATATTTTTTTTTTTCCTGTCGAAAAGATGTAAAATGTTGTCAAAATTTCCCATAAGACAAAGCATGGAATCACACAACATGAGATTACTGCCTTTATGCAAAAAAAGAGAAGAACTGACGAAAGACTAGAGGCTCATAAAATTGTTGGCACTCACTGCTATGCAAGCTCGATGTGTAGTTTTTTTGCAAACTCATCCTCATTGAGTGGAAGCCTTAAATTTATCAAAAGGCTACCACCATGGTTGCATTGTAATAAAAATACAACAAAAGTAATCTAAAACCTGACAATGTCTTGTTTGGAAAACTGACAGCTTGTTTATGAAAAGTATGATGTCCAACTACAAAGTTGACCTCAAAAAGACAAAATACTGTAAACTGAAAATGAGCTTATCTTCCTGTTTACTGTTTTGCATCATTTTTTAAATTGTTTGTTTTACCAAATCATGGAGGATCAAATTTTAAGACAAGATTTCCCTTTTAAATATAAACCATGTGGAGAAGATACCCCTACATTGATGCCAATGAAGGACTTCCTCTCCTTTGTACAAATAATATCTTACATGTAAATTGCATGTTAAGAAACATCTTTAGGCCCTATGTACTAATCATAAAGTGTATTAGATAATCCCCAAACCAACTCTAATGAACAGATTATTCAAGAGTGAAACTTTTAGGTTTGTAATATTCCCTCATTATGTATATCTAAAAATTACAAAAGTAAGGAATATACTGGTGAATATAACTGCACACATAAATATAGGCCTACATGTACATGTAAATGAACAATGATTTGTTGAGGGCAGTTCTCTTTATACACTTTTTGACACCCTTTTTCATTTTCCTGAACATAACTGAAAAATCCTTGATTATAATGTTAAAGCATCAACATCTTGTTCTTTCTATTGGTTGTCTCATTTTAAAGGCAATGCATTTCATAATGATCAATACTGCTGGGTATTGCTGTGTAAATTGAAAAAAGGTGTTTAAGCAAAATTAGAAAAAGTCAAGATCGTGCATTTGGGAAATCTGCAACCTGGTTTGTGTGCTTTGACTCTGTACAAGATTTCTTCTGGAAGTATAAATCCAGACGAAATAAAATTGCAAGAAAACACATTCCAGTAAGCTGGTATTCCACTATTCACTTCATGGTCTGATAATCTGAGCGTCATCTCTATAAAAGTTTGGTGCAAGAACAAATGACTTCTCTAAATAGAAAGGGAAATATCCCCAAATTGCCTGTATGATATTCTTTGTCATGTTATAGTTTTAAGGTGATGCACAATTCTTTTTTAACAGCAGCAGTATTAAAACCTGACTTAATATCCACTAAACATTTTAAACAGTTTCAAAGTAAATGATCAAAAGATTTCAAGATGCAAAATGACTTTACATTTAAAAGCAATAATTTATAAGTTACTCAATTTCTTTTTCAATTTTTAACATAATTATGATACAAGTATTTAAACATGCAACAAGGAAACATAACATCTAATGCTTACTTCACAGACTAATCTAATGTATTACAAGATAATGAAACTCTTACCTGTTAAACAATTACAGTAATTAATTTTATAAGTCACTGAAACAAGATATGTAAAGAAACACATACATGACAAGGTTTTCTATTGCACTATTTCAGTATAAATAATTTAGAAACTTTATATAAAGAAATTAAATCATAATCTCCTAGAAATTAATGTAAAAATGAAGCACAATCGCATTATGAAAGACTGGACAAAATTGAACACATACATAAATCAATATCAGACAAAAAAACAATTAACTATTCTTATCTAGATGTACATGTATATCTGTTTCCCCCAACATGCACCATTTTCATTGGGATACCCATTTTGTGTACCATACTAATAACAATAGCTATTTTGATTAATGCTTCTCGCAAGGCAAGTAACTGGTAAATGCACTTCATTGTGGATAATTACCTCCTGTATTTCACCCACATTTCTAGTTTGAAAAGTTTTCAGATCTGACAACTTTACTCGATTTTGATTGGCTGAGGAGCATTATGGTTAACTGTCGGATAAAACAGGACTTCTCGGATAAAATTCATGAAATGCTCCCCAGGTCATTGGATCCAATTACAATTCAGGGCACTTTCTCCACTACCAGGGAACATTCCAGCTAAGTAAACACTTGGTATGCCCATTTAACCACAGTGGCATGCAAATGCTACTAGGTAGGGGAGACCGGGTATGGAAGTTACACGGGTCAGTTGTTACAGTTCTCAGTGTGCTAAGATGGAACAAGAGAGGATGTGCTAACTGGCATCTATATACAGCCTACACATAGCTGTGATGAACTGCCGGTCGTGAGGTTTCTCCGTTGTTTTATTAAAAAGTAAATGAACAAAAACCATTTTTTACAGTTCAAAGTAAATTTTTGACAAAAATTGAAATTTTTAATAGCTCTTACAACTGAAGGCACATGATGATAGTCTGGTATTGTAAATATAGTACATGTATGTCACTAGTATACCCCCTAGCCATGCCCTATAATTCTGCCTAATGACTGTGCTACAGTTGATTTCTGTGTGTAAAATCACCCATGGGGTAGGTTGTTACAACAACTTACCCCATGTTGATGTAACAACTTACCCCAGTTACATTACATATGTAAAATTACATTTTGTCTCGATTTTCAGGTGTTAATATTTTTATTTTTCTATTATTACTTTTGTCTATTCTAGAGCTCTACTTGATCTACTGTTAACGATGTCAAGGAACTGGAAAGCTGAAATTAAAGTAGGGTATAAGAGATTTACACATTGTCAACTTACCCCGTATGTTTACATATTGTAACAATTGACCCCGTATGGTGTAACAACCTACCCCGTATATGGGGTAGGTTGTTACAAAAAAATGTCTTCACTAATTAAGCTGTAGTTAATTAGTGTTTACATGTTTTCAAGTTGTATATGCCTCAGGTTTTAGCCAACATAATAGGCTAACTACAGACCCAATATGGAGTGCGTGAGTTCTTTCATTAGAATTATCTGGCCCAAAATGTGAATTTTGTAACGTCCATACCCGGTCTCCCCTACCCATTTTCACATGGGTGGGAAGAGGCCAATGTAGATAAATGGTTTGGAAAAAAAGACATTCATGGCAGGTAGAGATTTGAACTCTCAACTTTTTCAATGACCATCAAGTGGCTGATACACTGTACGACAGCACTTCAATTAGCATCTTGTCACTACCTAGAAATGATAAATAGGATTGATAAATATATTTGGATTTTAATTTTCTGTTAAACAAACAGTACTGAGTCTTGTCCTTCTTTAAAATGGTGCATTTTTAATGATTTCTCATCAAATATGGATATAATCTCCATTCTACTTCTTCAGATAATTTTACTGGTCATTTTTTAAGATCAAGGCAAACATGAAATGTGCCACAGAAAAATTTTCAAACAACTTAATTTTCACAGAAAACAAAAAGAAGTAGTATAGTCCTCAAATAAATTTAAGTACATACAATTAGCATCCTTTACAATTTCTTAATTCATTTGTAAAATTCCGTTTTAATTTTGCTTTTGGAAACATACACGTATTCTTATTTGCTTTGATTACTTTTTCAATTATTCATAAAATTCTTTCACTTAAAATTTATACTGCAGTAGATGAAACATAGAGTTGCCGATACTATTATATTTTATTTTGGAATAATGTAATGAAAAGCCTTTCAAGTAGCAAAATATTCCAATGAATTACATGCTTTTTCTCTTTTGGCTTTGCAGAAAAAGAAACTGAAATGAATTCTCTTAATGAAATAAATAAATCAACATGTTGATACATTCCATCTCTCTCTGAATATTCTCTTCTTTTAGAATGATTAAGTAATTTGATAACAATTATGTCTTTAAAAAAAGAAATCATTATTTTGGCAAAATTTCACAATAATTGTTTGTTATGATAGCTACATGTACATGAAGAGCATATTTATTTATTTATTTATTTATTTATTTATTTATTTATTTCTGAATGATACATCACATTGATACATAGAAATAACTCCTTGGAGCAAACATGATCAAGATAATATAAAACAGTTTACAGTCAAATCTTACATAATTTTGATCAAGAATATTGTTGGAATATAATGGAGTAACATACAGAGGTATAGCAATATAAGCTTAAAGCTTGAGACGTTGCCATACCTGTACACTCATAATTAATCATCATTTACGAGATAATAAGTATACAATGGGGTAAAACACTAACTAATACAAAACAACAACTCAATAATCTACTAGCACTTGTAATTCAATGCAGCAAATCAATAAAACTAAATACTACTAAAACATTATATACAGTAATTGTTGAAAGAAGGATGAAAGAAGAAAGTAAGAGGTGCCATTTGGTAAGGGGGCCGTCACACTGAGGTCGTTCTGTAACGTTCTATAACGTTCTTGCCCGTTATTTAAAAAATTGCTGAACGGCCTTTGGTCGGGTTGGAACTTATAACTTTGAAAAATAATTTCTTGAATACGATACTAGGCAGTTCATAAATAGTTCTCGTTAAGTCAATTCCGTCTTTATCGCATCCGCAATACGTTGTTATCCAGTTCAGACCGAGTAAACGGCTCGTTCACTCTATACCGTTCGTAGCACGTCCAAACCGTCACTAAAAGTGCCTATGCGCAGCATGATAAAAGTTAGGTACCATGTTCGTAGTACGTCCTTCTCGTTCAGAGAAGTCCTACCCGTTTAAGGAACGTTGTCACTACGTTTAATTTTAGAACTTGAAGCCAGTACGATTTTTTTGAACATGTTAAAAAAAATCGGAATGCCTTTCCGTTCATTCCGTTCGGGCCCGTTCGCCAAGTTCGTAAACAGATTGTAAACCGTCTGTACTAGATTCTAAAAGGTCTGTACTACGTTCAGTCCGTGTGTAAACAGATTGAGCCCGTTCACCAAGAACTACCTAGAACGCAGTGAGAACTAGCTCAGTGTGACGGGAATTATGACATGCCGTTCTGTTTAAAAATTGAAACGTATGTTCGTAGTACGTCCTTCTCGTTCAGAGTAAGTCCTACCCGTTTAAGGAACGTTGTCACTACGTTTAATCTTAGAACTTGTATAATGAATATACAATGCTCGTTTGTTAAGACGTCCTAGCACATCTTTAGAACGATTTAAGTACGGCAATTTCGTTTGTAGTACGTCCATCTTGTTTCAGGTACGTTGCCACCCCGTTAAATTTTAGGACGAGATGGGCGCCCGATTTTTTTTTAACACTTTTTTGAAAATCCGACCGAGCTAGTCCATGAAGTTCGTAAACAGATCGTAAGAAGTATCTGCTACGTCCACTCAGTTTACACACAGACTATGCCCGTTCAGCAAAATTTGCAAGGACGTAGTAGGAACGAGCTCAGTGTGACGGGGGTATAAAGCATTCCAAACATCCGGGCCATGATGTCGAACTGATTTATGAGCTAAAGCGGTGCGGGGATTGACTAAATGTATATTAGCTGATTGTCTAGTAGAATAAGAGTGAACATCATTGTTTCGCCTAAACATAGACGAAAAAGAAGTTGGTAAACTTTTCTTATTGTTGACTTGACTTATGTGCATAGGACGGTGTGTCCCTTCGCTCTCCTACGGGTGATCCTTTTCCACTCAGTTCTACCCTGGGCTAGGTCTTCAGCATCCGGAAGGGGGAGTCCTACGTCACTTTTGACTTGGTCTCTCCATCTGGAAGGAGGACGTCCTGGTGGTCTCCTCTTTTCAAAGTCATTTCTGTAGGCCTGGACTGGAAAGCGGTTCCGTGGCATACGGCATACATGGCCGAACCACCTCAGGCGTTTTTTTTAAAGCTTCCTCATTAATTGTGTTTGGAATTTGTAGTCTCCCCCTGATATCCTCATTCCTGATTCTGTCCAGTAAATGAACCCCCAAAATGGTGCGTAGGCATCTCATTTCAAAGACCGCGAGTCTATCTTG
>CALNVZ010000174.1:59712803-59740521 GCA_940671915.1 Paracentrotus lividus
TACTGTTGATCTGCCCAAGACCATATTTTCCCAATGCTGGCGCCCATGTTCCATGGTCCGTTCCCACTTTAGCATTGAAGTCACCCATTAATATGTCATTCTCCTTCTTGGGGATCTTCTGTAGATGAAGCTGTAGTATGTCATAGAACTTGTCACTCATCACTGTAAGCTGTTGTAGGGGCGTACACTTGAACAATATTCAACATGCCGTCCCTCATCCTTAACTTTGCTGTGATGATTCGTGAAGAGACAGCTTCATATGTATCAAGGCACTGCATCATTCTTCTTGAGAGCACAATTCCAACACCTTCTCGACTGATGTTGTCCTTTCTGCTTGACAATAGGAAGGTGTAGTCCTCTTTCTCTGTTAGTGTCTCAGAACCAGTGAGATGTGTTTCACTTAGACCTAGGATATCAAGATCAAATCTCTTTATTTCATCAACTAGAATGTCCCAGTGACCTGCCGTCCTCATTGTACGCACATTCCAGGTACCTAGACTAATAGCTGTGGATTTTCCTTGGTTCGTACGTGACTCACTTGTGTTCTTAAAGAACTTGTCATGTTCTTTCTTTCTGTGTAGTTTTTGGTAATTTGCCACATTTTGGCTACTTACGCTGTCTGTAGAAGTTGTTGTATCTACAGTGTTTTTCCTGACTTTTTTGTTGACACTAACTGCGGTGGTCGTCTTCCTAAGCTCCTTTCTCTTCCTTGTTGCTGCTGTCGATCTTAATGTTGACGGATTCTCTGGTACCTGTAGGGATGGCAGCAAAATCTCCGGTAGATTCTTAGCACCCCTGCCACTCTGTTGCCAGTGAGCAGCCGCCGGGACTCGGGGCCTAGTCATAGGTTTTTCTTTCATGGTAGGTTTTGTAGGAGTAATGACCTGGTCGGTGAAGCTGGGCATGCGGTCAATGACTTCCCAGCCTGAGCAAGATGTACTGCTTCTGTAAAATGGAGGAGGTCACCACCCTACCCCCAGTGGTTTGTTCGGGTTTTCCTTCCCTACTTATTGTACCTATACATAAAGAGTGCGGTTTGCAGAAAATTTATGTCATTAATCGTAAGGCTCTTCAGCTTGATGAAGAGTGGTTGTGTATGGTCAAGAAATCCTGCCCCAGCACAAATTCGTATAGCTTTCTTTTGTAAGAGTAGAATATTATTTGTCACACATTTAGATGTTACCCAAAGAAGATTACAGTATACAAATATACAATGACAATCGAGGATCTGGTTAAAACTATTCGCATCGAAGGAACACCACATAGTACTATTCTCTCGAGGGCCATCGGCCCGAGAGAGAATAGTACTATGTGATGTTCCTGAGTGCGAATAGTTTTAACCTGTTCTGAGAATGAGTCATTGTATATTTGTTTTATATCCCTTCCACTATAATATCATTCCTTTTAATTTTTTTAATGAACAAAATTATATAGTCTATGCTTACCTTTCTTCTGGATCCAATACTTGTCTTGCCTAATCGATCGTCTGTTATGTAAGTGCACCTGGTCAGTGCAGCTCGCCGAAAGTTTCCCGTGGCATGCAGTGGAGAATTCAGGTAAAAGCAGCAGAGTAGCACCGCTCGCGTTGCGTTGCGCAACTCGTGAATATAGGGTTGGGGGGGGGGGTCGGAAAAACGTATAGTCCAGTTTTTCCCTAGGGGAAAAATGTACTATGCGTGACGTCATGAAGAAAAACGAACTATTTCTTGAGAAACGTTTTTCTTAGTTAAACTATTCTTTTTCTCCTTGTGTACACTCTCAATGCAAACAATCTTAGATAAGGGATATAAAATAAGATATGTATGGTAAGATTAAAGTATTATACAACATTAAAATCACTTTATCAGGAACTACATATTTCACTTAATATAATATTCCAATATTTCGGGATATTGGTGTTCTTATGTGTTTCAGATGATCACTCCAGTTTAGATTTTCATTGATGTAAACACCTAAAAATTTGGTGCAGGTCTTTTTTTCCAATAACACGTCATAATTCTTCCTTCCTTTGAAGTAAATATAATTTGTTTTTTGCACATTGAGGGACATTATATTGCTCCTGAACCAATGAGTCAGTTTAGGCAATTCATTGTTAATTGTATTCTCAAGAGTATTTATATCTTTGTGAGATAAGAACACACTTGTGTCATCTGCGAATAGAATATAATTTAAGATGGTTGATACATTGCAAATATCATTTATATATATCAAGAATAATAAGGGGCCTAATATCGAACCTTGAGGAACTCCCCATTTTAAGAATGAAACATCAGAGTTTACAAAGTTATATGATGTAAACTGCCTTCTATATTTCTTTCTCAAACTATCTGGTGTTTTTCCTGTTTCAAAGAATGATGTACAGTGTATCATACATTACAAGCCACACATTAACCATACCAATACAATGTCAACATACCTTAATCAACAAATATCATACATCAAAACCTAACGCAAATACCCTGATCAAATATACCATAAGTTTGTCAAGCCAAGTGTGATTTGGTAAATATTTACACATTCCTATATCCCTTGCATATTTTGAGCTAGTTTGAAAATATAAGAATCATGAACAAAGGGGCATATTGGTTGATCCAAGTGGGCGCCAAAGAGGCAAGCACTCTCTATTTTGTGGGGCTCCATATAAATATTGATAACACAAGATCCATGAAAATTGACATGCGCGCCCCCTCATTTTCAAGTTTCTGTATCCTGGGGAGAGAAAGAATAAGAAAGGTGGGAGAGAAATAGAGAGAGAGAGAGAGAGAGACACACACACACACACACACACCCACACACACACACACACGTACAAGGTACAAGGTACACACAATGGGACAGAAATAATGAAAGAATGTAATACAGTATAACAGGAACGTAGCTGACATAAACCAGAAGGATAGAACTCAACAAGGAGACAAATGTGAAGAAACTGACCAGAAATATATAATTAAAAAAATGAGGACACAAAACGGGATTCCATCAGGATTAAACCCCTGACTTCTTGATTTCCAAACAAGCGCTCTACCAACTGAGCTATAGCAAACCCTTATGGCAGTGTCCGTACTGGAGAAATCTGACACATACAGACAAACAAGCTGAGTCAGACTTGTTCACACTGTCTCTAGGTGCTAAAGGGATATACTCCAAACTACATTTTTTGGTGATATGTTCACTATACCAAGGCACCTATGCACATTAGAAGTTAATAATACCATACTATCAAAAGCAAAAATGCATAGCTTGCAAATAAAGGACTTCATGTCACAAACGCATGTTTAAAGATGTAGCTGTTGAAACATTAAACATTCCTATTGAAGCACACAAAAACACATGTTCTTGTCTTGTTTGTTGGCCAAAAGCTTAACTCTTTAAATAAAAAAAATTCTTCTTGAACAAATCAAGTCAGCCACAGATGAAATATCGAAATTTTGCTTGGTATAGTTATCATGTGTCGCATTCATACAAAATGCCATTTAGAAAGCATAGTTCAAAGATAGCAGAATCACAGCACTGTATAAAATTCATTTGATAGACAACAAAATATTTTCAGCCACAAATAAAACATTACAAGATACATAAAAAAGCATGCATAAAATCAATTGATCCTGCTCATTCAATTGCATATGCAAATCGTACATAGAGCATAAAAAATGAAAGATTTGATATTGACTGGAAATTTAGTTGAAGCACCTAAGCCACTAAATGAATAACCTAAAAACAATCATTATAACCAAGGATGTACATGTATTTTCAAATTAATTCTGTACCTTACTTGCTATTTGTATCCCAATTTGGAGTGATAAATCAACAGCTATTTTGCAATGACCACTGAGTATGTACATGTAGAATTTTATATAAAATATTTTAGCCATATCACTTGAAATAATAATGATAACAAAATCCTTTCATAAATACCATAAGATCTGAATCCACTAGTAACAATAACATACAAAATTAATCTCAAAGTTATGATACAATGAAAAATGCTTATGGGCAATTCCATGATTAGTTTTGTTAAACTTTCAATGGCTAATATGCATGACATGATACAAATATAAATAAAGCTTAATGTTTTTCAAAAACAAAAGAAAGTCAATGTCATGATATAAATATGATAGACAAGATGTAAATTCCATAATACAATAATAAACAAAACTTAATCATTCCATTCAATTCAATTCAATAAAGGTTTATTAAAAATAATCATGTTTGGCAGTACCAGGACTGAATTGTACATAATTATTTCAAATTTCAAATACAGTCATACATAGATGGATAATACAATCAATATTTACAATTTAAAAGAACGATATACTTTGTATAAAATTGATTATTTAAAACGTTCATATTTAAATGGTTTCCAAAATCTACATCGAATAAAAAGCAAAAGTTATAAACTTCAATAATGTCTACTGAGCAAACGTGTGTGGCATGGAAGAGAACTGTTTTTAAATCATCTTGTATGAAATTTAAATGGTTGGTATTTGTTTAGGTTGCGTTAGTTAGAGAAGTGTGTTTTCTTAGGAGGCAACTATGATTGGCACAATTTGTTATTTTTAAAGCAATGGCAAAATCTGTACAAAACTTTTCTCTGCAACTAACCAAAAAAGCTATTTTAAGCAGGATAAAACTCACACTTCCCCGATTTAAGTTTTTGTAAGACATGCGTGTATGATGTATAGTTTTATTTTATTCTAAAAAGCTCTTTTCTTGTATGCTTTCCAAATTTTTGCTCTGCCCAATTGTTTGATTCGCAAAGTGGGGCACAATACTCTAAAATTGGTCAAACATATCCGACATAGCTAGTAATGTGCTTAGATTCCAGTAAATTGTAACATTTAAATATTCGTAGCATATACATGTATAGCACCCCGATTCCATTTTCAATCACATTCCATTGTAACACCTAGGATTTTTACATTTACAGTTGGTAATAAGAAATTATGAATATAAAGAAGAAAGTGAACATAGGTTGTTTTTGCAAATGAAAAATACATTGCAGAGAATTTGAATGGATTGGATTTCATATTATCAAAAACATTTCATAACTTGAACGATTCAAGTTCATTTGGTAATTGAGAAGCTTGTTAATTTAATCCACACTATACCAATGTCGATCATCGACATATACTGTAATCGTGGAAATTTTTGCGGTACATTAATTTTCACGGATTTCGTGCAAAGATCGTATGGCGCGAATTTAAAAACACACGAAAATATGAGCATATTATCTTATGCATGCTTTGCATAAATGCAGCGCGAATTTAAGAACTCGCAAATATGTCTTGAGAACTTTAATCACGAAAAATTAATCACGCGAAAATAACAGCGAATAGAGTAGTAGGCCTACAAAACAGAAGAATCTGTACAGACATCAATGATCATTATAAGGAAAATGGGGCCAAGTTTTCTACCTTGAAGTACCCCAACACAATTATATCTAATATCAGAGGGTTGCCCTTTACATATCACAGGTTACTGACATTGATATTAAAAAAAAAAATTTTTTTAAAAATCAACGATTAAATGGAATAACTTAGGTCTGACGTGTAATTCAATCAACTTATTTTGACCATTTCTGTCAAACGCTTTAGAAAAATTCAGTCATAATTATTTTAACAATTTATCTACCCTTATCAGATTTGTTGTATGATTTATGCATCAAACCAGCCAAGTAAAGTGACATGTAGATAGATTTTTTTTTTATATTTCCAAATTAATTTTGATCTATTTTTCCAGAATTATCCTCCAAAAGCTATTTTGAAGCCAAATGACTCAGCTACCTATGAAAGTATTGAAATTAGACCAAATGGACCGAATCCACATATTTGTGGGTGGGTGTGATTTTGGTACAGTTGTGTATATGGGCAATTCCACGGTAACTGACGTTACACACAACCAGGAATTTTCTACATTGTTTGTACCGTAGTTACATAAATAAGAATACATTGGGTCTCAAATTAATATACCTAAATAAGTAAATTGTAAAGGAAGAAGTTGTATCTAAAATTCCACCCAAACATTATTTCCATTGAAACGCCAAGCAAAAACATGTCGGTAACTGACGTTACAGAAACGGACATGCAAAATCAGTGTTTGATCGAATCTCAATATCTCATGTCCACGGCGTGTTGTAATGATAAGTCCTTATATGACATCATACCTAGTCCTTATGAACAGATTTGCCAAATAAGGAGATATTTCATAATTTTTGTTTATGCTGGGGGAAACTTTTGTGAAGACATGTCGGTAACTGACGTTACCCTTACATCTTCCATAGACTTTAACATGTAAAATCTTCAATTTTGAATTTTCAAAATATTTTGTGTTCCGGGCTTTTGAGAATTATGTTTTTGATATGAACATCATACCTATGTTCTAGGCAACAGATTGGCAAAATAAGAAGTAATGTATAATCATTTTCCTCGATTCAGTTAAAACTTTACTATTAACATGACAGTTTTACACATGTATTTCCTATTGGTTTGTACAGAATAGTTTGAAAATTTTATTTCTTACTACTTTAAAAACTAAATTTCATCACAATACATAGCAAATATTGGAATATGTCAGTATTAAGATATTAGAAAACTCTAAAATAGTATTTTGATTGATTAATACACGTAGGATGTCCCACACATGTATCTTTGTGTGTAGTGACATGTGAATCTTAGCATATTAGTGCCTTTATTATAATTTGATGATTCTTAATCCTCACAGCACACAGCAATTCTTAGATGGAATTGATTTTTAAAATCACTTTTTAAACAGTTTCTTCCTCAATTCAAACTTTATAACTGCAAAATTAATTTCCATTTAACTCATCCACAGTCATAAAATGAAGAATGTCAAAGCTAGGTAATGAAAATTTGTTTAAAATTACTTTTCGTCTTTTGCATCAAAATGAAATCCGGTTAAAGTAAAGTGTTTGATCTATGCTTTGTTCTACCACAAAATCGCGTAATCTAAGCAGGTGCACAGAACATTGGAGCTATGATCATACTTTCTTTCTTTCTTTTTTTCATTTATTTATAATTTTTTACAGAAAGAAATTTTAAATACAACTTATTTTATTTAGATAATCATAACATTTTAAATTATAGGCTCATATTCCAAAATTCAGAACAAATAGTAATGGAACCTTGATCACACAAAAGATAATCAACTGAAAATTTAAAGCAGATTTGAGGGGCTTAACAGTGTGTTCCTAAAAAAAGAGGACCGAAGTTCAAAGGTGTCAGTCATTCCAAAAGTATATGGTTTATTTTGTGATTTGTTTACTAAATTATTAAGTAACTCATCAGCTTTAATTTGAGACATTGCTGACGTCCAAAGTGTAATGGGTCACAGAGTTAGGGTCTTTGAAGGCGATAGGTACAAAACCCGTTTTTTTCCAAGTTTGTGGTTTTTCGGGTATGAAACAAAACCTTTCTTAAGTAATTGGTGTCATTGGATCTCTTTCAGCAAGTTTCAATGAAATGTCATCTTCTTTGCTAAAGTGGATTTCTCACTGGTAATGAGATGCGTTCTTAATTATGAGTCTCTGGAGTCTCGGAGAGGTCACTGCGACGGATTCTTGATTCTCCAGGAAGTCGCGAGAAAACCAAAACAAATGTCAAACATGTTCAATATTTAGTAGACTTTCTTTCAGACGCAAGCAAGTCTCTGTGACATCTCGGGTGGGTTGCCGCGACGTCCCCTAAATATGCACGAAAGTATCCACGATTCTCAGAAACTTTGTCGGACTTGCTAGCGATTAAAAGAAATCGAACAGGATTGACAATTTTTTCAGACTTTTGTTCGATTTCCCACGACGCCCTGAAGTCTCAGGAGACGTCACCACGACGTCACCACGACTCCAGAGGCCCATAATAGTGAAACCCATCTCATGCCTGTGGTCCTTTGGAAAATGAGATTGAATTTTCATTGAAACCTTGTGTGAAAAAATACCCCAAAACGATGAAACCAAAAACTACAAAATTTTGTTTGTACCCCAAAACCAAAAAACTTGGAAAAAAAACGGGTTTTGTACCTATTACCTTCAAAGGACCCTAACTCTGTGGGCCCATTACAATTTAGACGTCAAGCCCAAAATGTCTCAAATTAAAGCTGATGAAGTTACTTATTATTCTAGTAACAAATTCACAGAATAAACCATATACTTTTGGAATGATCTGACCTTTGAACTTCGGTCCTCTTTTTTTAGGAACACACTGTATATGTACATGTACACGCATGCGTTTTCCAACCTTAATCATTAAAAGAAGAAAGTTACCATTGGCACTGGCCAGTCATTTTTATTGCTAAATGGTTTAGTTAAGTAGTTGTAAATTAGTTTAAGCATGCAATACAGGAGTAATACAAATTGTACATGGTTTCTAAGAAACAATAACTGCATCATGGTAAACTGACGTTACACTAGGTTCATCGGTAACTGACGTTACCACAAATTTGGTTGTCAAATTTTGACTTGATTGTATTGTTGAATATCCATATCTTTGTATTGATAATAATGAGGATTGCAGTTATAACATTAGAAATCTTAATTGCATATTTGATACGTCTTCGTTTGGAAAAAATTAACAAGTTCATGTTTTCGGTAAACTGACGTTACATTCCCAATGAGGGTTGATTAAATCTAACTTTGTTGACCAAAGTCACAATTGACCAATTTTTATTAAATACAGTTTTGACAAAGTGTCCTCTTCTAACAACTTAATCCATTGTGAAAGATTATCGGGGAATAGAAACATTAGTGAGAAAATGAAAATGAGTTTCTTGTAATTATTACCTTTTCCATACCCAAAAACTTTGGAATACTTCAGATTATTGTATTAGAAAGTTGTAATGGCCGCCAATCGCGGAAAATTTTATTGATTTCTAAAACTTCAACTCATGTATTTTTTTGAAAAATCAAATGATTTGAACCAAATATCTTTTTTGAATTTCTGGGCACCCGTGTCCGGATTTTCATGAATTGCCCATATGTACAATTTCAGCATATTTACAGCAATATACCTACATACCATAATTGTATCATTAAATACAAAGAATGGAGGTCAATGTCATTATTAGATATAATTAGCCAACATATGAATTCTTAATACAATGAAAAAAAATTTAATCATAATCTATCATTTAATACAAAAGAAAGACAATGTCATGAGCAATATAATAGCCAAACATTTGAATACCCGAATATACAATATTAAAACTTAATCATAATTGTTGTCATTCAAATTAGAAGAAGGATCAATAATTCTGATACAATATAATATACAAGATTTGAATACCATGTACCAATAATAAAACTTAATCATAATTTATGATTTCAAATACAAAAGAAAATCAATGACATGCATACAATATACAATATTTGAATGCCATGATACAAAAACTTAATCAGTAATCTTATGAGTCAAATACAAAAGAAAATCAAGACATGATACTATATACAATATTTGAATGGACCATGATACAATACTATACAAAACTTAATCATAATCTTATTTGAGTCAAATACAAAGAAAATCAATGACATGATACTATATGCAATATATTGAATGCCATGATACAAATTACTATACAAAACTTAATCATAATTTATGAGTCAAATACAAAAGAAAATTCAATGACATGATTACTATATACAATATTGAATGCCATTGATACCATACTATACAAAACTTAATCATAATCTTATGAGTCAAATACAAAGAAAATCAATGACATGATACTATATACAATATTTGAATGCCATAATACAATACTATACAAAACTTTAATCATAATCTTATGGTTCAAATACAAAAGAAAATCAATTGAACATGATACTATATACAATATTTGAATGTCATGATATCAATACTATACAAAATTATATATTCAATGAATGCTTCATGGAGTCAAATACGCTTTAAAGAAATATCGATGACTATGATACAATTATACATTATATTTGTTCAATGCCAAATACAATACTATAACAAACTTTATATCATAATCTTTGAAATATGCAGTCCAAATTCAAATGATAATATCAATTCATTGATAAAATTATATAATTAGCGAATCGTTAATGTTTCACAAGTCTGTCATGATTGCAAATCTTACTTAATAGCTTTACATTTAATATTGGTTTCTCTAGCCAATCCTTCCTCTAAACAAAAGTGACTTCCCCAGTTTTAGGAGAAATGTTCCTATCAAGCCAATTTTAAAAAATACATTCTTACATTCATATTAGATTTTTTAATTACGTTGTATTAAGTTTTTTAGTCTTTGCAGCGACAAGGTATTTACTTCACATACTTTTTGAACATGTGAATTTTATAAGCGTTAAATTTATCAAGGTTTAAAACAAATTGTTTTAATGGCTAATTGGTTGCACAATTTAGACAGACAAGTAGAGTAATGCTGAGAACTTACCATTCTACATTTCGAAAATATGAACAAACCCTATTATGTAATGTCACCAAAGCGTCCAAACAAACAAGTGTAATCTCCATACATAACAAATACACATGCTATACATAAAATGCATGCAGATTAACTGCATTACTAGAATGTGATATTATTAGATTTAGTTATCTCAATAAACGAATTGAAATCATGTGACAATTAACAAGTGCCGAGCAAAATTGAAATCATGGCCTTTCTGTGTAGCCACCAGTCATGAGTGACAATATACTGTAATCCTTTGCTGGGTCATTCCATGCGACATTCACGCCAATAGAAAAGCATACAAATGCATTATGCACCCTTCACGTCTCAGAATTGCTTTCAAATTTGGTACACATAAAGTTTAAAACATTACACTTCCTCATGAACACACAAAAAAAAATAGCGTAACGGTCCGTCGGCTTTTCCGAGCTATGCCGCCCTTTTTGATTCGTTTTGCAAAATGGCGTGTGAACTATCCGTTCAACGGACACAATGCCAACAGAACTGCAGTTGACAATTTTTTATTTAAACTGGTACCATTCAAAAAGGAATTCAAAAGAGGAATTTCAAAAATGGTATTCAAAAAATATTAATTGGAGCAGATTTTAAAGTTTGCAATGTTACTTTGAGCGCTTTCCCTTAATAACACTTATGATTTAGACCCCCCAGGCACGAAATCAAATAATTTTTTTACTTGATTTTTATGTATGTTAATTGTCATGAGTGATAATATTAAACATGCATGTAAAAATCAGGATAATAATATTATCTTCTTCACACTTATAAAAACTTCTTTTTTAATGAATTTACAAAGTTACTGTTACGCGCCACATACTGATATTTGTGTTGGTAATGTGTGTACAAGACTCCAATTATACATGGAATACTTCAAACTTGAATAACATTACAATCAAATGCCATAAATGTATTCCATATCTGTTGCTGAATGCTTCAAAGATCTCAAGGATGTATCCAGTTTTGGGACAGTAGAGTCTGATACGATGTAGGAAGCATTTGTTTTCTGTCAAAAACGCAGAATTTCTTGAATGATTTGTATCGTTATACCTATTGCACCCCAATCAAAAGGCTAAACAAATGTCTCTATTCATAAGCAAATGGTCTACGCTACATGTATACATTATTCATTGTGTTAATGTTTCCTTTATTACCTGAAATGTTATATTTCCTGTTTAATTTGAATTGTAATTTTAACTTCGTTATGGAAGTATTAATAAGCCTATAAATGGAGACTTGTACACACTTACTAACACAAAATATATCAGTATGTGGGTGGGCGTAACAGTAACTGTGTAAATTACATATAAAAGAGTTTTAAGGCTGAAGAAATAAAATATCGTCCATAGATATTTACATGTTATTTAATATTATACTGACAATTAACCATACATAAAAAGTCAAGTAAAAAATATTATTCGTCTTGGGGAGTCAAAATCAAGGTTAAATGGAAAGGTCCAAGGTCATAGCACTTAAATGTGCTCCAATAATATTTTTGATACCATTTTTTGAATTCCTCTTTGAATTTCCATTGAATAGTACCAGGTTTCTCAAAAAAATTGGTCAACCAGTACAAGGCGCATTGTGCCGTTGAAATGGGAAGGTCACACCCATTTTTGCCAAAACGAATCAAAAAGGGCGCCGGGCCATAAGCTCAGAAACCGACGCGGACCGATTTACGCTAATTTTTTTTGTTTCATCGCCGAAGCGTAATGTTAAACTTTATGTGTACCAAATTTGAGCAAATTCTGAGACGGTAGGGTGTAACCCATTGGGTGAATTGGCATGGAATGACCCTTTGGTAATAATTATCCCATAATAGCATTTGCAGGGATCCCAGCATTTCAAGGAAAAAAAAAAATCCCTGATTTTTCCCTGATGAAATCTAAAAATTCCCTGATAATTATTTAACCCCATTTACAGCTTCCCATGTTGTCTTTGTTGTCGCCGTGAACCTTTTGCAGTATAAAACACTAGTCTGACTACCGAACTTTTTTCCCCCCTGACTTTTCCCTGATTTTGAAGCATTTTTAGCAAATTCCTGACATTTCCCTGACTGGAAAAAAGTAAAATAATTTTCCCTGATTTCCCTGATGGGCTGGGAACCCTGATTGGGGTAGTTTACCACTACTAAAATTTCTATAAACATACATATACATTATAATATTGACTTTGGGGACACCAGGAGAGGACGTCCCTATAACATATTCCAACTAAAGATTATAATCCTTGTAAGCATCAATGTAAAGAGAGACATAGTCAATATTTTACAGCCCCTGACTATGATACCTGCAGTCTACCTTAAGCATTGTGATGATTGGGTAAGAAAAAAGAAAAAAAGAGAAAAAAAGAAGATATAAATATTAATAGATTCTGTCATCTGTGATGCGTCACGTCGAAAGGAGAGACTAATCGCGATTTTTGAAATCCATTTTATTTGATATTATTGATCTCTGATTCATTGCCTTGTAATTGATTATATAACCCGACTGTAAAGAGGTAAATAGAAGTGAGATATTAGCCTTGAACGCGAGGAAAATTGTGCTCTTGGACAATCAAAAATCAAAGAGAAACGTCTGCGAAGTTTTGACTTCCGTTTGACGTCCGAGCCATGAAAAATAAGACCATTTTTGTCACCGCTCTAATCACCGAAATCCCTAGCAACCACTTTTACAAAGGTGAAACGATTGACCATGAGGAGGTTGCTATTCAGAGTTACAGAGAACAATACTCGTCCGTCACGCATGATCGAGGCAAACGCAGCAAGCGATGTTGTCTAATAACATTCAATTCTTCTCAAAAAAAGAAACTAAATTTGATTAGTTGTTTTATATCTTGTCAAATAAATAAAAACGTCCATGTTCTTTCTAATTGTTTAAGAAAAATCCGCTCTTTTAAGAAAAGTGTTTACCAATCCTGGCGCTATAATTATTAGAACAAAAACTATTTTAAAAACCTTTGGTGGTTTTTCCGATGTTTGCGTGGTCTTCTTTGAATGTCAATCCGTAGACTCTTACTCATATATAAAGCAGGTCATTGATATCTGAACTCTGTTGGAAATTTCGTAACATAATAATGGTCTATAGACTAAATTATTCTTGTACAGGGGTTTATTGCATTGTTTATATTCTTTGAATAAGTATATGATAGAGATAAGCCTCCAAAAATGTTTTAAGAAATATTTGCGCCTCACGAATGTATTTAGAATTTCTCTGATCACGTTTTAGAGTTGCTAGGGTAGCTTAAGACAATGAAAATTAAAAACGTAAATGATTTGCTCGATCTCGTCTTTTATTGTCAAACTTGTTACCAGTAATAAGAAGATATTAATAATTTTAGAAATGATTATTTTTAAGAGTAAATTCGATTTTGTTCGTCGTGTTTAGTTAAAACGCTACTTTCTTTAACAACATGTTATTGTAAATAAACTGCAGAAACTTTAACCTAATATACTTGTATCAGAAGTATTTTCACGTCAACCTCTTTTGTATGCTCTATGTTTCCCTGATGGAAACCAAATTTGTTCAATAGGAGGTTTTAATTTCCCATCAGGACAACAGATATCGCGGCCCTTAAAATAAAATGCTGAATATAACATTCATTTGGATCCAGATAGAACGCTAATCAAGCAAGAAGTAGCTTGTCCCCACATAACCCCCCCCCCCCCCTCTCCCCATCCCAATTGTTAGATTTGGACATTCGTTTGCGTGCTCCGCTAATCCCGATGAAACAGCTTTATTCACAACAGGTTGTGGCATCGCACGCAAAATTTCTGAGTGCAGCTTAAAGAGAGTTAGTTCGCTATTCGCTCACAAAAACAAACAAAAATCCAGTTGAAAATCACACACACATGACAAAGCCATGCGTTGCTAAGGGCGGTGACTAAACGGAAAGGGAAATGAGCGTGGACGTTCGCTTGTATGTCCGGAAAAAAAAAAAATTATGACCGAAAAAAACACTCGCCCGATAAACGCTTTTACCACTTCCCGTTACCATTTTTTACTCATGTTTTTAAAACTGATGCAAAAGATGAAGCATGCTTAGAACCCAGAAAATCAACAAAAATAAATTCCGCAAAATTTTGACTTTTTTATTAGTTTGTCGATTTACTCGGATCTTTGATCTGCGACTTCTCTCTCATTTCGACAAGACGTATCACATCTGTCAAGGGAAGATGGGCAAATTTGCTTAAAGGAGGGCGAAAGAGAATGTGAATTCAGAAGGAATATATAAATGTAACTATATGTTAGAATATTATGGATAACTCATGGAAAAGATGGATAACTCTCAATGTTATATATTGCAAGGTCAAGGTGATTTGTATGTATATGAGATAATATTGATCAAGTAATAGATGAGCTCCCTCATTGAAATCTTACTTTCTATTCCTAATCTTCCCAATCAAGCTCACTTTAAAATTGATGTGTGAAAATATCAAAATGACATAATCCAAGCAGGATTTATAAAATGCCAGGCAATACAATGAATTATGGTTAAACAAAAGTCCTCAGTTTCCCTTACAAAAGTCTTAGCTCCTTGTTCTTTTATTCATGAAGCAAATTTATGAACAGTAAAAAAGAACCATCCTACAGTAAAAAAAGAACCATTCTAAAAATGCATTACAATATTGTCGCCCCAGTAATTGAACCAAGAGCAAAGGTAGGAGCTACTCAAAATGTATGCCAGCTAGTACCGTGTTTAAAAGTCTTATTCTCATACTCGGTGTTCATTTGATCCTGAAGGTAATATACTTAACCCTACTGTATTATAATTGTATAGGCCTCTCTTTTATACATGAATTACAAGACACTCTAGACCAAGCCATTTACATTGTCATAATAAAATCTTGTTATACTTTATAGGCACACAGACATGTGAACATGGTTAAATATTGGACCGGGAGAACTGACTTGTTAAACAAAATCTTGCATCCATGCTTGTTATAACAGGGGTAGACTGTATGATTAATATTGGACCGGGAGAACTGACTTGTTAAACAAAATCTTGCATCCATGCTTGTTATAACAGGGGTAGACTGTATGATTTAGATCCACGTGGGCTAAACCCATTTGGTCTAATTTTCATTTGGTCTAAATTTCACTTGGTCAAATTGACAATTCATCTATTAGCCAAATGGTCTAAGTCCAAAATGAATCATTGGTCTATTACAAGTTTGTAACATGAATCGACAAAATGATGTAAGACTAAATAGGAGGAGACTCGTTACTAGGGGAAGTTGTTCACTCCAAATTCATCCCAATTTCCAGTTTTATGGGGCAATTACCTGTCAGGTCGTAAATGTATCAAAGATGGGAAAATGGACAATAGATGAAATCAAAGTGGGTTTAGACCAATTGGTAATTTACTGACTATACTAGATAACAAAGTCTTATTTACTGTACTGGAGCAAATAATAATTACACCTCAGGTAGCAAAGGACTTTCCAAAAGGTGACTGCCAATATTTGTGAGTGTAACATGTGGAAACTTAAATACAACATCTATCAGATAGGAATGCATGGTTTATGAAGTGCATCTTAAATACAAATTTATTTCAGTACAAGGTACTGCAGCATCTTTTGAGGTAGAACTGGAATACACCCACACAATAAGAATTTCATTTTTCAGAAGTACAAACTCTTGGCTGCTTCTCAGGAAATCCTTCTTCTTCTTTTCAGGTCATTACATTCTATTACGGTACACCAGTCCAGTGTTGGACACGAGACTTTGCTCTAGGGTTAAACACTTCAAGGTCTTCAAGGACATATGATTGTATTAGATGGGGGCATACCAGCAGGTGTTCCATGTCTGCTCCCAGCCCACACTTACACTAACCCAAGGAAAATCTTTGGAAACTCTTGATTTGGTTTAAGGACTTTGATTTACGAAAAGTAGCTTTGATTAGTTTGCCTGCCTACATGTATGTCTCTTCTGATGTAGAACTTTCATCAGAACTGGAATAATCACACAGTTGAACAGAAGGTGATTCCTCAAGGATATCAACCCTCGGTTGCTTTTCAGGAACAACCTCGTAAACCATTGACCAAGTACATGGAGCTACCCTCTTTGAATTCTGGGATCTACCACTAATACTTCCTACAGTTTGGGGAGATTTCCGATCTTTATCACTACCCTGACATGAGACAGAGCCATTACTGCAGGCAGTATAGGATGAAGGCAAAGAGACAAACTTGTCAACTGATCCTGAAAGATGATGGACAGAGGTTGGCATTCTGGAATCTGGCCTCTTGTGAGGTAATGTTCGAGTATGGGAATGCTGTACATGTAGGTCTGCTGCAGATTGAGGAACTTGAATGGGGCTAGGTGGTATGGAATGTGTGGGTTGAGGTGACTCGGTTATACCACCTACTTTGGCTGCAAGCGACGGAAGTTGGGAACATTCCTGGCTTTCTGATGGATACAAGGAGGTATCCAGAAGATCTCTACAGCCATTATCATCAGATCCTCCATCTTGGTTTCCAGCTTCTTGAACAGATGATAATTCTTCAATAATCGTTGGCTGACTTGGCAAAGTAGCTCCGGGATGCTTGAGAATGGGAGTCAGACCTTCAGGTGTAGAATGCTGGACATTGTTAACATCATCAGGGGATGCAGGTGGGTGCTGTAGTTCAGGATCTCTTAATCCATGGAGAGGGTTGGGTGAGCGACGTTGTGGAAAGTCATTCAGATGCTCTTCAACATATTTTTCTCTGTCTTTTTTATGAGCTCCCCTGTTCCAACAGGAAGTTGAAAATAATGATTACTAGGTTAGATAGTAAAATAAGTAGCAGAAGAAGCAGGTATATATTTAATACTTAATGTTCAAGAAAAACATGTATTTTGATAAAGAACTAGTTTTTCAGTTGAATAGCTTCCTTCTCTCATGATGTGAAAAAAAGTGTGCACCTCTCTATAGTGCTTCAACAAAAATATGTTTAGATTGTTGTTAGTGTAGAAAACAAGAGTGAAAGCTAAAGGAGGTTTATGAAAATGCTCGATACCAAAAATTATCATTGCTAAAAAAAACCCACAAAAACCAAAACAATATGTATTTTTTGATTTATCACTAATTCAATAGATGTAGATATCCATAAATCATTAAGGTCATTCGAATTCAGTGAACTTCATTTCTTTTCATTTTTGGCTGATTCTATGACATCTCAAAAATTCATTAAAAATTGCACATGTGGGACTTGGAACCAAGAAAAAAAAAAAATCACTAAAATGCAAATTACACAGGGTTTCTCTGATTTTTTTTTCTTTACAAATTTTGCTAAAATGAAGAAGAGATATACTCTTCCATATTCCAAAGGCCACGTTATATTTAGCTAATTAAAAAAGGGTGAAATAACTTCTGTCATATCCTTTAGGCTTTATTTCTTAGGTCAATACCAAACCATTTAAAAACTTGTCATTATTATTCAATTGTTATCTTAACTACATGTACAATTTAAAAACCAAACTAAAACATTTCCAATGAAGAATTCACAGAAATTTCAAACTGCATACTGGACGACAAAAACAGCTGCCACTTCATGTCATGTCCGTTACGCTCACAGTTACTGAATATAAATTTTCTCTTTAAATATCAGTGAAATGTGCTTGATAAAGTGAATGAAATATATCTGAGAAATGTTTGCTTTGTTTCAAGAGGTTTTAAAAAGCCAAAATTTGACTCACTGTCATATCAGTTATGCTGGAATTGACCATGATTATACAAAAAGGCAAGCTATGGCATTGTCATCTGTATGATGCATTTTAGAAATTGTTATCACAGAATATTCACAATTTTTGCTCATCTTTGTAATGAAGATCAAGAACATCATCATTATTTGAGAAATGTAGACTTATAGACTTTTTTTTTTTTTTTTTTTTTTTTTAAAGACTTTTAAACTTTCTTTCAACCATACAAATTGTTGGTTCAGGCAGCCTAGTAATAACTTGATACTATAATACAATTCTTCATGGAATAGAAGCTCATGCACATCAAAATTACTCGTAAATCCCTCCATAGATTTAAAAAAAAAATTAGCACATGTCATGTAAAATGTATTATCTGCAAAGTTTTATTTTGTAGAGAAGAATTATAATTCACAATTTCATAAATCATAATTTCACTTTATTCCATTAATATTACAGGAAAAAAATATATTGTTTTCCTGTTCAAAACCAATTTATTTAATAAAATCATGTTAAAATCATGTTACACTGACCTGGGAAGGTATGAAGGATCAGGCATAAATTATTCCAGACTTTTAAGATGAGTCCCATTGAAATGGAAGTTTCCTTTAGTGATTTGAGGAAAGCAATCCTGTAACGACAATATAAAGCACGTTACCAATAGTAGTACATGTAGTTAATACTAAAAAAAAAGTGTAATTATAACTCCTAGGTATGGATATAATATCTCTTGCTATAAGGTCCCATGTAGAAATTTAAAAGGCATGATCCCTAAAAAAAATTATACACTTTTGAAATGGCTGCCAAAAAAAAAAAAAAAATCATGGTCCTTGGGATGGGGACAAGGTCTTTATAGAAAGCTCACATCCTAAATATTACTTTGACACATAAAAATCAAAAATAATTCATGTTACTGTCCACTTCTGTCAAGGACATGAAAATAAGGCTGCACAAGAATATTCATGTATGGGCGGCCATAAAGCATAATCCCTTAAAAAATTATACAATTTTGAAACAGCTGCCAAATAAAAAGACAGTTCTTTGGTTAGAGGTTTACTATAGAAAGCTCATGTATCCTCACTATTACTTTGATGCAAAAAATTCTGAAAATAATTCATGTTTGAGTAAGCACTGTCCACTTTTGTCAGCTGATTTGTGCCATTATTAATTATGGCCCTTATGGCCGCCCATATGTGAATATCCTTGAGGCAGCCTTATTTTCATGTCCTTTACAAAATCATTTTCAGACTTTTTCGTGTCATAATGATAGTTGAGGATATGAGCTATTTCAAAACATGAACCTTTTCACCAAGAACCCAACATCTTTTATTTGGCAGCCACTTCAAAAGTGTAGTTTTTTTTAAATGGGGGGATGTACATTTTGATCACAAATCAAAATGCTACTATGATACATGTAATTATAATATTCTGGTCTTACTAGTATATCACATCACGATACATGTACATATACTGCATTCATGGAAGTATTTGTGGTACATTAATTTTCGCATATTTTGTGCAAAGAGCAGCAGGTGCGAATTCAAAAAACCAGTGAATATATGGGCATGATTTCTTATGCATGTATTGAATAGGTTAAATTGCAAGCTTACAAACATGCAGCGCGAATTTAAGAACTTGTGAACATGTTTTGAGGCTGCTCAGCACGAAAAATTGATCACGCGAAAATAACAGTGAATACAGTACATGACATTTCTATGAGCATGCTTCCATGAACCATTGGAAATAGCATTTGGCCCACACAACATATGTATTATTATCACTACATGTAGTTGGTGATGTGCTCATGTATGAAGCACGGCTGTACATGTAGGTGATCTAAATGGAATAATTGCACAGTTCTACACTCCACTTGATAGTGTGTATTAAACTATTTTGTTTTAATCCCTTGCACTCGCACTTATGTCTTTGAGCAAGGCAACTACATGCTCCACCACACCCCAGGGGTAAAAAATGGGTACTTAATAGGAAGCAAATGCTATGTGGTTTACTTAGCATGATTGAGTGCGCCTCGGAATAGTTTAACTAGACAGATGGCGCTATACAAATACATTGTTATTATTATTATTATCTAAAAATGTAGATGGTATGCTGGGAGTGGAGATTGTGCACTGTAAGTGCGGAATCGCAAATGAATCCACCCTATAAATCTGTCCTCTCAAGGTTATAAATCCTCATCTATAAATTTTGATAGAAATGCAATATGGTGTCCCAGTACATTTAGATTATGGATTACAATACTCTCTTATAACCAGCCATATCACTTAAAATGGATGGGTGCCGGTCCTAATATGGCCGGAAAAACAGACTGTACCCTTTTTTCAATACACACTGTACTAGTAAGCAAAATAAATTCCTCACTGAAATAGATGTCCAAATTTATTACCCAATATGCCATTAAAACTTTTGAATGCTTGTGTTAGTATGTACCATCTTAGAATCTGCCATGGCTTTCAATGTACAGAAGAACTCATCTAGGAAGCGTGTTCCCTTCACTGTCAGCTCAGTCAGGCATGGCATATTTCCAACTGCTAACGCTAGGTCACGATTTGCTGATGTAGAGATGTCCGTTTCAACGATACTGAATTTGAAAGATTGAATCTGAGGGAAAACAACAAACAAAATGGTCATCATATCTACATTTATATCTTATCTTTACATATGTTCTTTTCATATGTAATTTGAGTCATATCTGATACTCTAGTCAGAGAATTGAATTGATATCAAGCTCAAATATGCAAATATTTCTATATTCAGAGACTGGATTATGAACGTCCAACACAGTATGCGAGATTAGTTCTAGAAAACAAAATTAAACATTTAAAATTTGCAAATCTACAATGTGCATGTAGCTTGCCCATGTTTTAGGCCGGTGGCTGAGCAGCTATAGTTTTCATGACCTGCCTCTAGGAAATACCTTTTTTTTTTATTTAAAGGGATCTAAAAATCACTTTTCATACAATTTCAAAACTTGGCAAGCCCAAATGTTGAATGTTAACTTAAAAATTAATCTTTTGTAGATTAATTCTCCCGTATTAATCTTCATGATAAAGGCCACTGGACATGAGATAAGAAAATCTGCTGGATCAACAACAATACAAGAGTTGGAGATGCTCCAACAACTTGAATGAGATCCTATTGGATGGACAAGAGCAACCATAAGATCAATAAAAAACTTTATTAACAGACATAGACACTAAACATCACCCAACAGCATATACAAATTGTATGGCCTATAATGCAACATATATGTACAGATTTTTATTCAAAGATTCCTCTTCACGACCATTTATTGCAGTCATTACTGCATGAAAGAATGAAAACCTTGAAATTATTAAACATTGATATATTGGTGTCTTTGTTTCACCTTGATATGGAAATGATTTGTGGTAACCATGATTCATTTGGCTTTGTAAAAAATTCACGCCTTAGGGGCCGGGGAAGATTCAAAGGTACATTTTCTTTAAGTATTTATAGGGAGAAATATTTTATCTGATCAATGTCTTTCTGTGTGTAAGGAGCTCAATGAAACAGAAAAGTGAGGTTTTCAGACGAATTCATTAACAAATACATTTCAAGTTGGAAACTGGCAACAGAACATGGACAGTTAATAAAAAGTGATTATTTAATTTCATTCAGTATCTTAAAAACAAATTACTCTTCCAGCTAATGCTGTAATCATAATTGCAAATCTTTAGGTCAAAGAGGAATTGTCAGTTGTTTAATTTTTGAGATATTGATGAATGAATATCACCATTTCATAAGCGTACCTGTCTCTAGAAATAGCACTGCAGTCTATGGACAAAAAATAATCTGGTATTTCCAGTCACTTGAACTTTTTAAATACTTATTTTAAAGAATGTAATGAAGCTATGGAGATTAAATTTTCAGGGTTTCACCCTGACACATTATCAAATGAACCGATGGCATGTAAGGCCCCCATAGCTCAAAATTTGGCAAGCCTTCACAAAGTTACACATTCAAAGAGTATTCTGGATAAAGGATGGCCTTTTAAGCAAGATCTGAGTGTATTTAATGTACATGTACAAAAAGTAATATGGATAGATATTGAAAGTTTTTGTTGTAATCAACAGACTAAACTGATAAAAAACACATCATGGAAAATTTGATTTTTTTTTTTTTGTAAAAGTCACTTTTAAAAGTCACTTTTATGTTTAATATATCTCTTAATTTTGCTGAACTTGCTCAATGTACCTTTATAGACAATGCCATAGACTTCAAATCGGAAAAGAACTCATCATTGAGACTATCCACTTCATCCAGTGTCAGGTCAGGCAGATAAGGCATACTCGCCAAGTCTTCTGCAAGGTAATGTGAGGAGGCTGATGAAGAAGCTGGATAATACTGAAACCCAAGTGTGAGGGATTGGATCTGGAGAGAAAAATATAGATTTAAAAAAAAAAATCATATTCACTAATCTATCCACATTTTCTATTTTAACATACTCAAATTCATGATTCTGTTAGATTAATGAATACTTTGTACTTCATTCAATCTTTAATATAATGTTACCGAAGCTCATCTCTATACAACGCTTCCCCCAAAACATGTTCCTCTGATTTACCGCTCAGTTAAAGTTGATATAAGAAGGGCATGAATTTCCCATGAATTTTGAGTATCTACAACCCATTACTGTCAGTTTCTCACTTTAACGAATCGTTCATTCAAGATAGCTATATCATTAAATCCCTGTACTTTTCGATATTCTGCGTAATTGAAAGATTATGAAAATAGGCCTCACTCCCCAAGGACCCTCGATTGACTAGTATACAGATGTACACGCTGAATGAAGAACCGGGGGGAGGTGATACGTCGAACCCGGAGAAACTTGTTAACGTGTTGTTGGTATATTCCGAGTGATTCCGGATGTTAACATACCAATTGATGTTCTGCCACATATAAGAGAGATGATTTTAACCAAATGTATTTCGAAAGAAGCTATATAAAAAAAATACGAATCATACGTACAAATCTTTACTTTCCCTACATAGAAAAAGATAATAATAACACGGTTTTCTCAGTCTTAAATTAGTGAAAATATATATATCTCAACAAATGAGTTATTAATCCGAACTAATGTTCACTTGTTTTTATTTTTTCTACAACAAAGAGTACGAATCGAGTTCTCATGTGTATAGTAGAATCGGTCGTCAATCACACACCTGCATATGTGCGCGCTGCTTCCTGCATGTGTGAACGTGTGCTGTTGTTTGAGCGCTAGCGCTGTATGCAGCTTGTGTATAGTGTGATTGCGAAAACTCTGTGGCGTTCTTTCGATTCTGTTGTTGACTAAATAAAACCCAAGAAATGGCTGGAGTTAGTGAAGACTAGATCAAAATGACCTTGTATTAATAGGACCTTTGTAAGACTTATGGAAGACGTATTGAAGTGACCAAATTCAGCCTTATGAGCGAACGTCTTGGTGTTTTTGTTTTTTTTTCTTTTTATCTTTCTTCTTCCAAAAAGCGCCCCGCCATCCACCACTGCCCCGGTCTCATTATTATTTTCCAAAATACCAAGATATGGATAATATTCACAACAATTACCCCATTGCAAATATTTTCAAACGGGAACGTAATATGCCACGAAAAATTAAGCGTCGGCCAGCTACGTGTTGACCTCGGTGTCGAGGAGGTATCTCGCTGCGATTAGACATATTATTTATCTTGAAATTAATAATTTAGATCTATTGCGATCATTTTGAGGCAGTACATATATTGGAGAATAACGTACGGCCAGATATACTATTCTAATCTTTTCGATTTCACAAGTTTTTCCCGCCACATGAACCCAAACTGATGCACTGATATTTACATATCACATTCACTTTTGTACGTTGATTCGTCGGGGTTCTACGAACCCCACAGACAAGGCAGGAAAATCAACTAAAACGCTACAAATCAGAATATGTTTGAACACTATAGAGACATATCACTGGCTTATGTGACATCTCTTATTATCATATTCTTTTAAAATCATTTCACACATATCATAATGATAAAATAAAAGTTCTGACACAAAGTAAATTCATTCATAATTGTCGTGTATACACACAATACACTGCGCTGCCAGCTTTTGTTTACTTTCTCGATCGCCGTTAATACCGGCCGTGACGTCACCCTACTAGAACTACTAGTCTCAGTACGCATCCGCCGGAGTGATGACGGATACCAGGATTAGGGATAAATCGTTTAAATTTACTATTTTAAAACTTATTCTTGCGGGTGTTTATAAACGTCTCTCAGAGTTAAGTTAGGGTCATAAGGATGCTATTAATGTAAATATCTCATTATTTGGGATCGCCTTCTTAATTCTACTTTAATTATAAAATAAAGCATTATTCCCAATTCAATATTTTTTTTTAAAACACCCATTTCATTTTGGAAAATATGTGAAAATGTGGTCTACTCTGTAACATCAGTGCATTTCAGCCCATTCTTTAATTTTGCATAACCCATAGAGGACAATGTCTC
The DNA here is from genome assembly GCA_940671915.1 of Paracentrotus lividus. Classification (NCBI taxonomy): domain Eukaryota; kingdom Metazoa; phylum Echinodermata; class Echinoidea; order Camarodonta; family Echinidae; genus Paracentrotus; species Paracentrotus lividus. The sequence goes on from CALNVZ010000174.1 coordinate 59,737,450, forward strand.
CTTTTAGTGACCCTTTTGCATTATCTTTGAAACAAGAATGCCATGAAATATGAATTACATATCAACAAAAAGGGCAAAAATCACTGACTTTAATAAAGGGATTTATTTTTGCCACTGGACACTAAACGGTTCTTGAATCAGAACAGTTTAAATAAAAATAATCATAGAAATCTCTAAGTTGGCAACGTGAAGAAAAATGTACAATCACAATTTTCATGTGCAAATTGGAAATTTTTTTGATGCATTTCATAATTTTCATTAGTAAAGTGTCATTAACTATAAATTTGATTTTCTTTAATGATTGTATGAGTGAAATAATAGAATTTTTGCCAATATGAGGATCAAAAAGTGATTCATTTAGACCATTGGGAAATCTCTGTCAGCAAACACAAGGCATTAGAGATGTTGTATCTTACCCACTTGTGAAAATAACTAGAAATATCGCGACTTCCATTGCCATCCATGAGAATGGTACATGAGAGTCTTGCAGGTAAACTTTTTATGTACCACTGGTGTGAATTTGGTGATCCTAGGTAAAAGATGCTGAAAGTTTTGGGTGTAGGCCTACAACACAATGGATGATGCCGCCAAAAGCGACAGAAAAACTGACACCTATGTCTCTCTCACGCTTTGCAGGTGAGACAAAAAACTGCTAAACCAGCATACATGTATGGCATAAATGTATAAATGTATCTTTGGACATTCACAGTAATTGAATCACAAAAGTCATGTGGCTAATAAAAGTTTAAAGTTAATTACATTTTAATTCATAGCCTGACCTCCTGATAAAACCTCATTGAAAATTTGAATTCAAACAAATTTGAAAATGTAACTCTACCGAGTGAGTCAGAAAAAACTTGACATTTAGAAAAATGTCAATAAAAAGAAAACCAATTTATAAACCCCAAATCGTTATACATATTCCGAAAGAGTAACTCTTCCAGCATCTTTTGGTACCAATTTTGTGTGTTATATCTTTACGCTTGGATGAACACGGCGCATTGTTTGCAAACATGTAAATTTTGAATTGTGCAAAAGTGGGAGCAAAATCAAAACAACAAAAAGCTATTCAAAAAGCAACTCCATCCTGATTAAAATAGCATAACCTTTTAATGAAAGTGTCTTGCTCTAGATAACTTTGCAGGGCTGTTGTTACACATATCGACCAAATTTTGTGTGAAAATGAGATAGATCTGTAGAGTCAGGCATGAGTGAGCATATGTAAAAGACAAAATAATCATTTTTCAAAAGTATCAAGAGGCTTTTTTAAAGTCTGTCAGTGACAATTTACTCTTTGATGTTTACTCATTCGTGGATTACTTGACGAATCAATCTAATTTTTACGCAGAATCTAGTCGATAACTGTAACAACACCCTTGCCAAGTTATTTGGCTCAAAACATTTTCCTTTAAAAGTTATGCTACTTTATTTAGGATGGAGTTGCTTTTTTTTGTCCGCTTTTGTTGTTTCAATCTTATCCCCATTCTTGCACAATTCGAAATTGTCATGTTCGCAAACAATCGTAAAGACATACCCCACAAAAATAGTACCAGAAGATGCGGGAGAAGTTACTCTTTTAGAATATGTATAATAATTAGGGGTACATTAATGGGTTTCTTTTTATTGGCCTTTTATTTGGGTGTCTAGTTTTTTCTGACTCACTCATTATGTTTTATGTCAACAATATTTTGCTGTACTAATTTACAGTACCTGCATACATGTAGATGCTGCCATGGACCTCCATGCACACAAGAACTCATCATGGTTACTAGTCACTGCATTCATTGTCAGCTTTGTGAGTTTGGGCATGCTGGCCAATGCCCCTGCCAGGTCTTGTGAGGCTCTTGCAGATACTTCATTACCATAAAACTCGATTAGCAAAGAGTGGGAAAAATAGGCCATATTTTCTATTCACATATAGTCTGATTTTTGTCACTTAGTTGAGTATTAAATTCATTTACTAGGAGTATCAATATAGGCAAATGTCTTTATATTTCAAGATTGGATCTGGAAAAAAAAAGATGATATCATAAAATAGCCGTTTGGACCCCATGTGCGCGCCACCTCTCAGCGGCACATGCACAAGGCCAGATTCGTGTTTATGCAGTATGCGCCCAGCCCGCTGATATGACAGCTTATGCCAGTGGCTTGTGGTCTGAAACATTTTTATTTAAAGCTAAAATGTGAACGCAAAGTTTGACCAATGAACATCATTCCTACATCATTGTAAAGCTTAGAAACAACTGGGAAATGGGGTACAGCCCACAAGACCGACACCTACGAGACCGACGGCCCACGAGACCGACGACCCACGAGTCCGACAGTAAAGTAAATAGGCCAACGAGATCGACTATAAACAATTTAGGCCCACGAGACCGACAGCCCACTAGACCGACACTAGATCAAACAGGCCCACGAGACCGACACTACAATATTGTGGTGTCGGTCTCGTGGGCCTGTTTGTTCTAGTGTCGGTCTTATGGGTCTTTATTTGCTAGCGTCGGTCTAGTAGGCCATTTTTGTCTAGTGTCGGACTAATGGGCCGTCTGTCTCGTGGGTGTCGGTCTTGTGGGATGACCCCGGGAAATGACTCATGGGAACTAGGTGGGGTCATCCCACGAGACCGACGGCCCATAAGACTCTAGACAAAGAAGGCCTATAAGAAAGACGCTAGCAAATAAAGGCCTGTTAAATAGACACTAGATCAAAGAGATGCACAAGACCAACGATACACAAAGTTGACCCACAATACAAAAAAATTAGGCAAACGAGGCCCATGAGACGGACAGCACACTGAAACAGCTCACTAGACTAACAGTACTGAAATTAAGCTCACAAGGCAGATGAGAACGACAGGAATATATAGGAAAGTATTTGTACAGGGTGTCTCACAATAATAATACTTTCAGGATTAAGAAAAGAGGGAGGAAGTGAAAGAAAGGGCATAACAATTAAGGGTAATAAAAAAGGTGGGGAAAGGCAAAATACAAACAAATAAAGAACTTAGGAGGCAGGTCAGTAAACGGAGGGGGGGGGGTCCATGGTTTGAAAGAATCTTCACCCCCCCCCCCC
>CALNVZ010000174.1:59748806-59778879 GCA_940671915.1 Paracentrotus lividus
GTCGTCATCAACACGAGGCCCCTGGCCCCCCTCCCGCCCGCCCGAAGTATCTCAACCGCTGATCGTGGCGAGGGCGGCCACAAATTTGCATCATGATAATGTGCAATGTAGTCTACAATTGGTTTAAGTAGTTATAAAAATTATAGGGATTTATTTTATTCTTAATTATGCGAATTTCTGAATCAATCAAATTTTTTGTGTTCTCGTTTATCTTGAAATAATAGCTCCTTAGAATTCTAGAATTTTGGTGTGAATACTTCTAAAGAGAGTAGTGGGGAAACCCTTGGTGTGGTGGTCCCCAATGGCAGTTTATATTGGTAGGAAGAGACCGACGAGTTATGTTTTGCACCTACCAAGATAGATGATACAAAAGAAATATAATGACAATAACCCATGCTTGACAACCATGGAATCAATCACTTCTAAGAAAATCATATAGCCGACAACATGTTTACAAAAGAAATTCAGATCCAATTCGTTAGGCATGTTTGGGTATTCCAAGATCAGAATAAATAAGCCCTTATACATTCAAAAATTGGATAATCTGGTGAGGAAGTGAGATGGAACTATTCTTACTCTTAATGGGTGGCATACACGTATGAATCAATGTGAATATAATGTATAGGCGAAAGGATGCATCATGATTAGTAGACTTGCCGTTAATGTTTTTCAATGCTTGTTTCTTAATTTCTATCCGAGATAATTCTCTAACAAAAGTCTGGTTTGAATCGGTCCTTAGTGGGAGTCTTCTGCATCAAGCGTCACCAGTGACGTAGTCGTAGCAGTAGACAATAGGGCAGTATGGTCCCCCAAAACTCGCTGAGCCTGAAGTTGATTGTCCACAGGTTGCCAAGATGAGTCTTTTCTCAATGGAAGACAATGACATTATTCATGAAGGGTAATTTAACGCTACAGTGATACATGTATTCGTCGCTGATAATATTATTTCTAGGGACGGAGAAGGCGCTGCATTGAACAATTAGCAAAGTCATGTGATTTGAAATTTTTCAATAATGAGGTTTCTATCGAAGGGGTTAATTTGTAAATTAGAAACAGACTCAACTTTTTTTTTTTTTTTAATTGTACATCCATGTGCCGTGATAGTTTTGGGCGGTGTTGATTATTCATGGGATATAGTCGTCAGAATGAAGAGACATTTTGGATGTTGGACATGCATCCCTACTTACTACTGGGTATTTTGAGAGTCATTTTGGGCATCAAATTAGATGGCTTATTAATGGGTTTAATATGACAGGGGCTGCATTCAACGATGTTATCCAACGGCGTTTCTTTGTAGATCTAAATTGGAAAGTTCCACGGTAGATGGCGCACCCTGAGATGGACCTCAAGGGAGTGTTGTGCGGCCTTCTCTTTAACCTTTATCAGCCAGCCAGCCCAGTCCATCCAGATTACCATGAGGAGTTTCATATATGCAGATGCTTTGATCTCGCGCTCACAGTCTGGACTTATTCGGGGAAGTTGAAGCTGACCTTCATCTGCCCTGGGATTGGGTCTTAATCCCTTTACTGAGCATGAGCCGACACCACTTCGTGGCAGGCATCCCATCTAAGACCCAGATCAAGCGTCTTCCTAGCATTCAAGAATACGGGGATGCAAACGCGCATGTTGAGGGTTAATGTGGTCAAATGGGGAGGTGGCCATAGCCGAATACTATCCAGGAAACCCAGTCTACCGGGTCACTTCTAGATCGTCCTGACTATCAAGAGTCATATGCTTGAAGACGAAGAAGAAAATGAGTTGGGCCAGGAACGAGCATACTGAGACTAGTCTAATTCATAAATGGGTGCACCGAGGGTGCAGAGCACCATCACGCACAACAGCCCTTGCCCTTTAATACTCAGGGGCAAGCTCAATGAATAGTCTGCGTGTCTGTGTGGGGTAGACATCAGCCCGGATAGCTTCAAAGGCTAAACATCTACTGTTGAAATGTCAACAGTGCATGCTCAGGGCAGAACAGGTGTGCGTGAAACAACAGGTGATCGATATCTTCTATTCAGCTGAAGTGGCAATCGCCAAACCTCTTGTCAATAGGACGGCATCGTTGACAGACTACGTGTCACACAGAAAGAGAACAAGCAAGAAGAATAACTCATCTTACCGATCTCGCACGAGCATATAACGCACATGACCTGCAATTAAGAAAGTTTAAGTTCTAAAGGTCACTAGTTTTCATTTTTTACGTTTTTGGGTTTTATGCCATTGTATATCCCAAGCCACGTAATGTAGGCTAGATCCTTGTGTCAATCTAAAGCCTTGCGTCATGACGACATTGATGTCAAACACCAGTCCAAAAGAGACCCTTCCCCACATCCAGTTGGGGTGAGTCCTTGGCTACTTTTCCCGGCGTTTTTAACACGCCTGCTTGCCAGAGCTGGAGTTTTCGTTGCAATAGCCTCCTACCGGCTCAATCATGGTGTATGCAGACCACAACTATAGAAGGGACAATGGACCAGTTATGCTCGAATAGGCGGAGAGGAGGGGAGACCATGAGTCACTCGCCTACATTGCTCTCTCTACTTCTGTGTATCGGCCTGTTCTCCCCTGTTCAGCTATACTGACGGACTGTACTCTTTCGATCTAAGGGGATTGCCTGCGTTCAGGTACTCACATGGGCAGGGATTGAATCACTAGTTTTATATGTTTAAGCAGATAACAGATAATTTAATTCTATATAAACTGAGAAGTAAATGGACTCTGTAGAATATTGAATTTGATTATATAATACAGTGCTTGTTTAAGATTTTTTTTACAATTAGGATGTGTAATATGCTCGGTGAATAATTTTTGTAGCATCAAGAAATTTTCGAAAATTTGAATATGAATTCTTTGTGTATTGTCTTTGTTTCGTGTTCATAATAATTTTAATGTCTTTGCTTTAAATATTATTGTGTGATAGTTAGAATTTCATATAACAAAATTATGATCAGGTGAAAATGCACCAGAAGGCAAAATATATTAGGTAATAATAAAGTGGTTAAAAAAGCATAGATTTAGGAAAAAAACAGTAATTTGTGTAACTTATGCAGTCGGGCAAGCTGGTAGTCACAAAATGTTGATTTTCAGTGTCGGTATGATATTTTAGTGAATAGAATATATGATAACTATAGGATGTTCGCCAAAAACAAAATTGGCACAATCGCATGCCCATTGATGTGATATGAAATCCTACCTAGAGAAGTAGGCCTATTGTTATATTTTCTGAAAAAATCATTGTCTTTCAATATGTTATGACTGTTCTCGTTATTTTGGACCTGCGAAATTAGACTGTTCGTACTTTAGAGTCAAATTGCTTCGTATGAAGATGCTAAGTTATAGTAAAATATGGTTTGAAACTTCCCATGTTATATGAAAGATTCTTGCAGTGTTTTCTTTGCTTTTCACTTGTTTTTTTTTTTTTTTTTTTTTGATGGAATTGTTCATGACCGACTACATTTTTTAATTGTGAAGTATCAGTCTCATTTAATGGGGTTTTTTTCTTTTTTTTTTGTATTAAATAAAGGGCAAAAATAAATGTGTGAACACATTAGTCTTATCGGGAATTTTTTTGTTTAATTGAGTCTTTGGCTATAGGAAATCACAGTTTCAAGGCATCTTTGGTCTTACATAAAATATTATGGCTCATGTAATCGATTTGAACGATGGCGTGCTAAAGGTGAGCATTTAGTGATTCAGAAGAATGATAGAAGAGACATCAAAGATATAGAGAGTTATCGAGGCAGCTGTTGCGTTTTTCAAATTTATATTTTCTGTCGCTAGAAAATAGTTCGTTTCATAATAATGTGGATCTCAATCTTAACTAGCAAATTGGGTGGTCTTATGTTGAAGACATGAGTGCTGTGGGTGAGAAAATTTTAAGAGCAGATGGAATTGTACTTATATGGTTATGTTATTTATTATCATTGTTTGTTATTCTTTTTTTCCAAGATCCTAGTCTCTTTTCACTAATCAGGATCTTAATAGTTGTTCCAGTATTGCAGTCAATGTACTTCTTATATCTTATACGCAGCCAGTTCAGGAGGGTGCCGATGACTAACTTGACCATGCTGTCACATCATTTGTGTATAGGATCTGTGAGTGATGAGGAATTCTGGCGTCCTATTAGGTATTCTATTGCACATTTGTGGAGAGTACAAATAGTATTAAGCTGTGAATATTTATAAAGTAGAGTGTGCATGTAATTAAGTTCGTACCTGAACATGTTGGAAATTTTCAATGATATTGTTTATTAATGAGCGTTTGACTTTGTTGATGTGAAGATTGTAGAAGACGTTAACGTTAATTGATTTTTAAAATATTAACTTTATGGCCGTATTCTCAAAGGAAGTCGCGCTAAACTAAGTCTATGCTGCAAATCTGATTGGTTTAAGTATGGTTGCATAATGGGACGTCGTATTCTGTCTATGTGCAGGTGTCTTATTACCTAGTTTAACTGGAATCCTGGAATTTTTTTAGATTATAAGGGAAAGTTTTCGTACTTTTTCATTCCCAAGCAGGTTTTTTTAATAGGTTCGAATCTGAGGCAAATGATTCATTGATGAGATAAACATCCTACTTGTGGGATTAGGAGTTGATTTTTGACACAAAAAGCCACATGAGTAGTTAAGAACGCACAGAGATAATAAAAGACTACACGCTCGTATAGTTTAAGGATGTATAGGGATTGGCCTTTGGGAGAATAAACGGGCCATGTATGGTACATGTTGCCATGAGTTGCACTCTAATCGTATTTGTTTTCTGTTGTTTTTATTACATTCGTCTGATGTTAGTAAAATGCATCTGTAGTATTTTGATCGTTATGACGAATCGAATATAATTAATGTTTCGATATAGGCTAATGTCACAATAGTATGTAACATAGTATGGCAGATTATGCGTAGAATACTCGCATTCATACTGATGGTCAGAGTCATAGCAGGAAGAGATTCAGACAACGATATAGTATTCAATATGGTGGTGTGATAATGATTGGTGTATTAAGCAACTTCTTCACGCAGGGGATCCGCGATCAGTTTTGGCACCACTGCAAGCTAGGTTTTTCGAGCGGTGTTACAGGGATCAGAAGAATGTGTGGTTGGTGACTTTTCGTAGTACTTGGGTTGCGCGCATGATTGTTGTTAGGTATTGCCTCGCATTCAGAAGGGGGTCGACCGGTACTAAATCTGGGGTGGTTGTGAGTTTGGCAGCTCTGAACTTGTGAACATGTGCCTAAAAACGCGTCAGAATAAGTAGCTGAGAATTCACCTTCGCATCAATCGGGTATCGATTTCGTTTGGCGATTATCGTGTGGTGTTTGTCAGCAACAGTTTGTGACGACTTGGATGCGAGAGTTGGCTGGATCGTAATTGAATATAGTAGGATCTGTTCGCTTGGTAGCATAACACTCTTGCACTGCGCTAATGTTGTGACCTAAGAGACAGTCTCGCGCCAACATGTTGGGGTTATATTATATATAGGGTGGTGGCAGAGGGTGAGTGGTGGGTCGCAATAGTAGGTCAATGAGCGGGAGATCGCCTTAGTGTGGCCAGTATTTGTCGTCATGCCTGTTTGACATTGAGATTGGTGTGTTTGTTGGGCAAGAATGGCATGACTAATTCTTCTGCGTGCTGGTAGACTGGTTCGGCAGGGTCGTGGGGCGAGTTCATGACGCTGTGGGAGGATCTTTTCTGCTTGTAAGGTTGTGGGTTAAGTTACGCTTGCTGCGGCGAAATGACCTGTTGTTCTTCGCAGGTAGGGTCTGGCGTAGTGAATGGAGGCATGGTAAGATTTCTCTTGTGTTTTTGAAGGGGCTGTTGTGGAAGTCGGATGTCGGGCCGTCCGATTGTTGCGTGTCGCTTTGATGTACTGTATCTGTTGAGAAAATTGTTGTATTGGTGTGGGGGATGATTGACTGGCCCAGATGAATTAGTTTGGTGAACAAAGATAGGATTCTCCTTCTTCTTCTTCTGCTTCTTCTTGTGGTTGTGGTTTGCTTGGGGTTTATATGTTCTAGTGGTGTGATGTTGACTGTTCGTTGTTGTGAGATGGGTGAGGTTGTCTCTTGAGTGGCCTGGTCTCTGAGATTTGTGATGGAGTTCTTGTGCGGTCTTCTGTAATGACCATGATTTTCGGGTTGCTTCTTGCTTCTTGGACTTGCTTTCTCTATGTCTTCGTGCTTCTTTTGGGGCATCTTCTGAATGGGTGTACCTGGCTATTGGTGTTATGGCCCGGAGAGTAGCAGGTGGACGATCATGAGCCTATCGGATTTTTTTGTGTCCTAGGATGATGGAGAGTTAATTATGGAAGGTCTTGGAAGGAGGGCAGTGGTAGACGTTTCTTCCAGTAAGTTGTGAGGATGTGAGAGATGGTTTTTTTCCGCATAATTGCGCCAGGAGGTGAGTGAAAGGTTGGGTTATCGCCGGTGTTGCTTACTGGCTGGATGGGAACATGGTGATCGATTCGAGGGTCGGAGACACGTATGGTACATGGTGATTTGGACATCGGTAATCTATGGGTCAAGTGCATTACTTAGGGGGTAGGATCTATATCAGCGTGAGTTGAACGTGCTAGTTACGTTGTCGGGTGGGTTAGATCTTATGGAGTTAGTTAGGTTCTATTGGAGAGTCTACAGTGCAGGTGAGGGAAAGTGTGCGATGGGCTGGAGTGTGGGACGTTAAGTAGTATGTTCCAGTATATAAGGAACGCTCCAGTAGAATTAGAGGTTGTTGTGTGTTTGTTAAAAACTGGTGCCACTTGGGATGATTGATAATTTTTTTTACAATATTTTTATCAGGGTGAAAGATAGAGGAAAGACGGAGAATTTGATACACAAAAAACAAGAAAACAGCAAGTCGATGAGGAGAAGCGATGCGGAATCGTTTGCGTAATTGAGATTAGTGTTTCAGATATCTGTGACGCACTGTGTGGCGAGCCAACGCCTGGAAGGGCTCGGCAAGACTGTCGAGGCTCCTTGTCCCCTTTTAAAACGGACGACGTTGGGTGGACGGCCATGGGGCAAAGAGTCTCTTCTATTGAGTGGTTGGCGTGTTATGGTGACGGGGATTGGCTTTGATGCGATGGCTTTAGGCAAGTAGAGCTATGTAGCAAGGTCAAGGTGTGGCGGGTGATTGCGATGGACTCTCTATGACATGATCGGAAGTAGTGGGGTGGGGAGTTGGTGGTGGAGTGTGGCATTGGGTGGGCGAGTGCGCATGTGAGCGTGGTGCGGTGGGTGAATGTGTGAGCCGTAGTGCGGAGTGAGGTGGATGGTATGTGGGAGTTGGTGTTAGATGCGTGGTGCGGCTGCTGAAGTGGGTGGTTGGTCAGCGGGGGGTGGGGAGTGGCCGGTTGAGGAGTGTTGGGTGCGACGCAGGGTCTTTGTGATGGAGTGGTGTAGGGACTGGATGTGGATGGGTGGTGGGGATTGTTGACTGCCTTTGAACATGGTCGGTTCGGTCTAACTGCCATGCGAAGGGCTGGTGCGTTTAGCTGGCTGGATTTGGATGAGCCCTAGTGTAGAGTGAGGGGAGGATTCGCGGGGCAGACGAGGGGTGGTGGGTCGGCATTTGGCAGGGTCGTCGTGTAGCTGCTGGGAGGCTTGAGAGGTGCTACGGGTAGGCTTCGGCGTGCGGTTGCACGTCTCAGGTCTGTATATGGGTTGTGGCGCGCTCAAGTAAGACAGGGGGTGGGTCGGGCGGCATGAGGTGTGTGGGGGTCGCGTCATATAGCATTTGAGGGTCTGGAATGGCAGATTTATACGGGGGCTAGGTGGAGTATTGATGCCGTAATCGGGAGACAGGTACCTTGTCGTGTGCCGAATGCAGGAGGGGGGGGGATGTGTGGCAAGGGTTAGGGAGTGGGAGAGTGGGGAATGGTTGCATGTGAAGGATGGTGGAAGGAGTTGGTGGATGAGGAGAGTCGTGGTGGTGTGTGTGGGGGATTAGGTTGTGACGCTGGATGTGAGGGTGGGGGGAGGGTTGGCGTGTGGGTGGTAGGGCGGACGATGAGTGTTTGAGTATATCACGTCATGGTTGGTTGTTTACAAGCAGGGTGTTCGCTCGACGACGACTAGACGTCGCAGGAGCGGGATATATGGGGAAGTGGTAGTGAGTGATGGTGCGTTCCCGTATCGATGTGACGGATAAATCATGTGGATCAACAGAATTAAGCAGTACTGAACATTGGACATAAGAAATATGGATTAAGAGCTTTCACAATGACAAAAGGTGGTTTAATTGCTTTTTGCGTCAGTTATGGTAGAGTGGTGGTTGATATTTAGGAGAAGTTGTGTAGTAAACGATTGAATGGACTTTCTCCATGAAGTGTCCGCAGGAGGGTGAAGTTGAGATTTGAGTTCATTAAAGTGTGTCGCGATGTCGAAGAAGGGATGATATGGTCGTCTGGGTAATTAGGTGCCTTCGGTCCACGTCGCGGAGGGTGATGTGGTCGTGAGTGAGCTAATAGTTCGGGTGGCAGAAGCCGCAAGGGTCAGACGGAGTCGCCCTGGCATAACCGCTATTATTGTGCAGGGTGTGGCTCTTGTTTAAAGTTTAGCTGTTTGTGTTTATAGTGAATTAATTAGGGTATGAGTTTGTAATAATTGGTTGGAAGTGGGGCTGGGTATGTGGGGGTGATGGGGGGGAGTGTGGTGTGGGTGGGCAATGAGACTGGGTGAGTGTATGTTCCACAGGCTTGCGTCGGACCCGACAAGGATAGATGCAGTGCAGGTGGGGCTTGGAGTTGTTTGGGGGGGTTGGTGGATTACATAGACATGGGGGGTATGAGATGGGATGAATAAAGTGTAGTGTGCCGCATTGGGTGGTAATGGTTGTTTGACGGCCATTATGTTCAGTAGTGTGTATAGGGGGACTAATCATGTGAGGGGTAAGTGGAGAGTAAATTTAGAAGTGCGTCAAGATGCGGTTGGGTTTTGTGTGTCGAGGTCGGGGAATATATAAAGATATAAGAAAGGTAAGGATGGAAGGGCAACAAAGAGAATAATAGAGAATGAGCCACCGTAGTGTAGATTGATAAATAAAATCAGGAAAGAAAGTAATGTAATGAGATATATATAGTGGTGTAGGAAGATGGGACCAGGTATGAATGTCATTAGAAGTAATGTGAAAAGGAAGAAATGCAGTGGTGCGCGCCGAGTACAAAGTAGATGATAGAATGGGAGAATGTATGTGGGCGCTTAATGATTGGATTAGGGGGCCCTGTAGGAATAGATGTGTGGGTTGATCGGTTGTGTTGAAGGTTAGTGCGGGGAAGAATGTGGTTAATATATGAGGTGTGGTTAGTGTAGTATGGGATGTGTGTGTAGGGGCTGGTGGTGGTGGATTGGGTGTTGTTTGGCAGGGTTGGTATGTGGGTGGTAGTGGGATGGGTGAAGAGGTGGAGTGATGGGTGTGTGTGTAAGATTATGGTAGGGATTGGATCGTTGATGGGGTGTAGTGTGGGTTGGGGATGGGGTGAGAGTGATTTCGTGTACTGGAGTTGAGTGGTGTGGGCTGAGATGGGGGGTGGTGGGTGGTATTGCTGGATGCTCACGGGAGGGTGGGCGAGAAGGGTGTTGTTGGGTACGTTGGTAGCGGGTGCGGGAGTATGTGCGGGCTGAGTTGGGATGGGGAATGGGCTATAGCGAGGCGGTGTTGTGATAGTTGTGAGGTTGTGAATGTTAGGGGTTGATGGTTGTGGTGAAGTGAAAGATTTGAGGCTGTGGTCGAGAGTGAGGGGAAATGAGGATGAGAATGGTGGATGATGAGTGGGTGTGATGTTGGGGATGTTGTGTCCGGTGAGTGAGGTTAGTTGGATAGGTGGTGATTGTTTGAGTTCTGTGTGGTTTTGATGTGGTGTGGTGGGGGGAGGATACACGCCCGGGATGGCGCGTTATAGGTTTGTGGGAGGAATTTGGTTGGGGCTGGGATGTGGCGGGACGTTGTGTTGCTGGCTGTTGATGTTTGTTGCTGTGATAGTTCTTGATTGGTGGTGTTGGGGAGATGTTTGTAGTAGGGGGATGGATGTTGGTGGGGGGATTAGTGGTGTAGGTGGAGGGCTGGTGTGATGATGGGTTGCGGGTAGGCGTATGTTGGATGGATTGATGGGAGTGTGGATGGTTGTGTGGTGTGGGCAGGGGAGTATGGGGTGTGTATGGGAATGGTATTGGGGTGATGTGGCTTGGGAATGTGTATGTGTGGAGAAAGGTGGTTGGGTTATGGATTGGTGTTGGGAGAGCTGGTGGTGTGTTGATGTGTAGTGGCGCACGTGGTGTTGGGTGACGGGGGGGATGTATGGGAGGGGAGGTGATAGCTGAGGGTAATGAGGGTTGGGTAGGGGGGGGGGTAATGGTTAGTGGGGAGGGTGTGGATGATGGATTGTGTATAGTGGTGATGATATGAATTGATGGATTTCGGCGATGTTGTGTGTGAATCACTTTGTGGTTGCAGTGAGATTGAGTGGGTGGGAGTGTTGATGAATGCGGAGATGTGCGTCGGGTTTGTATATGGTGTTTGTATTTTGTCGTGTGTTGGTTGTTGTTTGTGTCGATGAGGGGGAATGGCCGCTGGGGTCTATGGGACGGCGAGTGGGCTAGCAATTGTGCGTGGGGTCGGGGCGAGGGGGGTAGCGGGCATTGTCCCTTTATGGGGGCCAGTCTGGGTGTGATAGGGGAGTGTGGTGTGTGTCTGGTTTGCGAATGTGGTGTTGGTGGGCCTGATGACTCTCGTGTGAGATGTTATGTATGTTTTGGTTGGGTGGGGTTATTGTGTAAGGGGCGGTATCGGCATTGTTTGGAATGGAAGTAAACTTGATAGTAAAGTGTGTGTGGTCTTGTTTGGGGGAGGTAGGATTGATATGGTTAAGGATGTCTATGATGTTTGAGAGAAGATACTGGATTGACATGAAGTTAAGTGATTAGGTGGGGGGCGGGGGGTTAGGTAGTGGGCATTTGCGTGGATTTGGTGGGTGTTGGGTGGGTGGAGGTGGGGAGGGATTTGTGGTCTGTGCCCGCGGGTGCATTGGGTGTGTGTGGCTATCCCTGGCGACGATGAGGTTGGTGTGCGTTTTTGTTTTTTGCGTTGTTCCAGTAGTACGACCCAGGAGGTAGATGGGCACAGTAAGCAGAAGTATGGTACAAGGTTTTCATTTAATATTCATGCAATAAAGAGTGAAATGGAATGGAGGAGAGGGTATTGCCTTCACCTCAATTAGATACATGTAGTTCAATAATTTAATGTTCATCTAAAAATATTTTTTCAGGCTTTCACTGTTATTTAAGCATGATAATAGAAACTTCAATTCATTTTTCTAATTCATAATATAACCTCCTGATAACATCCTCATGTCTGTTATCAAAACAACTGTGCTGTACTATTCACTGTACCTTCATGGGTGACGTCGTCGACTTCCATTTTGACAAGAACTCATCTTGGCGATAACCAAATTTATTCAGTGTCAGCTCAGTCAAGTCAGGCATGCTACTTAATGCTACCGCTAGATCAGGTGAGTCTGGTGTGGAGAGTGGTGGGTCACCAAACTGAATTGTGAGTGATTGGATCTGGAAGGAGAAGAAGTAAATTATCATATCTTGGATACTTTCATCTACGAAATGAAATACAAACTCCCAAATGTTTGCAAAATTACAGTGAACATGTTTACAATGAAATAGTTAAACCAAGTGGCTTGGTCTCAGAGTACACGTACCTTGTTATAATGGTACATGTAAATTGCCACTTGGTCTAAACCCACTTTCACTAAATGTACCGTATATTTGGTCGCATCTTATATGGTCTAATTCCATTCTGTTTACAAACAATTCGTCCAAATAACTTTATGTCTACTTACTACTTCACATATTTACCATTTAATCTTATTCCCATTTAGTTTAATGTCCAGTTTGTTTATTGTCCATTTAGCCTATCAGCACTTGGTCAATTCCACTAACAAACTGGTAAAGGACCAAATATTCATTAGAATAGACTTTGGCAAAGTAAACTCCAAATATCTAAATATGAAGCAATCATTAAAATACTGTACAACTTTATTTTTTGAACTTCAGATTTACAAACAATTAAGAAAATTTCCACCTGTCATGACAGTTACTGTGGAATTGACCACATCTAATTTTTTTTCCCAAAAAAATTTAAACCCAACTGAAAGAGCCTCATATTGCAATTGTATAACTTCTGTGACCTATAATAAATTTTTTCAGTTTAAAGAGTAACTCCTGTTCTGTTTGATGATACCAAATATACACGCACTGTAATGGGTGACTAAGTATTAGGGCTTCAAAAACCCAAGTGTTAAAATTTCCTTGGACCAAATTTGGGCTAAGGGTCGTTTTACTATCAGGGTATTACCCAGCTGTCTCATTTTACCTAAAAATAAGTCTTTTGTTTATCCTCAATTTTTGTGTACGTGTTCTAAACAAGTCAGATGATATTGGCTTTAAATTGTGAGGCATGAAGTCGTCCATTTGTTTTCATAGTGGTTCAAGTTTTTGTTATAGGTAAAGTCAATTGCTTCATTTTAGGAGAGACGCCTTTTAAAAGAAATTGATATGACAACATGGGAATTTGAATTGTCTAAAAAAATAAGTGGATGTGGGTGATTAAAACGGGGAGGGTCCACGAGTCCTCGGTCCCACGAGTCCGAGTATTTTCCCACGAGTCCTCGGTCCCACGAGGCCAAGTATTTTTCCCACGAGTCCTTGGTCACACGAGGCCGATTTTTCTCATATCATATTTTCTCTCATCATAATAAAATATTCGGCCTCGTGGGATCGAGGACTCGTGGGACCAAGTACTCGTGGGACCGAGGACTCGTGGGAACGAGGACTTGTGGGAAAAATACTCGGCCTCGTGGGACTGAGGACTCGTGAGAAAATATTCGGACTCGTGGGACCGAGGACTTGTGGGAAGACCCCATTTAAACAATCTGAGTTTGTTGCATATCAAGTGTTCTTATAGACAAAAACATTGTTAATCAAGTAATGTCTAACTATGCGTAAAAATACCAAATTCAGAGGACATTTTTTGACAGATTTAGCACCCGTTTTTTGGTTAATGGTCACAAAAATCAAATTAATTGTAGCTTCTGGGATTTTTTAGTTTTTAAACAACAGTATTCCAATAATCAATTCTCACTGGTACAACAATGCTAATGATTGCTAATAATAAAGATGCAGAGGCTCGAAATTGGAAAAAAAGAAATAGATGAGTCATTTTGGCCATAAAGTGCCAGATACAGGTATGGTCATTTTTGCGAAGTAAACATGTATTTCAATAATGTATTTTTCTCTTCTCTGATTGTAAAACAAACCATAAAGAAATGGTTCAAGTAAGCTTTTGTCCCTCATAGATGGACTCAGGAAGGCTTAACCTCAAACAAAGAATGATCAGTCTAACATTACAAGGTGATTTTGACAAAGGTTTTTAAAAGCTCAATCGTCCATGACAGCATAAGAAAATATTTGGTATCATAGAATTACATACTGATTTTCACATGCAGTCAATGTATAAGTTATACAATTTTAATACGAAGCTCTCAAAGCTGGGTTTACATTTTTCTGGGAAGCACTGTATAACAATTATTTCCCTATTCTGTTTTACAGGAGTTGTGTTTAGATTGTTCAATTGGACATTTAAGTCATGCATAGGTGCATGTACACATCAATAAATACACCTCCAAGCCCAGGACCTTTCTTCTGGTATCTTTCTCTCCAGTCGTCAACCGAACAACCCCTAAACCCTGATTACAAAATTTGAATTATAACCAAATGATAACCTCCGCAGGTACCTTTGAGTATTGTCCTTGGGCAGCAAGTGTTGTGAAGAAGTTATTGTGGAATTCTCTAATATTTAGTGTAACTTTCCTCAGAGAGGGTACAGAACACATAATTTCTGCAATTTCACGTGAAACTGATGGACCACATTCTCTTTGAACTGTAAGACTCTCCTAAAATGAAATGATGTCCAAAAGATAGAGAAACATTGACATAATTTGTATTTAAACAGGTGCTGATGATGGCCAAAATCGTTTGGAGGAAATGTTGGATCAAAGGGAATGTTAAGTGTGGTAATGGCAGCAAACTAGTACATAATTATACAGTTGAGGTCAAAAGTTTACATACATGTACACCAAGTAAGATAACATATGAATACGATTTTAACCACCACAACAACATTGGGCGTAATTTATTTTGATAAATATGGTTTGGAATGGCATCTACTTTGAATTCCAAAGTAATATTTTCATTAAAAAATATTTAGAAACATATAGGGGAGACTGGGGTAATTATGGCCCCTTTTCACATTTCCTATTACTACCATTAAATAAAAAGTCCAATAATATTCTAATTATGTAAAACTACAATCAGTCTAAAAACCTATAATATACAAAGGAAAGTATCAACCTGTGACTTCTTATTTGCATATTTCCATTATGTTAACAACTTTGTGGGGCCATAATTACACCACGGGTTGGGGTATTTATGGCCCTTATTGTCTGTATTAATTAAAAGATATTATGCTAATTAGTTATGGTAATGTATAATAAATGTTGTTGGGTATTCCTAGTATACTTATCAACCACCAACAATGATTTAATCAATAAAATGTTGAAATTTTGCAATCATAGCGTTATGCATATATTTATGTACATGTACATTATCATACAAGTTAATGTCCCCATCTGCGCTTTATTTTTATACACTGTTTATGCATTGGGGGCCATAATTACCCCGAGTGACATTTTCAATTTGATCCCTCTTATTTACAGCTCTAGTATTGAAGATATTCAGGCGGAAGTTTTTCTGTTTGTAAGTTCCTATTGTTTCTGTTTCAATCAAAATTTCATCTTAAATGATTTTAATTGATGATAACACACCCCAAATAAAAAAGCAGACTTGCCACTTTCCAACGAACAGAATTGTGATTGCCGTACATTTTAGGCTCTCCCAAGCACAAAATTTGAAGTAAATTAATGGCTAATTTTTCTCATATGATAGTAGGAAGAGTTTAGCTAGGCATGTGTAAAAAATTGAATTATCATTGTGTAATGCAACAAAGAATTATAAACTCTCAAAGACAAAGAGGCCATAATTACCTCGGGGCTGTAATTACCCCAAGGCCATAATTACCCCAGTCTCCCGTATATGGTTGATCTTTTTTTATATATTTATTTGTCATTTTCACTTGTTGGAGGTGTCAACGAGCTTTCTGTATACTTCTCCTGAGATTATTCCACCAGCAAGGTTGTAACCATTCAGTTTCATTTGCAGGTTTAATTTAGCAAAAACCATTTTTAGGTATGCCTAAACACTTTCTACAGGGATCTGGTCTCGAATGTGACAATCCCTCCATAATCTCCCCTTTTCTCTGTTTTGTCCACTATGAAACTAATTCAAATCAATGTTTAGGCTTTTGTGTTGACTGAAGACTCCATTTTAATATGGTTCCAACTTTCAGACTGGTATATTGGTATGATGCTACATTCTGCAACAGCTCACTACAGAAACTGTGTATAAACCACATTGATAAACCCTATAGATTGTAAAATGTGATGTTGGAGCATGTAGCACCTGATCAATATCCAAGCCTGAAAGTTGGAACCATATTAAGATTGAGTCTCTGATTACCACAATAACCCAAACATCCATTTAAACTAGTTTTTAGAGTGGGTAAACAGAGAAAAAGGGGTTGTCACATGTCTAGAACTAATCCCCGTAGAAAACATATGGGCAGACCCCAAAAGTTGCATTCGCCCAAGGAAACCTGCAAATTGGACTGAATTGTTGCAATCTTGCTGGTGGAATGGACAGTAATCTCAGGAGAAGTGTATAGGAAGCTTGTTGACAACTTAAACTAGTGAAAAAATGAAAAATAAAGCAATATACAGGCAATACCATCACCAATTTTGTATTCAAACTTTTGACCCATTGAATTTATCCCAACTGATTAAACCATTAGATATATGTTTCTAAATATTTTTTTAATGAAAATATACTGTTGGAATTCAAAGTAGATGCCATTCCAAACCATAACAATAAATTATGCCCAATGTTGTTATGGTGGTAAAAATCGTATTTATATACCAGTATTTAATCCAAACATACAGTTGTGCTCACAAGTATTCATACCCCTGTCATTTAAGTTTTTCTTTTTTTGTAGTTGTGTTCTCAACTGGATGTGTTGTGTCAAACTTTTAGGTGATTAGTATGCTACCAAAAACTGAATAATTACAAAAATCTGACATGTTTAGAAATTTAGTATTCCAGGGGTATTTTGTTGACAGATTTGGAAATCAACATGTTCAGAAGAAGCAGGATTGTGTAGTTATTTTTTTCCTTCAAAATAACAACCTGAAATAGTTCTTGCAATTGTCCACAGCCTTTCTTCATGCCTTCTGTTGGGTTTGTCCCATGCATCTTTTGTAAAAACCTTTAGAATGAGTCAGGTTGCATGGTCTTCGAGCCATCGTCTGATTCTGCAAATCCCCAAATGCATTTCTTGTAAGATTCTAGTCAGGACTGTGAATTTTTCATTTTGGAACATTCATATCAATGTTGTTGAATACAATAACGGCAGTATCCACACTTTTTAGTCCCTTCTGCAACAGTTCAGGGCTAATTCCATTAAAAGTACCAGGTGTAAAGCACTTTGACAAAAACCTTAACAGGCATAGCAAGATGTTCAATGTGTCTCCTTGTATTGCTTTAAAAAAGCCTCCCTTGAAGCCAAAAATAACACACGGAGAACAACGAAGGTCAGAATAGACACCACTGACCAGCCAGAGACAAAGGTAGAAAAAAGCAAATACTGCATAGACAATGTCAGAGGAGACCTGTAGACACTGTCCCATAAGGATCCAAGTTTTGCAGTTTGACCCATCAGGGGCCACTAGGATGTTCTTGAGCTCAAGTTAACCAAGATTTTACCTCCTGGGCCATGATTCTCAAAGTTGATGAGACATATTGAGGGATAATATGGACTTCAATCTTGCAAAATAAAGACAGTCTTCAACTTACAGAGCATTCCTGATACAAATGATTCTATAAAGATTCTGCACGAAAAGATGCAGAAGTATGCTTATAAATATCACCTTGGACAGCATTGCAGAAACAAAAAGGATGATGTTCCAAAGCATATGGCAGATTTAGTAAAGAAGAGGACCAAGGACAATTATAATGAACAATATGGAGTGGAAAAGACCTAACAAGAATCCCACTGGTAACAAGTCTTGGAAAATGAAGAATCACCTGATGGCTCAAAGACCATGCATGCAACCTGAGGCAGCATGAAGGTTTCACAAAGGACGCATGGGACTAACCCTGCAGATGGCACAAAGAAAGGCTGTGGACACTTGCAACAACTATTTCAGGTTGTCTTTGAGAAAAAATTTACAATCATGGTACCACCAAAGGTATGAATACTTCTGAACATGGTGATTTTCATAAAAAATGTCAACAAAATACCCCTGGAATACCAAATTTCTCCAAATTTCCTACTTGTTCAGTTGTTAGTAGCATAATAATCAAAATAAGCAAAAGGTTGCTTCTGTGGCCAGCCGCCCTTGAACTTTGACCTACATGCTCTAAAATCTAATCAGATTGCCTCCTTTTGATGATAAACTACCCCCAAGTTTAAATTTCATATCTCATTGTTGCGATTTATAACAATTTCATTACATAATATTTCACAAGTTGACTTCGTTGACCCTAGACCTTTGATCTATGTACTCAAAAATTGATTTTGATCATCTTCCTCTGGTGATATAATTAAGTTTTTACTACATTTCTTAGAGCTGAATAATTAGGTACCATGTAAGGCCGTTTTATCTGCAGTTGCATAAATAAGCATAGAATTTCAAAATTCTGTGAACCTCATGAAGCTCTATTCCTCAGATGAAAAAATATCACATGAAGGATAGGCCTTTTTGTGATTTTTGAAGAAAAAAAAAAGTGAGCAAGTTTTGGATCCCCCCATATACATTCTGTGTCAAATAAAATCATACACTTGATTTTTTATTTTTATTTTTTTAAGTATGAAAATTAATCTAATTCTAAAAGTGTGTTTCCATAAAGACGGAAAATCAGTCTTTCTTCTGCAATCCCATTTGTTAATGGTGCTGTAGATCTTGAGATATGACCTGTTTTCTATAATCAAGAAAAAAAATGTTCTTTGCGCACGCTTCTCTATGGGTTTTGCACATAATAGCCATGAATTCAACGCACCGAGACAATAGATGTGTTTAATTTCGATTAGCTCATCGCCACACAAAATCTAAAATAACTTTTGTTTTACAAAAGCAAATTATACAAAACACAGTGCATCAGCGAAAAGAATCTTTTGGCTTTAAGTTGGTACCAAATTCACACATCATTTGAGAAGATTTCATACCTAAATAATTTTTTCCCGACTGTACCATTTTTTTTTTACACAGACTGTATACTAAAATGTATCATTGGAAACAGAACTAAATGAAATCAGACAAGAAATGAACCCCCCCCCCACAAAAAAACAACAACAACAACAACAAACAAACAAACAAAAAGAAAAAAAGAAAAAAAAGGAAAATAAAGGGGAAAAAAAGAGGGCATTTTGAAAAATGTAAATGGAAAGAATTGGACTGGAAGCCAGACAGACAGGAAGATCTAAAAATTATTGGATCAGCCATAATTATCTCACCATATCTGTTATGATGAATGCATAGCCTGCTAGTGTGTGAGCTGTCATGATGCTGGTTACTGTGAAGGTTCCATCCTGTGGTGCGACCTGGTCTTTTACTACAGCAGCTGCCTTGGTGTCCTGACATTCAAATGCTACATCAACCAGGAAAAATTTATCTGCTGGGTGTGTAATAAGTGTCAAGACATCAATCACAACTGTTGGATTTGACCGATGTTTGTTGAATAGAGCAGATATCTGAATTCTTCCTTTCGAGGGCAGATTACTTCTTCCATCAACCTGTTGTATTCTCTGTTATCTGTTTCATACAGGATGCAGGTGTATCCCAGCCATGTATTCCTGAAACAGCTTGTGAGGAAAGAAGACTGTAGACTTCATCGAAGATTGCTTGTATTATGTCTTCTTCCCCAAGGATAATCTGCTTCCTCTGATAACACCCCAACTCTACATGCTGTCTTCATGGAATCTTGACAATGCTCAAAATCCCCTTCATTGAAGACAAGGTATTTTCAACAGACCATTAAGGGCAGATTGGCAATTGGTTTTAAAAGCTTGTCTGTGGATTTGAGACAGTCATTGAGTGACTCATCTAGACTGCAGGATGGGTTAGCCATTTTAGTGCGTAATGTTCTCGAAGGAAACAAACATTCTTAAATATCTGAGAGAAGGTTTGAAGAGCTTCATCTTTTTTGTTTTTCCTCATTAAATTCTCGCCACATGAACATAGCAAGATATGTATATTGGATAAGGGGCCATGTTTTCAGAAATGACATCATATCACTAGCAAATTGGATCAGACTTCTGCTCTATTAGCTTCTTCACCAGCAAAATTATCTTGATATATGTCCAACATTTGCTGCTAAACCCTCAACATAACAGGATGTGTAGAGTTTCCTTCGCTATCATTCGATTATAGTCTTTTGCTTTCCAAGGCCGTGTTGTTACCAAACAGGGACAGTCTCAGCTTTTTAGACCAAGAATCTCTTCAATGCTTATTCAATCTCAGCTGAGGATGTTTTGTCTTGCTTCTATCGCTTGGAGTTTAGCTTGATATTGTGTTGAACCACTGGGATTGATGACTGACTTTGACTTTGTGATGATTGAAGATCACTTGTCTGTGACCCACGTCTTCAAGCTGTGCATCATCTTCCTCAAATCATCCAGTCCATCAAACACAATGAACCTCTTGTCTGTATTCAAGTGCAGTACTCTGTAAGCTGACTTTGTAGAGGTATTCGAGGTCAGTAAGACTAGCAATCTCACCAATAGTGTACTTCTTGCTCCGGAGAGGGACAATGATGACCCAATCAAACCCCTGGAAGTGTCCATTGATCCAGTCCAGGCAATCTTGGCACAAAATGTTGTTTTCCCAGCTCCAGCTCTCCTTTAACTACAGAACGTCTAGAGAATTGTTCCTCATCTTTCAGATTATCAATGAGGTCACTGTACTCAAGCAATCTCTTATTTTTTTGTTGTTTGTATCATCCTCTTCTTCCAAGACAAGATTAGTGTACATGTTTCAAATTTCACAGAGAATCAGGATTCAGAGGTCAGCTCTAATCTTACAGAGAGTGTACCTGTACTGTCTCTTGAAGTCTTCTGCGCATTCTGAATCAGCTCAGGAGAAAGAGGTTGATGAGGGGGTGATGTAGGGCACTGAAATTTTGCTGAATTAAAAAAAAAAAAAAAAAAATATTGTTATAATCAAACATAAAGCTGATTCAACTGATACACCACCCTAAATGAATATCAATATCAAATACATGAAAATGTATCATAGTTATATGACCATTGTCAAGTATGTTAATTGTCATAAACTAGGTTGTGATTCTTTAAAAAATGACTTGGTCTAAGTCTAACAAACCAAAGGTTAAGTTTGTTATATTACCAAATAGTAATACAGTGGGATTTGTATTCATATATCCCCAGTGGCGGATCCAGCATTTTAGGATGGGGGGGGGGGCCGGGGCCATAATTTCACATTTAACATGTATGGTCATGAGTGTTTTACACAATACAAACATGACACATAAAGAAAAACTTAAATTCAAATAAAGAGCGTCATAATTCAGCAAGATTGGTGTAACATGTTAATAGTAAGACATTGTAAGAGTAAAAATAAAGGTATATAGCTGGCAACAGACTGTCAGAGGTTAATACATACACTACATACATACAATACATACTACATGTAGTGGGTCAATCCTCAAATGCAGATTAGCTGGAGACAGGTTATTAGATTTATGTATTTTCAAACTTCCCTGATGTTTCAGAGCAGAAAGTTATAAAATTATAAAGTGGCCATCTGCATGCATAAAAGAATGAACTTTTGTATTTTCCCTATTTATTCTGATTTTTGCAAAACAAACATTTCTGAATGGTTGGCATTTAAAATGACACATTTTGAAAAATAATTTGAACAGAATTTATGTTTTCTCTGACAATTCCAGATGAAACTGATTTATTCCCTATTAGTAGAGCGGATTAGCTGAATAATGTGCAAAATTTGACTAAAGCATGAAACTTCTACCAATGGTAGCACATGCCATAAGTTTTATTTTAAGATCGGGAGGCACGTCAGATTTGACCTCTGGTGACCTCCAGAGGTCAATGACCTCTAAACTATCAAAATATTGATGTTTGACATCATTTTTCATGAATGACATGATGATAATGCCCGAACATGCTATATGTTTGTAATAAGGATTATTAATTATAGACAGAGGTTTTAGATTTGAATTCTGAGAACAATGAAAGGTCAATGACCTCAAAATATTAGAATAATGAATATTTAGCGTTATTGCTAAGGAGAAACATTGCTATGTATAAAACTTTGCATTTTGGTTAAAATGAGACCGTTTGATATTTCTCAGAGCAATTAATACTCATTTACAGGTTCTTAACCTTTGACCTCCGTAGACTGCAAAAGGTCATTGACCCAAAATATGAATATATTGATATTTGCGCTGTGGTTATTTCATACTCTACACGTATGAAGTCTGTTGCAATGAATAGCTTTCATGTTACGTAGGCAAGTTTCTACCTTGACCTCTGACATGTGAGGTCAAAGGTCGACATAGGCGGGTCACTATAATGAAAGACAATAGCGTCTTCCATTAGCTGATTGTCATACTCTGTCCTGCGTCGGTTCTCCTGCCGGTCCTAGTGATCAGTTATTTCTTATATTTACTTGAGGAGCTGAGGCAGCGATGTTGCATGCTTTGGTAGATGCTGTACAGAAAGTGATTAAGAAAGTGCAGGCCATACAAACTGTGGACACTGCTGTTTTGGTACTGGCTAATTTCAACAACAAAGATACTGACGAACTTTACATAGCTCTTTGTAGAAGATTCAGCTCCCCTGTAATCGCTACATGTATTTCTGTTTCCAAATGTCATGCCCTCTAACATGTAGAGTATGATTACTGTACTATTCCTAAAAAGGAAAGAAGTCTGCCTGGAAGGTGTGAAAGTGCTCCCTAAAGTAACATAATCTCTATACGTATTCCAAGTGATATGAGTATAATAAAGAAACTACAAGTTATATGGTACAGAGTCCATGCATGTCACTGCTACATGTAGAGCGTTTTGTTGCGCTGATGAACGTCTGCAATAGTCTTATGGAAGTGAACAATGTCAGGTAGTAGTAATAGTTCTTTACCCACAAATATATGGCTTTTTGACAGCATTTCCCCAATGGAGATGGCGCACTAAGCATGAATGTCTACTGGACTGCTTTTAAGGAACCAGACTAGGGTGTCGAATCCTGACTACGAATCCCATCTGACATGGGCAAAGGAATCTTGTGTGGTTGCAGCCTCTTTGGGTAGACTGTCAGAGGCCTTTTGATATCTTTGCCATATATGATATACATTGATGCAAATGCAAGGAAGTATGCAGTAGTTGTTGGAAGTACACAAATATACACAAGTTCACTCAATCATATTTTTAGACTGTTGCTATCGGGAATTCTCTCACTCGATCAGTCAGTTAGTCCTGACTGTTCTCGTTAAAGGGACAACTTGACAGCAGAAGATGCAAATGTTTTCCTAGAGCTATCTTGTCAGTTGCAGGCAAAAGTTTTAGATTTTAGCTTATGTAGCTTGTCCTGTCCCGATCTCGTCTGCACACACCTCTTGGATCGAATGGACTTTTGTGTAGCCTTGATAGCAGTGCATGTTTCTTGCTCTTACATCAGTTCATAGTAAGAATTTGAGGCCTCTGACAGCACAGGATTCCTTTGTCCCTGTCAGATGGGCTTGGTACAGGTCAGGATTCGGAACCATAGTGTGGTTTTTAGCAGTCCTGTGAGAGCCAAAGATTAATGGGTGAAGAACTGTAGGTACGACCTGACATTGTTCACTTCCATGACTATTGAAGACAAAGTCAGCACAACATGCTAGCACTCTACAGGTAGCAATTTACATGTAGCAGTGACATGGTGTCTGTACTCGTATAACTTTGAATATCTTTATACTCACATAACTTGGACTAGGCGTTACTTTTGGGAGTACTTTACAGGCAGACTCATTTCTCTTTCTAGCGAAAAAGAACAGTAGTTTCTTTATTATACTCATATCACTTGGAATACGTATAAGAGATTATGTTACTTTAGGGAGCACTTTTCACATCTTCCAGGCAGACTTCTTTCCTTTTTAGGGAATATGTACAGTATCATACTCTACATGTATGAGGGCATGACATTTGGAAACAGAAATACATGTAAGCGATTACTGGGAGCTGAATCTTCTACAAAGAGCTATGTAAAGTTCGTCAGTATCTTTGTTGTTGAAAGTAGCCAGGGCCAAAACAGCAGTATCCACAGTTCGTATAGCCTGCACTTTCTTGATGACTTTCTGTACAGCATCTATATACCCAAGCATGCAAGTATTCGCCTCCAGCTCCTCAAGTAAATATGTGACGAAGCTGATCAAGTCGGACTCGGCAGGAGAATCATGCAGGACAAAAGTAGGACAATATAGTGGAAGACGTTATTGTCTTTTATTATAGCGACCCGCCTATGTCGACCTTTGACCTCATATATGTCAGAGGTCAAGGTAGACACTTGTCTACGTAACATGAACGCTATTCATTGCAACAAACTTCATACGTAGAGAATATGAAATAACCAACAGCGCAAATATCAAGGCTTTTCATATTTTGAGGTCAATGACCTTTAGCAGTACACGGAGGTCAAAGGTTAAAAACATGTAAATGAGTATCAAGTGCTCTAAAATATCTCATTTTAACCAAAAATACAAAATATTACACCATAGCAATGTTTCTACTTAGCCGATAACGCTAAATATTCATATTCTGATATTTTGAGGTCATTGACCTTTCATTGTTCTCGGAGTTTAAATCTAAAGCCCTGTTTATAATTAATAATCCTTGATTACATGATATAATGCATGTTCCGTGCATTATCATCATGTCATTCACTGAAAAGTGATGTGAAACATCAATATTTTGATAGTTTAGGGTCATTGACCTCTGGAGGTCACCAGAGGTCAAATCTGACGTGCCTCCTGATCTTAAAGTGAAACTTATGGCATGTACTACCATTGGTAGAAGTTTCATGCTTTAGTCAAAATTTGCACAATTCGCCTAAAATTTAGAGCTAAACAGCTCTACTATATATATTTATTCCTATTTAAAATAGGAATTTTCAAATACTCTAATAGACTTTTTCTAGAAATTCCAACCAGTACGCACCCTGTGTACAGTGTGTCCCACAAAAAATTTAGATGGGTATAATATTCAACATAAAATATTATATTATTTATATCTTTACAATTTTGTAAGATATTTAAAACAATGGGGTTCAGTGATACATGATATTGGTGAGCTGAGAGAGGTATCATTAAAATTGTAATGAGTTGCACTTACAGTGATATACATTTCATAATCACTACTGAAATATTTTTTCGAAGTATTAATGATCAAAGCTGTATGTTTTTTTTATTCGATACACCCGGTACTACTATATAAACTTGGATGGAGAGGTTTCCTGATGTGTAACGACAAAATGCTCATCTTTGTGATTATTGGACCATATCACATAACATTTCATCCAGTTGTAGAAAATGAATTGTAGTTTAGGGGTGTAAAGTTATAAACAATATAATATTGTAATTTTTATATTATACCCATCTAAAGTGCCATTAGCATTTTTTGTGGGACACACTGTAGATCTCCTAGAGAATTTCCTATTTTCTTAATTTAAGTTAATTCTTACGTTTTGTATTAAAGAGAAGACTTCCATCAAGTAGTCTGCCTGATAGTTCACCTAAGCCACAGGTATGGAGTTCCTCAGCAAGAATAGCCCTGGTGTTTGTGCCTGGAAGCTGCTTGGTTCTCCATCTCATGAAAACCTGCATGAACGCATCACTGTAATCATCATGTGATTGTCGCTTGATGCCATTCAGCACAGCATACGGGATACCAAGACAAATTCCTACATGTTTGTATTTAGAAGGGTCTATGCGCTCTGACAGCAGTAACAACTCCTTTTCACTGACGGTGCTAAAAAAAATAAATACATAAAAAAAAAATAATAAAAATAAATACATAATTATAATCCATAAGAGACAACCTACTGTATTCACGAAAAGGATTTTTCTTTTAACCTGAATAGTAATCTAGAATTTCTAGTACTAATGTCTGTTAAGCCATCAAATTTAATGTTTTTGTTTTAAGGTTAGCTTAGCGATTATAATGCAACTTGGATGTAATATACGGAGGTTGCAGCTTCATTGAAGGAAGTGGTGAATTAACTTTAAATACACAGTTTTTATTTCTCATATATTTTTTTTGTTACAAACAAGTTTAACAGCGAAATTTTCATATAATTTATTCCCCAAAATTTTAATCACAACGCAGAGATGCCAAGTTAAAAAAAAATTGCGTGAGATTTTCATGACTCTTCCCTAAATGTATGATTCTCACGCATTCTGCACGAGACTTGGTAGCTCTGACAACGAGAGAGGAAGTAAACATTTTATTTATCAAAAACACCTCAATCAATGACAGTTAATGCTAAAACAAAAACAAAAAAATCATTGCATGGCAAGATGTTGAATCAACTGTCATTTAAGCCACATCTCATTCTAACTTTTTTTTAATGAAAGTAGCTATGGCACACCAGAAGGGAAACCTGAAAAGTGAAATGTATATTTTTGTAAAAAGTGTAATATAATTTTGTGAAAGTTAAACATAATTTTTTGTAAGTGAAATATATTGTAAAAACTAAAACATATTTTTGTGAAAAAAAGAAGGAAATTTATATATGTTTGTGAATTTGAGTGAAACATAGGAATCAGTCAAATTGTATTTAAACAAAAAAACAAAGAGACAGATCAATGAAAGTTTGAGATAAATTGAATAAATAATAAAGAAAACAATGACCATTTGAATGTTGAGATCCCCCAAAATTAAAAGAAGATCCTCACACTTCAGTCCGAGGGCAGCGTAAGCTATAATAAGCCAAGAGTGCGAAATTTATACAACTCTCCCAGTCCTCTATCTGCACTCTGCGGAGCTGTGCGGACCTGTGCGGGCTAAAACTGAGATTTTGCAACTCTTGTAGATTTGGATTTTGTGAAAGGAATTTCCTGATTCTTACATATTTAGAAAGAAGAAATTCTAAACCTACCTATCATGCACATTTTATGGTATTTTATCATATCTGAATATTGTAAAAGTATTGATGAAAGATATGGAACAAAAACATATATTCAGTTCGGTATAAGTGACAAGAAAATTAGTTAATTTTGCATGATTCCAAAAGAAAATTACATATTTGGAAAGAATGAAATCTTAGCTTCAAAACGTAGTAACTTTTAATATCCTTTACTTTTTATACCAGTCAGGAGCTAGCAAAATATAAAGCAAGTCCAAAATACAGAAAATGCGGCTTTCTGATTGGCTGCTTGAATCAAGGATTGATGCGAGCGGGGATTTTGAAACACGTGGGAGCCGTTACTTGACCGCGCAGTGACCTTTGGTGCGTGGTGAGATTCGCATCAGCCAATCAAATCACAGTCAAAATCAGACCAGCCAATCAGATTGCAGTTATTGAAGCAATTTTGTATTTGCTGCACATTTAGCTAGCTCCTGACGGGTATAAATCTTGAAATACCATGTTTGGTGTATTTTTGGAAAGCTGAAGAGTTGCTGAAGATTATGAACCTATTTTCTCGTCGAATCATTGAAAATAAAGTGTATTTGTGGCTAGTTATTCAAAAAATTCCCAAACGGATTTTAACGCAAAATATATCCAACAATTTCTACTATTTTGAAAGACATATTTTCTTTCTTATTAAGGAATATATATTTTGATAGTATGATAGATTGATGCCGAAAATTTCATGTCAAATAGTCATTTCTATGCAGAATTATAACCGCACAAAGACAGGGGTACAAGCTGCTAATTACGTATTCAACACCCAAACTCATGAATAGGACTTGCATAAATACGAGCGATTTCAAAAGCGCTGCGGGTGGACTGACTTGTAACAAGCCATAGATTTGTGATGTCATACATGAAAATCTTTCAAATTTGGTGGACAAAAACATTACCAAAATCACTTCTTTTTCCTCATTCTGATAGTACGAACTCTTCATCCATTCATATCATCCCATAAAAAACTAGATGAATCTTCGACCGCGCACGGTCGGAAGGCATGCCTCCGTATTGCCACATCGGAAAAAAAAGGCATGCGCATGTTTGAGGTATTTTAATCCATTTTTAGGATACTAGCCGTGGAAGTGAGCGATCGTTTGAGATATGTGGACCGCAAAAATCTATTAAAGTTGTATCATCAGAATTATTTCCAACTCAGGAAGGATGGCTACTGATGTAATAAAAAGGATAAACATGTTTAAGTTGATCTGTCAAGGTCCTTCAGAAATTGCACAAACGAGTCATTTACATAAAATAACAGAGTGACCGTTTGATGTCCTGACCTCCAAAAATCTAATCAGTTCATCTTCTCCCACTGACCCAAGTTTGAAGTTGATCCATAAAACGGTTCAGGAAGTTACAGCAAGAACGTGCCATTTTCATGTATACAATGACGTCTGTGACCCTTGACCTTTGACTTCATGACCTCAAAATAATAATTCATTGTCCCTACATATGCACACATGACCCAAGTTTGATGTTCATCCATCAAACTGTTCTTAATTTATCGCAAGAGACAAGCCATTTTCACGTACACAATGTCTCTGTGGCCTTTGAACTTTGACCTCATGACTCTAAATTCTAATCAGTTTATGTTGCCGTCCATATGCACATATGATCCAAGTTTGAAATTGATCCGTCAAACGTTTTTAAGTTTATTGCGAGAACAAGCCATTTTCATGTACACAAATGACTCTGTGACCTTTGACTCATGACCCCAAAGTCTGATAAGTTCATTGTCCTCCCATATGTAATATATGATCAGTAGTTGAAGTTGATCCCCTCAAAGCGGTTCTTAAGTTATCGCAAGAACGGGAGCCATTTTTCAGTACAACATGCCTGTGACCTTTGACCTCATGACCCCGAAAATTAATAAGTGTTAATTGACGGCCTCATATCTGCAAACATATGGAACCAGAGTGATTAAGTTTGATCCCTCAGAACGGTTCTTAAGAGGTTAGTTCGCAGAGAAACGAGCCATTTTCGATGTACCACAAATGACCTCGATGGTAGAGCCGTTTTGACCTCAATGAACGGCCCAAATTCTAAATTATGTCTCATCTGCCTCCTACATATGCACATATTACCCAAGGTTTGAAAGATGATCCGTTACAGGGGACAGTTCTTAAGTATATCAAACGGAGAACAGTGAAACTATTTTTATGTATAGAGGAATGACCTCGTGTGAACCTGTGACCGCTTTGAGCACCAAATCTAATCAGGTTCATTGCCCCTCCATAATGCAACGACATTACTCAAGTTTGAGTTGACCCGTCCACAGTTCTTAAAGCATAATGACAGAAGGTGTCCAAGTAATTTTGATGAAATTTCATGAATTTTGCTCAAATTTTTCACATGATTAAACTGATATGTACTTATATCATACAACATATTTCAGGTCCAGCATGTACTTAAGTTTTTCATAAAATAAATTAGAAAACCAGTAATTAGAATGTGAATTGTCGAAACTTATTTTTTCCCCGAGATCTCGATCATATATGAATAGCGCCAGCTAGAGATCCTATAATCCATTTAGAGCGAAGTCCGTCGCAGGATTTTCGTGCCGTGTGCAGAGCTTGTCATGAGCGGCGCGCGATATGCGATGCTAGCTCTAGCCATGCGCCAATATGCATGGCTAGGCTAGGTATAGGGGTCGGCGTTGTGCACCAGCAGGGAAGGTGTCGTCAGGGGCATTCCCTGGTGCAACCAACCATGCTGTGCATAATGTGCTCGCTGCGTAAGCTATTATGATTAGGCCTATCAATTTCTCCGACCGTCTCGCTTGCATGCTGCTTGCTCCAAGCGGAACATTTTGCTCTCTAGGCAAATGCATGCAGCAGCGATATAGGCACTCGCTACTACTACGACTGCGAGGGTTTCGATCCATGAAAGTTTTGGTTCGCAATGCATTCTCGCACTGGTTCAATACTGTTTTATTTGCTGTGATATCTGTATATCATTCTCTCTTATTATACAAAACCCGTTAAATTACAAGTAGGCCTATACAAACAGGTTTATTGTAATTATAAAGAGAATAATCCAGTAGTATCAAAACATCGCCAAACATGGATATTCTGAGGGCGGGTACATTTTCCTCCATGTATATTAGCTAGGCATGAAGTTGAACATTATTTTGTTTGTTTCTTTTGGTTAGTTTCGTTTTGTTTGTTTGTTTCACGTGTTTTGTATTGTGTTGTTTTTGTTTTTGTTTTGACATCGGAATGTTATTTCACGGTAGCCTGTATAGTAATTACTAAAAAATATAAAAATTGTCTGTCCTCTATAATACCTTTTATTGTTGTTCTATATTTCTCTCTTATCTGATTATATCTTTCTATCATGTTTCTAAACCTTCCTATACTCATCTATCCTGACTTCATACCTAATTATTCTCTTCAGTTTATCCAAAGTTTTCATCTGTCCATATACCGTCATTCTTTCTTATTGCCCTAGCTCCCCTTGTTTTTTTCTTCAAAATGTATTTACATGTATTTTCTTTTTTATACTTCCGTCCTTCTTCATCATGTTCATCATTCATGAATTTGTCAAGTTCGTTACCGGCCTTCACCATTCCATTATGCGTTATTCTCCGTCTTCTATACCAATAATCTTGTTTCCTATTCATCATTTTATAGTTCAGTTTGTAGCATACCTTGTTATTCCGCGGGGGATCGAGGGTGGGGGTTGGAGTGGGGTTTTTTCTTCGAGTA
>CALNVZ010000174.1:59789935-59816390 GCA_940671915.1 Paracentrotus lividus
TATGGGTGGTTCCCACCCTCCTTGTGAGGAGCTGGATGCTTCCTCGTCAGACTATGAGATCTTTTCGGTGGCTGATTCTCACGACTCATGTTTTGAATGTCATCCGACTCCCTTGTACCGCCATTCGGTTATGGTTGATACGCGGGATCCCTCCCAGGTTAATGCTTCGGTGGATATTTCATCCGACGAAGTTGTACCTGAAGTCGTTGTAGAGCTTCCTTTGGCGAAGCGAGTCACAGGCTTCGGGTAGGTCGAAAGCTTTTACGTCTTTTCAGCTTCGAGTACAGGACTACCTTTTTGAAATCTGACAAATCTGATTTTGACTTTTCGTCCACGAGTTGGGGCTTCCTCCGCCAGTCCGGGCCGAGATTCTCCTGGCCCTTAGGGAGGTTCCTTGCTCACACAACTGCTGGATAATGGGGCCGTAAGAGTTCATTGATGCTTAGACTATTCATATCAAGGCACTCGTCATCCGGAATTATGAGTCAGGAGATTGAGTGATTCCCCTTCCCTCTTACGGGAGCAAGCTTGGCAAAAATGGACGACAGTTTTGGCAAAACCAGAGTTGAGACTCACGTAAGGAAGGCCAAGGACTGGTCTACAGGGCGGATTAGAGCATTGTTCGTGAGGCAGGGCGGCCCCGGCATACGTCTTCTGGTGTGTTATACTGGCTTCTTCAAAGCTCCTCCTTTCAGGAAAGGGCTAAGAAGAAGATAGGACAAGGGATTTTCTTCCCGTTCCTGCCGGTGGGGACGGTCGGTGGGGGGCGGGCCCCCCGCCAGGTTGTCCTCAGGATCTAGGGTAACGGGACTTGGTTTCTCATGGATTCTTATGACGAAGGCTGTCTTGCAAGAACCAGGGACTCGCCGTCGAGGACGTGGAGGTGGTAGGCTCTGTCCGAGGCTGTCGCCGGAGAAGAAGCATTAACGCCTTGGTTTGTCGGGGCGGGAGCATTTCCAGATGGTGTACTTCCGAGTCGCTTGGAGGGTCGGGGGTTGTCAGACTGTCGGAAGTTTGCTTCCGGGGCTTGGGGAAGTCGATGATTTGAGGACGAGGTGTTCTTCGTCTCTGTCCGTGATCAATGAGAGACTTCGGGATAGATGTAGATGAGGCATTCGGGTCAGGGGTGTCTATCGCCATCGATCACCGAGGCTAGGGCAATTCGAACGGTTGTCCTTTTTCAGGAACATATTCTCGGAAGAAACTTCACTCCTGAAAAGGAGCTCGGCAGTGCGGATCAGGATTTTTCTGTGTCTCTCCCCGCTTTGTTGATCCCCAAACTTCAGGCTTGCTCAAGGGCTGATCTCAATATGAAGAGGATCACTGGCACATCGCAACAGGCACCCTTCAGGATGGACCAATCTAGCCTCTATTTTCCGGCCCCCGTGTGCAGGAGGACGGATGTTTGCGGTGTGCCGTTCGACCAAGTCGATGCCTTTTTTCCAACATCCCAATGAGACCTTCTCGAGGGGATCTTTGGGTTTTGTTGTAGGAAAGGAGACGTTTCGCTTCAAAGCCCTTTCTTTCGGTCTTCGTCCCGCTCCCAGAGTCTTCACCAGGGTGGTCTCGGCGTTGATTCTTCCTCAGGGCAAGGACCCTTCGGATTTGTCGCATTCTTGGACGATTGGCTTCTCGTCGCCAATTGGTCTGGAGGTCCTGCTTTCACACATCATCTTTACGCTGTTAGTGAAAACGACCGAGAGTTTGGATTCATGTACAATGTCGTCCAAGTCGGATTCTTCCCTCCCGAACTCCGATCTACTGGTGCCCGCATGGATACTAGAATCAACTGCTCGGTGGCCGAGCCTTGAGAGGATAGAGGCTCTGGTCAGTCTTTACCAGGTCCCTCCTGAGCAGGCGGAGGGTTCGAGCCGAGGTTTGGTTGTAGATGGCATGGTTTGGTTTTTTTAGCCAGTCTGGTACATCTTGCCAAATTGTCGTCTCTTTAGAGACCTTTCCAGCTGCATCTCCTGAAGTTTTTCAGGCCGAACCTCAGTCGCCCTCTGGTCTGGATTTTTTGACGGTGGAGATAAGAAGCTTTCTCTTCCGTGGACGAACCGTACCTTCCTTCTTCAGGGAAAGAGTTTCAAAGACCCTCTTCCCTCGTTTTCAGTGACCACGAGAGCGTCTCTTCAAGGTGGGGGGGCCATTGTCAAGGTCAGATGGTTTCCGACTTGGGTCCTCCCGAGGCCGCTGCCTCTCACGTTCGAATTTTGTCAGTCTGTTGGTCGGCTTCAACGTTTCGGTTCCCACGAGCTATTGGTGGGGCGTCGGTGTTGATTCTCACTGGACAACACCGTCTCTGAAGGCTAATCACAAACAAGGAGGACGACACCAGGTCTCTTGAAAGTTGAACGGTAGCTTCCCTCTTTGGGAATGGTGCAATCGGAGAGATCGTCCGGTTGCCTCCCACTTTCCGGGGGAGGACAATCTATAGCAGACTTTCTATCCCTGAACAACAGACTTCCTCGGTTTTGCTTCCGTGAGAAGGAATTCTGCTTCTTTCTGGATGCGTTTCTGGCTTCTTCATTGGTAGGGTGGAAGGCGTACGCCTTTCCACCATTCAAGTGTATCCTCTCTGTTCTCAGGAAGATCAGGGAGGATCAGACAACGGTGGTTCTGATTGCTCCCTACTGGCCGGGTCGGGCCTGGTTTCAGGATCTGTTGCTCTGTTAGCAGGAGGACGCCTGCGCCCCTTGCCCGTACCGGACTTGTTTCTCTACCGTTGTCGGGGGTTCTACATGGCGAATTTCCATCGCCAGACCTTCATGTAACTGGCAGCCTCTATCGCAGTGGTCTAGGGGATGAAGGCTTTCAGACCGGAGCAGCTGAGCTGACTAGTTAATGTAGAGTCGTGAGAGTCGCTAGAGGTATTTGTTTATACATTTCGTGGCTTGAGTTGGCTTCCTGCGGGGTAGCGAACTGCTTGGGGCGTCCCCCAGAGAGGCTCCTTTGCCTCTTATTGCCGATTTCCTTATTTCTCTGTTCGATAAGGGTAGGTTTCTCTCGATGATTCGAGGGTATCGTTCGGCTATTTCGGCCATTCTTACTGGTTTTTGCTTATGGGGGATCGGTCTCGACTGCCCCCCACCAGCTCTCGGCGTTGCTTAGGGCCTTTTTCTTAAAACGCCCTATTTCTAAGCCCTTGACTCCAGGCTGGAGTCTTCCCTAAGTTTTGGAGGCTTTGTCCAAGCCACCGTTCGAGCCTTTGAACTCGATTTCCCTGTTAAATTTGTCCATTTAGACAAGCTTTCTCCTAGCAATAGTCTCTGGGCAAAGGAGGAGTTTCGCTACATGCTCTCTCAATATCACCTGGTCAGATTCGTTGGGAGAGATATGGGGTTCGTCTGTATCCTATCACATCCTTCATTGCTAAGAACCAAACGGCCTCGTCGGACTCTATCGAGATCTTCATTCGTCCTCTGACGGGGTTCTCATCTATCAGAGAAGACAAATTCTAGTGCCCCGTCAGGGCCCTCTAATGGTTCTTCAAGAAGACTGAGAATCTTCGCAAATCTTCAAAGTTATTTGTTACTTCCTGTGAACCCCATTAAGGGGTTTCTAGAGATACGTTATCCCGGTGGATAGTCTCCGCAATCAAGGCTGCGGGAGTGAAGACCCTTGAAGAGGGAACTACTCCCAAGGCCCATCAGACCAGGAGCATTAGCTCCTCTTGGGCCCTATTTACAAGGGTAGGGGTAGAAGATATTTGCAAGGCGGCCTTTTGGCGTTCTGCGAATTCTTTCACCTCCTTTTACCTGAGAGACGTCGCCGCTAGTGAGGGTGTTTTCTCCACCGCATCTCTCAAAGCAGCGGCGTCCTCCATAGTTTTCTTAACCGTTATGGTTGCCCTCCCGACTTTTATCGGTGCTATATCGTAAATAATAAAATTAGATTGTAATTTTTATGACTTTAATGAGATATGGCAAATACAAGGAAATTAGGAGCACAAGCCCTGCTCTTACCGATTTTAACTATTGTTAGAATCTTATTGATGGCATGGAATGACATATTTGGAAGGGAAATGTATATTAGGAGGCAAAATTCTGACTGTATCACATTAGGGTACGTGTATTCGTAGGTAACATGCAAAAAATATGTTTTATTTTACCCCTCTGCCACAAAGTCAATTTGGGAGATTAAGCGTGGCAATTTATCACACGGATAGGTTGATATGTTGACTTTTAGTGGGTCAGAGGACTAAATCATCAAAGAGGTTCTAAATTTGGACTCAACTTTTTCGCCGTGTACACTTTTCGCTGGAATCGACCATATATATACAGTGGTGGCCAAAATTATTAGAACACCTGAACCTACACAAACTCTATGGGATTATCAATGCCATAGTTCATTTGCCGAAATCAGATTTAAAATATCTTTTGTGTGCCATGAGCTTTCATGACTTTTTAGCATAGGGTCTTACGTATATGTTGATACCAACTTTATATAGTTTCGACCATCTGGTAATGCGTAGCATTAAAAATAGTTGTGCTATGCGCTTTTGGTTTCCCCCATAGACTTGTGTATTAAACATGTAGTCCAAATGCAAAAAAGTAAAATGCTATATATGGCTATGCGTTTTGAGTTGGGCCCTTAAAAAAGTTGTGACATCTGCTCCTCAAATATGATTTTGTTTATTGATTTACTTAAAAACGATACAAGCTATATAGCTGAATTTGGTCTTAAATTAAAACTCTCATGTAGGGCAACAAAATATATGTTTTGAAAAATGTTAAAATTTCATCAATTGTCTGTTAATTAACTGTTAATTAACGAGAGTCAGGGGTGGAGGAGGAGCCGCGCAGGAGGTGCCGCGCAGCAAATATGGTACATGTGCTGTAAAACAGAGTTAAATCATGTTCAGAGATGGATTTTTAAAAATTGAAATGCATTCACGGCTCTGAAACACATAATTTAGCTTGTTTATGATCCATAATTTAAGTAATTATAGCCGATTTAGTGTTGTTTACTGTACATTGTGACTGTAAGTTCTACATGTGTGTATATGAATGACAATTTCTTTACAGCTAAAGGGCTCTTACATTTTGTATATATGCGACATGGTTAATAATGTTTTACAAGACAAAGGGACTTTCACATACTAATATTATCTGCCTTAGCAATTTATATAGGATCCTTCATTACATGTCTAGTATCTTAAACAGCAATATACTTATGTAGAACACGGCAAAAAGGTACATTTTCTTAAAAAATTGAAATTTTCTAAGTCATCTTTCCAGCCTGGAGCAAAATGCGGTAAACTCTCCAAGGGTATAGAAAGTTATACATGTTTGGAAAGCTCTAAATGTGACGAGTTCAAATCCGCAGTAAATAGTGTTGTAGGGTAAGCAGTATTTTTCTTGCAATTTTTTTTCCAAAGCCATCTTTTTTTTTTTTTTTTTTTCAGGCTTTAAGATTCATAACCTTTCAAGAGCACCACCAATGTTAATTTTACACACATTTCCGAACTCCTTAGACATTCAGCTTCCAGAAAATGCATACTTTTTTGGGGTTAATATATATTTTGAAAAAGTTACAGCCACTTTCATGGAAATGCGCACAATTAGTACAAATTTTGAGTGTGTCACACAACATGGGCCCAACTTAAAATGCATGGCCGTATGTTGATTGCTCTAAAAGTATTTGAGGTAGAAGTATGAAACTTAGCAGGCTTATTTATTCTAATTTACCTCAAATGCATACTAAGTTTCAGCAAATTTCGTCAAATGGGGAGGGTGGTTTCGCCCCCACCCTTGGTGGTGAGATGACCAAAAATAACCATGCCCATTGAAGATTAAGACAATTTTTTAATTTAATGAAGACACTCCTTGTAAATGTAGATTTTTTAAAAAGAAATTTCATGAGCAATTCAAATATGTTGAAATATTAAGGGTCATTGGAACAATGGACTTAAATAGGGGCACTGAATAAAAAATTTGGGGCCCTTCAAAAATAATTTAAAAATCCCCACATAAGATGAAACTACTTCACCCTTAGTTGTTATGAATGCCATTTTTGGCATCCTCAGGAAATTTCCTTTCAGAATATATATACTTTTGTAGGATGTGGCTTCAAATGTTAACGTTATGACACTTTGATCCTGAAAGGGGCAAGATTTTTAAATTTTTCAATTGGTGGTGTAACATAAGAAAGGGAGACTTGGGGGCGAGTTCCCAACGCATGGCTTTGTTATTTAGTTTTTAAAGCCTAATGATGATATTCGGAGACATTCCAACCATTTTATAGGTATTTAAATGGTCAACTGAACGGAAATTATTAAAATCATTTAAATATGCTTGGTGTTCTAATAATTTTGGCCACCACTGTATGTTTTCCATTGTTTTAGGAATTTTAATACTTCAGGCCTTCATTCATTACGTCAACCCCTCGTTTGCAAGCCGACCTGAGTTCCAGAGCTGAGCTCAGGTAAGATACCCCCCTGTCAAAAAACCTCGTTTGAAACTCCAAGATATTCATTTCCAAGCATTATCGACCCTGCATGGCCAGGTAATCCCTGTTATCTAACTTTTCAACTCTGCTGGCTAGCCTGAACATTGAGCCAAGGTTAAATGATAAACAACAGCTGTGATATTACGTAAGAGTAGCTCTGCCTGTAACTGGCACATCGGAATAAAATGATTGTATTTGATATTTTTCAAGTTTTCAAAGGCATATTATATTTAGAAATCCAATGTTAATTCGTTTTCAATTTTGAACGAAGAAATCGGAATAAGGAAAGTACCAGAATGAAAAAACTAATAAAAATGTATCGATAGGGGCCTACACACATCTAAATCGTTTAATGTAAACAATATTGCCACCGCGTGTGGCCCCCCGGTAATTAAAGGGTTAAAACTATAATTCTCCCTTTTCAGTACTTTCTTCACCACTATTTGCAATTTTGACACTGCCATATTGGATTTATCAGGTTGAGAAACATATAAATAGACACCAGAATCATCTTTATAGCCCTATTAATAAATCTATTACAGCTTTTTAAAGTTTTGGAAAACGATGACTCAGCATTTTTTGGCCACGCCTCCTCAAAATCGTTTTTTGGCCTGCACTGTCTCAATTTTCACCCGATTTTCTTAAAATTGGTGGCATATCGATCAGGACAATGAGTTGCTTAAAATAAGATAGCACAAACTTGGTTCTGAAACATGACCCATTTATAGCCCATCTCTAGTTATAACATTGCACTACCGTTGCATGTGCATGTATGCGACCGTTCCTCGGGGATACATAATAGGAGTTAAAAATTAGCTTCAGAACGTTCTCGGTCTTCAATGAAAGAATATGGATGTTGTAGTTCCTTTCCAAATACACCCTCACGGGATGATGAACAGTCACACCGGTTTCATTCAATTGAACGAGCGATCGCATTGTGTCATGTCGACTCTCACGACTATGCAATTGGTCGTGCAACTATTTAGTTTGATGTGAAACCACTTGCAATCACTCGTGCAACACTCGTATGTGAACGCACGACCACTTGCACGAGCACATGTGAGCACATGCGACTTCCTCGTGCAACTGGTTGTATTTGTGAAATCTGTGTGATCTTATGAGATAAATAGCGATTGATGCCTGTTGCAGCCTGTTGATCGACTAAAAGGTTGAAAATGGTCGCAGACCAATTGTGAAAGGTGCTTATTTAAAGGTGGAAGCATGTAGATCATATCGAATCCTATGGGACACTAACTGCGGGTGCTTCCGCGCGTGTGTCCGACTCTATGGAAATTCCATGTTTTGTAAACAATTTTGTCATTCTTGAAAATAATTCTTGCTTTTATCATTAGTTCCAATGAAATGCGGCTGATATCATGTTATTTCCATTAAGGGTTGTTTTAGGATCAGGGTACACCATTAAAAAATGACCTTCTGTGCACCATAAACACGAATCTGGCCTTGTGCGTGTGCCGCTGAGCGGTGGTGCGCACATGGGGTCCAAATTACGGCTATTTTATGATATCATCTTTTTTTTTTTCCAGATCCAATCTCGAAATATAAAGACATTTGCCTATATTGATACTGCTAGTAAATGAATTTAATACTCAACTACATGTAAGTGACAAAAATCAGACTATATGTGAATAGAAAATATAGCCTATTTTTCTCAAAATCATCTTTTTTTCCCTTTCAGACCCACTCTTTGGAAATCGAGTTTTTTGGTAAAGAAGTATCTACATCAGCCTCACAAGACCTGGCAGTGGCATTAACCAGCATGCTCAGACTCACAAAGCTGACAATGACTGGAGTGACTAGTAACCAAGATGAGTTCTTGTGTGCATGGAGGTCTATGGCATCATCTACATGTATGAAGGTACTGTAAATTAGTACAGCAAAATACTGTTGACATAAAACATAACAAGTGAGTCAGAAAAAACTAGACACCCAAATAAAAGGCCAATAAAAAGAAACCCACTAATGAACCCCAAATTATTATACATATTCTGAAAGAGTAACTTCTCGCGCATCTTCTGGTACTATTTTTGTGGGGTATTTCTTTACGATTTGATTAACATGATGCATTGTTTGCGAACATGACAATTTCGAATTGTGCAAGAATGGGGATAAGATTGAAACAACAAAAGCGGACAAAAAAAGCAACTCCATCCTAAATAAAGTAGCATAACTTTTAAAGGAAAATGTTGTGAGCCAAATAACTTGGCAAGGGTGTTGTTACAGTTATCGACTAGATTCTGCGTAAAAATTAGATTGATTCGTCAAGTAATCCACGAATGAGTAAACATCAAAGAGTAAATTGTCACTGACAGACTTTAAAAAAGCCTCTTGATACTTTTGAAAAATTATTTATTTTGTCTTTTACGTATGCTCACTCATGCCTAACTCTACAGATCTATCTCATTTTCACACAAAATTTGGTCAATATGTGTAACAACAGCCCTGCAAAGTTATCTAGTGCAAGACATTTTCATTAAAAGGTTATGCTATTTTAATCAGGATGGAGTTGCTTTTCAAATAGCTTTTTGTTGTTTTGATTTTACTCCCACTTTTGCACAATTCAAAATTTACATGTTTGCAAACAATGCGCCGTGTTCATCCAAGCGTAAAGATATAACACACAAAATTGGTACCAAAAGATGCTGGAAGAGTTTCTCTCTCGGAATATGTATAACGATTTGGGGTTTATAAATTGGTTTTCTTTTTAATGACATTTTTCTAGGTGTAAAGTTTTTTCTGACTCACTCGGTAGAGTTACATTTTCAAATTTGTTTGAATTCAAATTTTCAATTAGGTTTTATCAGGAGGTCAGGCTATGAATTAAAAAGTAATTAACTTTAAACTTTTATTAGCCACATGACTTTTGTGATTCAATTACTGTGAATGTCCAAAGATACATTTATACATTTATGCCATACATGTATGCTAGTTTAGCAGTTTTTGTGTCACCTGCAAAGCGTGAGTGAGACATAGGCGTCAGTTTTTCTGGCGTTTTTGGCTTTATCATCCATTGTGTTGTAGGCCTTCACCCAAAATTTTCAGCATATCTTACCTAGGATCACCAAATTCACACCAGTGGTACATAAAAAGTTTACCTGCAAGACTCTCATGTACCATTCTCATGGATGGCAATGGAGATCGCGATATTTCTAGTTATTTTCACAAGTGGGTAAGATACAACATCTCTAATGCCTTGTGTTTGCTGACAGAGATTTCCCAATGGTCTAAATGAATAACTTTTTGATCCTCATATTGGCAAAAATTATATTATTTCACTCAAACAATCATTAAAGAAAATCAAATTTATAGTTAATGTCACTTTACTAATGAAAATTACGAAATGCATCGACAAAAATTGTGATTGTACATTTTTCTTCACATTTGCCAATTTAGAGATTTCAATGATTATTTTCATTTAAACTGTTCTAATTCAAGAACCGTTTAATGTACAGTGGCAAAAATAAATCCCTTTAGGTCAATCATTTTTGCTCTTTCTGTTGATATGTAATTCATATTTCATGGTATTCTTGTTTCAAAGACAATGCAAAAGCATCACTAAAAGGAGACATTGTCCTCTATAGGTTCTGCAAAATTATAGAATGGGCTGAAATGCACTGATGTTACATAGTAGACCACTGACATTTTCACATATTTTACAAAATGAAATGGGTGATTAAAAAAAAATATAGAATTGGGAATAATACTTTATTTTATAATTAATTTAGCGGTAAATCAGAGGAACATTTTTTGGGGAAGTGTTGTATAGAGAGCTTCGGTAACATTATATTTGAGATTAAATAAAGTACAAAGTA
This sequence comes from Paracentrotus lividus, assembly GCA_940671915.1. Classification (NCBI taxonomy): domain Eukaryota; kingdom Metazoa; phylum Echinodermata; class Echinoidea; order Camarodonta; family Echinidae; genus Paracentrotus; species Paracentrotus lividus. The sequence goes on from CALNVZ010000174.1 coordinate 59,800,216, forward strand.
TTCATTAATCTAACAGAATCATGAATTTGAGTATGTTAAAATAGAAAATGTGGATATAAACTTTTTTTTTCAATCTATGTTTTTCTCCCCAGGTCCAATCGCTCACACTAGGGTTTCAGTATTATCCAGTGTCTGTATCAGCCTCCTTACATGACCTTGCAGAAGCACTGGGGAGTATGCCATATCTGACTGAGCTGACACTGGATGAAGTGGATATTTTCAAAGATGAGTTCTTTTCTGATTTGAAGTCTATGGCATTGTCTATGAAGGTACATTGAGCAAGTTTAGCAAAATTAAGAGATATCAAACATAAAAGTGACTTTTACAAGAAAATTCAAATTTTTGATGAGGTCTTTTTTATCAGTTTAGTCTGCTGATTACAACATAAACTTTCAATATCTATCCATATTACTTTTTGTACATGTACTTTAAATATACTCAGATCTTGCTTAAAAGGCCATCATTTATCCAGACTACTCTTTGAATGTGTAACTTTGTGGAGGCTTGCCTAATTTTGAGCTATGGGGCCTTACATACGTTCATGTCATAATGTGTCAGGATGAAACTCTGAAAATTTAATTTCCATAGCTTCATTACATTCTTTAAAATAAGTATTAAAAAAGTGCAAGCTAGTGACTGGAAATACCAGATCACTTTTTGTCCATAGACTGCAGTGCTATTTCTAGAGACATGTGGTACACTTATGAAATGGTGATATTCATTCATCAATATCTCCAAAATTAAACAATTGACAATTCCTCTTTGACCTAAAGGTTTGCAATTATGATTACAGCATTAGCTGGAAGAGTAATTGAAGATGCTAGTACTAGATGTTCCTATGTTACATCAAATCAGTTTTGAGAAACAGAGGGTAAAAATGTAATATACGAACATCTAGTACGAGCATTTTCAATTATTTTACATATTCCGAAAGAGTAACTGCTCCCGCATCTTTTGGTACCATTTTTGTGTGGTATGACTTTACGCTTGGATGAACATGACACATTGTTACATAAATGTAACAGAGGGCCAAAATGTAACATACGAACATCTAGTACTAGCATCTTCAATTTAAAGATACTGAATGAAATTAAATAATCTCTTTTTATTAACCGTCCATGTTCTGTTGCCAGTTTCCAACTTAAAATGTATTTGTTAATGAATTCATCTAAAAACCTCACTTTTCTGTTTCCTTGAGCTCCTTACACACAGAAAGACATTGATCAGTTAAAATATTTCTCCCTATAAATACTAAAAGAAACTGTACCTTTGAATCTTCCCCGGCCCCTAAGGCCCTATAGATTTTGATAGAAATGGTGCCCCACTACGTGTATATTAATCTCATAACCTGCTGTCAACTATAGAAATAGGCAGTGGTCCTAACATGGCTGGGTAAGTGATGTCTGACTGTACTGTGAAAGTTTGAAGACATAATATTCACAAATCAACAGTGGGCCGTCTGTCAAAGTTCTCTCATTTGGTGATCTAACACCACATCAAATTCAATGATTTTGGCATGATATTGTCTAAATATATATATACGTAAACCCGTTGCGTATTTTGAATTTTTTACTAAGCGAAATGAATCATGGTTACCACTAATCATTTCCATTTCAAGGTGATTAAAGACACCCATATATCAAGGTTTAATAATTTAAATCATTCAAGGTTTTCATTCTTTCATGCAGTAATGACTGCAATAAATGGTCGTGAAGAGGAATCTTTAAAAAAATATGTACATGAGCGTATGTTGCATGGTATGCCATACAATTTGTATATGCTGTTGGGTGATGTTTAGTGTCTATGTCTGTTAATAAAGTTGTTTATTGATCTTATGGTTGCTCTTCTCCATCCAATAGGATCTCATTCAAGTTGTTGGAGCATCTCCAACTCTTGTATTGTTGTTGAGACAAAATCCAGCAGATTTTCTTATCTCATGTCCAGTGGCCTTGTCATAAAGATTGATACAGGAGAATTAAACTACAAAAGATTAATCTTTAAGTTTTAAGCATTCAACATTTGGGCCTGCCAAGTTTTGAAATTGTATGAAAAGTGATTTTTAGATCCCTTTAAATAAAAAAAAAAAAGAAGGTATTTCCTAGAGGCAGGTCATGAAATCTATAGCTGCATACATGCCAAGTCTCAAGCATCTTGCGTGAGAATCACGCATTTTGGGTCCGTCTCACGATCTCACGCAGAACACCCCATTTCTCACGCAAAATGAGAAAAAGTAGCATTATTATAGATTTTTTTTTTACCATTTTGGAGTCTCAAAACCCTAAATATCGGCAGTTTTGTTGCACATCAATTATTGTACATGTAAGTGCGATGTTTTCAAGCAGGCGATCGTTATATGCAAGATAGCTTACTACGTGAAACGTGTGTAGCGTGGGCGCGCGCCTCTTTTGTGTACAAATTACTACTGCACGCACGCCTCGTGCGCACCGCTTTCAAACACGATGTGAATGATCTCACGCAATTTTTTTTTTTGAGCTTGGCATGTCTGTAGCTGCTCAGCCACCGGCCTAAAACATGGGCAAGCTACATGTACATTGTAGATTTGCAAGTTTTAAACGTTTAATTTTGTTTTCTAGAACTAATCTCACATACTATGTTGGACGTTCATAATCCAGTCTCTGAATATATATGTAGAAATATTTGCATATTTGAGTTTGATATCAATTCAGTACTCTGACTAGAGTATAAGCTATGACTCAGATTACATGTATATATGAATAGAACATATGGAAAGATAGATACAAATATTGATATGACCTATTTTTTGTGTTTTCCCTCAGATTCAATCTTTCACATTCAGTATTGTTCAAACCATAGACGTAACAGGGAATTACGTCTATGTTCAAACGAACAGCTCTAAATCAGCACAACGTGACCTAGCGTTAGCAGTGGGAACTATGCCATGCCTGACTACACTGAAAGTGGAGGGAATAAAACACTTCCTAAATGAGTTCTTCTGTACATTGGAAGTCATGGCAGATTCTAAGATGGTACGTACAAACAAAGGCATTCAAGAGTTTTAATTGTATATTTGGTAATGGATTAGGACATCTTTTTCAGTGAGGAATTTATTTTGCCTACTAATACAGTGTGTATTGAAAAAACGGTACAGTCTGATTTCCAGCCACATTAGGAGCGGCACCCATCCGTTTTAAGTGATATGGCTGGTTATAAGAGAGTATTGTAATTCATAATCTACATGTACTGGGACACCATATTGCATTTTTTATCAAAATTTATAGGGGAGGATTTATAACCTTGAGAGGACAGATTTATAGAGTGGATTCATTTGCGATTCCGCATTTACAGTGCACAATCTCCACTCCCAGCATACCATCTACATTTTTAAGTGCCTTTTCAACACACTCAATCATGCTAAGTAAACCACATAGCATTCACTTCCTACAGGGTACCCATTTTTTTTTACATGGGTGGGGTGGAGCATGTAGATGAAATGCCTTGGTCAAAGAAATAAGTGCCAGTGCAAAGGATCAAAACAAAATAGTTTAATACACACTATCAAGTGCAATTATTCCATTTAGATTACCTACTTGTACAATTACATATATCATAGTAGCATTTTTATTTGTGATGTACAGTACATCCCCCAAAAAATTGCACTATTGAAGTGCCTGCCAAATAAAAGATGTTGGTTTCTTGGTAAAAAGGTTCATTTTTTTAAAAAGCTCATATCCTCATATATATTGATGACACCAAAAAGACTGAAAATGACCCGTGCTTGAGTGAGCAGTGCTTACTTTTGTGCCGGACATGAAACTAAGACTGCTCAAGAATATTCACGTATGGGTGGTCATAGGGGCCATAATTAATAATGGCATAAATCAGCTGACAAAAGTGGACAGTGCTTATTAGTTAAACATGCATTATTTTCAGAATTTTCTGTGTTAAAGTAATAGTCAGGATATGAGCTTTCTATAGTAAACCTTTTCCCCAAGAACTACATGTACAGTGTGTCCCACAAAAAATGTTAATGGCACTTTGAATGGGTATAATATTAAAAATTACAAGATCATATTGTTTATATCTTTACACCCGTAAACTACATTTCATTTTCTAAAACTGGATGAAATTTTATGTGATATGTGGGGTGTAACACAAAGACTTACGATGGATTAAAATTTACGATTGATTTTTTCTCGTTAGCCTCATCATGGACAGGATGCTCCAAAGTTGATGATCTTAATCCTAATCTTAGCACTAACCCTACTCTTAATCATATCAAAATCTTAATCCATAACTGTACCTGGTTTCCAAATGAGGCTACCAAGAAAAAATCAATCGTAACTTTTTATCAATCGTAAGTCTTTGTGTTACACCCCACTGGTCTAATAATCACAAAGATATGAGCATTTTGTCATTACACATCTCCATCTCCATCCAAGTTTGCATTGAGTAGGACCGGATGTTTCTAATAAAACAAACCCAAGATTGATCATTAATACTTTGAAAAATATTTCACTAGTAATTATGAAATTTACACAGGCCTTAAATTTTGTTACTTTTAGGGCAAGGCCATTTTCCCTCCAAAATTTAGGGCACTTTGTCCAATTCAAAGGGCATCCACGGACATTTTTTTCTCATAAAAAGGGCATCGAAGGCCTTTTTTTTTTCTTTTTCTTTTTTCTAAAATAAAGCCAGGTCGGCAGGTGGTGATTTTCTGTTTAAAAATACTGCCTTTCGTGTATGGGGAAAACACAAAAGGTGGTGATTTTCTGTTTAAAAATACTGCCTTTTCTGTATGGGGAAAACTCAAAAGATGGTGATTTTCTGTTTAAAAATACTGCCTTTTCTGTATGAGGAAAACACAAAATTCCTTTCCACAGTGATTTGGCAATGAAAAATCTGTTTGGCTGTCCATAAAATGTAACTACCACTGACATATTTGTTTAAAAATAATAACTGTGATAAAGTTAGAGCACATCCAAAACCCAGGCCAGTGGGAATGAAATAAACAGGGATGTCTTGCTATTACTCCTGTCAGATGGCCATTAAACTCCCCAGGAGGTCGTGGGGAGCTCTGCAACAACCTCTGTATAGGATTATCCAATAAAAGTTATGGTCTGTGTTACTTTTAGAGACTTTAATGTGACAAAATAGTGACATATTTCCCATTTTATTGTTGATATTAGAGTCCTTCAGGAAAGGGCAATAAATTTCCTAAAAGGGCACGTCGGCCACTTGGAAAAAAAAGGCAAGGCCAAAATGGCCTTGACCTGATCTATTTTCCCTTGGGCATCATGGCCAGAGACATGGGCAACAACGGCATGGCCTTAGATGGCCTCCGTGAAATTTATGCCCTGTTTACATCACTGTAAAGTGCAACTCATTACCATTTTAATGATACATCTCTCAGCTCACCAATATCATGTATCACTGAACCCCATTGTTTTAAATATGTCTTGCAAAATTGTGAGTGGTTCACTTTCATGCTCATTGATGATCAAAGTTGTGTTTCCTTTGAGGCGCCTTTGAATAACGCATCTCAAGGAGCATGAAAATGAACACTTACAAGTTTGCAAGGCTTTTTCAGAACAATGGGATTCGGCGATGCGTGATATTGGTGAGCTGAGGGATATATCATTAGAATGGTAATGAATTGCACTTCACAGTGATGTAAATTTCATAATTACTACTGAAATATTTTCCAAATTATTAATGATCAAACTTGGATTCCTTTTATTCATTATACCCAGTACTACTTAATTCAAAACTTTGATAGAGATGTTTCCTGATGTGTGATGAAATAAGGCTCATATCTTTGTGATTATTAGACCCTATCACATAAAATTTCATCCGCTTGCAGAAAATGAATTGTAGTTTACGGATGAAGAGATATAATTAATATGGTATTGTAGTTTTTATATTATACCCATTTAAAGTGCCATTAGCATTTTTTGTGGGACGCACTGTATAACTCTTTTTATTAGGGAGCTGTTTAAAAAGGGTATATTTTTTTAAGGGATTATGCTTTATGGCCGCCCAAATGTGAATATTCTTGTGCAGCCTTATTTGCTCAAACATGAATTACTTTTAAATTTATTTTGTGTCAAAGTAATATCTAGGATGTGAGCTTTCTATATACCTTGTCTCCAAGAACCATAATTTTTTTTCTTTGGCAGCTATTTCAAAAGTGTGTAATTTCTTTTAGGGATCATGCCCTGTATATTTCTATATGGGACCTTATAGCAAGAGATATTATATCCACACTTGGAGTTATAATACACTTTTTTTAGTATTAACTACATGTACTACTATTGGTAACTTGCTTTATGTTGTCGTTACAGGATTGCTTTCCTCAAATCACTAAAGGAAACTTCCATTTCAATGGAACTCATCATGAAAGTCTGGGATCATTTATGCATGAGCTTTCAAACCTTAACTACAGGTCAGTGAAACATGACTTTCTTAAATAAATTGGTTTTGAACAGGAACACAATATATTTTTTTTTTCTGTAAAATTAACGGAATAAAGTGAAATTATGATTTATGAAATTTTGAATTATGATTCTTCTCTAAAAAATAAAATTTTGCAGATAATACATTTTACATGACATGTGCTATAATTTTTTTTTTCAAAATCTATGGAGGCATTTATGAGTAATTTTGAGTTGCATGTGCTCCTACTCCATGAAGAATTATATTATAGTATCAAATTATTACTAGGCTGCCTGAACCAACAATTTGTATGGTTGAAAGAAAGTCTAAAAGCCTAATAAATAAATAAATAAATAAAAGTCTACATTTCTCAAATAATGATAAGGTTTTTGATCTTCATTACAAAGATGAGCAAAAATTGTGAATATTATGTATTATTGTCCATACAGAGGGCTTTAGAGGCCAAATACAAGTGTTATTTTTGTTGATGCACTTCATAAACTTGACCTACTTTACAAAGTTCGTTGCACTCGCCCAATACTGTGGCCTGGCTGCCCAATATCAAAAATATTGGGCCGCAAGAGGGGGAATCCCCAAAATGCAGCGACACATTACAATTCATTTATCTTAATTCCTTTGTTACATCGCAATCGCTTCAGCCCATTTGAGCTAGGCCTACGCGTCAAATGAATTGCGCGCACTTTATTTGTACGCGTTTTTAGCATTTTTTTTTGGGGGGGAGGGTGCAATTAATTTTTTTCTGTGGGGCTTTTTTTTTTTTCTGGAAGGGGGGTCTTTTTGGGGGGTCACTTTTTTTTCAAAATAGAATTGTTTTCCAGAACAAAAATTGTGGGGTGGGGGTTGAGAATCCTAAATGAATAAAAAATTGTGATTAAAAAAATGTGGGGGGCCCTATTTATAAAATCCTCTGTATAGATAATAATAAAAATATTAGATGTCATATTTTCGGTCAATACAAGAATATATTGAACTCGCTTTTCAAAATATTCCTTGTATCAACCTCAAGGCCATCCAATATTCTATAAATAACAATTTCTAAAATGTTTCATACAGATGACAATGCCATAGCTTGCCTTTTTGTACATGTAATAGTCAATTCCAGCCTAACTAACATGACAGTCAGTCAAATTTTGGCTTTTTAAAACCTCTTGAAAAAAACAAACATTTCTCAGATATAATTCATAGCGTAACGGACATGACATGAAGTGGCAGCTGTTTTTGAAATTTCTGTGAATTCTTCAATGGAAATGTTTCAGTTTTGTTTTTAAATTGTAGTTTCAAGATAACAATTTAATAATAATGACAAGTTTTAAAATGGTTTGGTATTGACCTTAAAAATGTAGCCTAAAGGGCATGAAAGAAATTATTTCACCCTTTTTTGAGCTAAATATATCGTGGCCTTTGGAATGAGGAAGAGTATATCTCTTCTTCACTTTAGCCAAATTTGTAAGAAAAAATATCAAAAAAACCCTGTGTAATTTGCATTTTAGTGATAATTTTTTTCTTGGTTCCAAGTCCCACATGTGCAATTTTTAATGAATGTTTGAGATCTCATAGAATCAGCAAAAAATGAAAAGAAATAAAGTTCACTGAATTCGAATGACCTTAATGATTTATGGATATCTACATCTATTGAATTAGTGATAAATAAAAAAATACATATTGTTTTTGTTTTTGTGGGGGTTTTTTAGCAATAATTTTTGTTATCGAGCATTTTCATAAACCTCCTCTAGCTTTCACTCTTGCTTTCCTACACTAACAACAATCTCAAACATATTTTTGTGGAAGCACTATAGAAAAGTGCAAACTTTTTTTCACATCAATGAAGAAGGAAGCTATTCAACTGAAAAACTAGTTCTTTATCAAAATACATGTTTTTCTTGAACATTAAGTATCAAATATATACCTGCTTCTTGTGCTACTTATTTTACTATCTAACCTAGTAATCATTATTTTCAACTTCCTGTACAGGATAATACCCAATTGGAAATGGGGAGCTGATAAGATAGACACAGAAATATATGTTGAAAAGCATCTGAATGCCTTTCCACAACGCCCCTCATCCAACCCTCTTCATGGATTAAGAGATCCTGAACTACACCACCCACCCGCTTCCCCTGATGATGATACCAGTGTCCAGCATCCTACACCTGAAGGTCTGACTCCCATTCTCATGCATTCTGGAGCTACTTTGCCAAATCAGCCAACGATTATTGAAGAATCATCATCTGTTCAAGAAGCTGGAAACCAAGATGGAGGATCTGATGATAATGGTTGTAGAGATCTTCTGGATACCTCCTTGTATCCATCAGAAAGCCAGGAATGTTCCCAACTACCGTCGCTTGCAGCCGAAGTAGGTGGTATACCCGAGTCACCTCAACCCACACATTCCATACCACCTAGCCTCATTCAAGTTCCTCAATCTGCAGTAGACCTACAGTATTCCCTTAATCAACCACTACCTCACCAGGGGCCAGATTCCAGAATGCCAACTTCTGTCCATCATCTTTCAGGATCAGTTGACAAGTTCGTCTCTTTGCATGCATCCTATACTGATTGCAGTAATGGTTCTGTCTTACATGTATGCCAGGGTAGTGATCATGTATACAATAGATCAGAAAACGATCAACACTCACCCCAAACTGGAGGAAGTAGTGGTATTAGATCCCAGAGTTTAAAGAGGATGGCTTCATGTACTCAGTCAAGAGTTCCCAAGGATGTACCCAAGAAGCAACCAAGGGTTGATATCCTTGAGGAATCGCCTTCTGTTGTGTGTGATTATTCCAGTTCTGATGAAAGTTCTACCTCAGAAGAGACATAGATATGAAGCAGATTGAAGATACTTTTCATTAATCAAAGTCCTAACCAAATCAAGAGTTTCCTGGATTTTCCTTTGGTGTGTCTGAATGTGAGTGTACGTAAGGGCAGACCATGGAACACCTGCTGGTATGCCCCCATCTAATTGAATCATGTGTCCTTGAAGACCTTGAAGTGTTTAACCCTAGAGCAAAGTCTTGTGTCCAACACTGGACTGGTGTTCCGTAATAGAATGTAATGACCTGAAAAGAAGAAGAATTTCCTGAGAAGCAGCCAAAAGTTAGAACATGTACTTCTGAAAAAAGAAATTTTTATTGTGTGGGGGTATTCCAGTTCTACCTCAAAAGATGCTGCAGTACCTTGTACACTTTTACTGAAATAAATTTTTATTTAAGATGCACTTCATAAACCATGCATTCCTACGTAATGGATGTCATATTTAAGTTTCCACATGTTAGGCTCACAATTATTGGCAGTCACCTTTTGGAAAGTCCTTTGCTACCTGAGGTGTAATTATTATTTGCTCCAGTACAGTAAATAAGACTTTGTGATCTAGTATAGTCAGTAAATTACCAATTGGTCCAAACCCACTTTGATTTCATCTATTGTCCATTTTCCCATCTTTGATACATTTACAACCTGACAGGTAATTGCCTCTTCTTCTTGGGTGTTCTGCCAATGGGGCAGGTCCACACACCATACAGTCAATAGTCAGTCCTTTCTCCATCCCTCTCGATCTTCTGCTTTCCTCTTCATCATTCCATAAGTTAAGTTGCCTTTCAGGTCAGACACCATCCCGGTTCTTGGTCGTCCTCTCCCCCTTTTGCCATTCATTTTCCCTTCAAGTACGTCTCGTAGCATATTTTCTCCTCTCAGAATGTGTCCTAACCAGTTCTTCTTGCGTCTTCTGATGATTTTCAGCAGATTCCTTTCCTCCTTCACTCTCTTTAAAACCTCATCATTTGTTACTTTATCTTTCCAGCTGATTGCCTCCATTCGCCTCCATACCCACATTTCTAGACTTTCAAGCATCCTTTCTTCTGCCTTCCTGATGGTCCAGGTCTCAGAGCCATACAATGCCACACTCCAAACCAAACATTTGGCTAGTCTCTTAAGTTTTGATTGAGTATTTTCGCCGTCAGAACCCTACTATGCTTTGTGAATGCTTTCTTGGCTAGCAATTTACGAGTTTTAATCTCCCTAGTATTGTAGGCATCACTAGAGATGACACTTCCAAGGTAAGTGAAGTGGTTAACCTGCTCCAGTTTCTTCCCACTGACTTCAATGTTCAAGTCAAATTCCTGTGATCTTGTCACTTTCATTACTTTTGTTTTGCTGATATTTATCCTCATTCCGAAGTCCTCTCCCACTGTAACTAGCGAGTCCATAAGTCGTTGAAGGCCTTCTTCACTATCGCTCACAATGGCCTTATCATCAGCAAACCTTACAGAGTTCACTCTTCTTCCACCTACAATGATGCCATCTTTCATGTTTGCGAATGCTTCTTGCACCATTGCTTCGGCATAGACGTTGAACAAGATGGGAGAAAGTGGGCAGCCTTGTCGAACTCCTCTCCCAATACTCCCTGGTTCGGAGTCACCGTGTGCTGTTCTTATGCACACTGTCTGTCCTAGGTATAAGTTTTTGATGAGGCATCTTTCCTTCCAGTCTACTCCAACAGACTTTAAAACATCCAGTAGTTTAACCCAGTTCACTCGATCAAATGCTTTTTCGTAGTCCAAAAAGCAAATATTTAGATCTTTCTGTACTTCTAGACTACGCTCACAAAGGATTCGCATGACTGCTATAGCCTCACGAGTGCCAAGTCCACTTTGAAAACCAAATTGATCGCATCCTATGAATTCTTCGGCTTTCTTGATCATTCTCCTTGTAACAATTTTAAGGATAATCTTTGATACATGGCAAATCAAACTTATAATGCGAAAATCTGAGCATTTTGTTGCATTATTTTTCTTGGGTATTGGTATCATGACTGTTCTAAGGAAGTCTTTTGGCCAGTTTCCTGTTTCATAGATGATTACACACAATCTTTCCAGCTCTTCTCTCATCTATCCATCTAGGTTCTTGAAAAGTTCAATTGGTAGTTCGTCTATACCATATGCTCTCGTCTCTTCGAAGTTCGTTATTTAAGTGCCGATACATCTGTTTTCCTTCAGTGGTGTTCACCCCTTTCCATCGTCTCCTTTCTTCCATTTTAACAAGCATACATGTAGCCTGGGTTACCGATGGTTTTCTGGGTTCTTGACTTTTGAGAAAGCCGATGGTCTTCTTTGCACTCTCTTTGATGTTTTCTTTCAGCCGGGTCCAGATAGCCTCAGGTTCATCCTTAGGGACATTCTCTGTATTGGTGGCCATCATCCTGTCATTTGTAGCTATTCTGTATGGACCATTGTCACACTTCAGTTTATCTAGGTTCCATTTCCTTCTAACCTTCCTTCCTTTCAATTTCTTTAGGGTCAATGATGCGTCCATAATAACAAATTGCCTCATGAAACTGGAAATTGGGATGAATTTGGAGTGAACAACTTCCCCTAGTAACGAGTCTCCTCCTGCTTAGTCTTACATCATTTTGTCGGTTCATGTAACAAACTTGTAATACTAATAGACCAATGATTCATTTGGGACTTGAGACCATTTAACTAATAGATGAATTGTCAATTCGACCAAGTGAGATTTAGACCAAATGAAAATTAGACCAAATTGTTATTAGACCAAATGGGTTTAGTCCATGTGGATCTAAACCATACAGTCTACCCCTGTTATAACAAGCATGGAAGCAAGATTTTGTTAATATAATAAAGCAATTATCTTGGTCCAAAGTTTAGACATGTGCACATATGTCTGTGTGTGCCTACATGTATGTGCTCAGTATTACAAGATTTTAAAACAGCAATAAAATTGGTCTTGAGTATCATGTAATATACAGGAGTGGTCTGTACAATACTACAACAGGTTATTACCTTCAGGATCAAATGCACAGAGACTAGGATAATAAGACTTCTAAACATGGTACGAGCTAAAATACATATTGAGTTGTTACCTTTGGTCTTGAATCAATTATGAAGACAATGACATTTTAATGAATTTTTAAAATGGTCTGTTTCTACTGTAGGGTAGTTGATACATTTGCTTGATAAATAAGTTTACAGGGAGCTAGGACTTTTGTAAAAGCAACTGAGTACTTCTGTTATACCATAATTTATTGTATTGCCTTGCATTTTATAAGTCCTGCTTGGATTGTCATTTTAACATTTGTCCAGCAATTCTAAAGCGATTTTGATCGGGAAGATTAGAAATGGAAAGTAAAATTATTATTATCTCATACATTGTATTTACAATCAAATCACCTTGACCTTGTAATATATGACATTGAGGGTTATCTCTCTTCCATGTGTTATCCATAATATTCTTACATAGTTACCTTTTTTATATTCCTTTGACAGATGACAGACTATGTTAATATTTATATATATATTTTTTTTTTTTTTTTTTTTTTTTTTTGTTTTGAGGGGGGGGGGGGTGGGGGGGGGGCATCATCACAATGCTTTAGCTATTGCCATTACTTATCATCTGTTGTTTGTTGTCTGTAAAATTTATCTTCCACTTTGTGATAATTTGGCATATAAGTGGTTGAAAAGGGGCAACCTGCAAGTATATAGTCAGGGGCTGTAAAGTATTGACTACATCTCTCTTTACATTGCAGCAAGGATTATTATCTTTGGTTGGAATAGGTTATTGGGACATCCTCTTCTGGTCACGTGTCCCCAAAATCAACATTATAATTTACATGTATATTTTATATAAATCAAAAGTACCCCAATGACATTATGGGGTAATTGTTACCGAAGGATTAATTCCTTCATGGACACTACAGGCCCCTGATTTCAGTTTTGCTCTGTATTGCCACATATTTTCTTTTGGTTTGAAGCTACATTTCCAATACATGTATAGTATCACATTCTTAGCAAATGATGCAATTCTCTGATACATATTGTTATGTATGAATTTACACTTGGGTTTTGACGCTTTGGTAACATTACATAATAGGGTTGTTTCGTTTCAAATAGAAGGAAGTTCTCTAGCCTACTTGTGTCAATTACACCATAGCCATTTAAACAATTTGTTAAACCTTGATAAATTAATGTTCAAAAGTAGTAAAAAAAACACTTCTGCAAGACTAAAAACTTAAAACACGTAATTACAAATCTAATGAAATGTAAGAATGTATTTTTTTAGAATTGGCTTGAAAAGGAACATTTCTCCTATAAAACTGATGATACACTTTTTTGAGGAAAAGATGGCTAGAGAAACCAATATTAAAAGCTAAGTAAGATTTCATTCATGACAAGACTTGTGAAACATTCAAGATTCGTTAACTATATTTTATCTTGACTTTGATATTTCATTTTTATTTGACTGATGACATTATGATTAAGTTTTGTATAGTATTGTATCATGGCATTCAAATATTGTATATAGTATCATGTCATTGATTTTCTTTTGTATTTGACTCATAAGATTATGATTAAGTTTTGTTTAGTATTGTATCATGGCATTCAAATATTGTATATAGTATCATGTCATTGATTTTCTTTGTATTCAAATCTTGTATATTATATTGTATCATATTGACTTTCTTCTGATTTGAATAATAACATTATGATTAATTTTTATTATTGTATATTGGTATTCAAATGTTGGCTATTATATTGTATCATGACATTGTCTTTCTTTTGTATTAAATGATAAGATTATGAATAATAAGTTTTGTTTATCATTGTATCAACACATTCATATGTTGGCTATTATATTGTATCATGACATTGTCTTTCTTTTGTATTAAATGATAAGATTATGATTAATAAGTTTTGTTTATCATTGTATTAAGACATTCATGTGTTGGCTATTATATTGTATCATGACATTGACCTTCTTTTGTATTTGAATGATACGATTATGTATGTAGGTATATTGCTGTAAATATGCTGAAATTGTATGTATACACAACTGTTCCTAAATCACACCCACCCACAATATGTGGATTCGGTCCATTTGGCTTATAATTTCATACTTTTCAAAGATAGCTGAGACATTTGCTTCAAAATAGCTTTTGGAGGATATTTCTTGAAAAGTAGATCGAAATTAATTTGGAAATATAAAAAAATCTATCTACATGTCACTTTACTTGGCTGGTTTGATGCATATTAAATCATACAACAAATATGATAAGGGTAGATAAATTGTTAAAAATAATTATGACTGATTTTTCTAAAGTGTTTGACAGAAATGGTCAAAATAAGTTGATTGAATTACACGTCAGACCTTGCATTATTGCATTTAATCGTTGATTTTTTTAAAATTTTTTTTTGTTATATCTTTGTCAGTAACATGTGATATGTAAAGGGCAACTCTCTGATATTAGATATAATTGTGTTGGGGGTACCTCAAGGTAGAAAACTTGGCCCCATTTTCCTTATAATGATCATTGATGTCTGTACAGATTCTTCTGTTTTGTAGGCCTACTATATGTCGATGATCGACATTGGTATAGTGTGGATTAAATTAACAAGCTTCTCAATTACCACATGAACTTGAATCGTTCAAGTTATGAAAAGTTTTTGATATTATGAAATCAAATCCATTCAAATTCTCTGCAATGTATTTTTCATTTGCAAAAACAACCTATATCCACTTTCTTCTTTATATTGATAATTTCTTATTACCAACTGTAAATGTTGCAAAAATCCTAGGTGTTACAATGGAATATAATTGAAAATTGAATCGGGGTGCTATACATGTTTATGCTATGAATATTTAAATGTTACAATTTACTGGAATCTAAGCTCATTAATAGCCATGTCGGATATGTTTGACCAATTTCAGAGTATTGTGCCCCACTTTGTCTGCGAATCTAACAATTGGGCAGAGCAAAAATTTGGAAAGCATACAAGAAAAGAACTTTTTAGAATAAAATAAAACTATACATCATACACGAATGTCCTACAAAAACTTAAATCAGGGAAGTGTGAGTTTTATCCTGCTTAAAATAGCTTTTTTGGTTAGTTGCAGAGAAGAGTTTTGTACAGATTTTGCCATTGCTTTAAAAATAACAAATTGTGCCAATCATGGTTGCCTCCTAAGAAAACTCACTTCTCTAACTAACGCAACCTTAACAAATACCAACCATTTAAATTTCATACAAAATGATTTAAAAACAGTTCTCTTCCATGCCTCACTCGTTTGCTCAAATAGCCTTTATTCAAGTTTATAACTTTTGCTTTTGATTTGATGTAGATTTTGGAAACCTTTTAAATATGAATGTTTTAAATCATAAATTTTATACTAAGAATATAGTTATTTTAATTTGTAAATATTGATTGTATTATCCATTCATGTATGACTGTATTTGAAATTAAATATAATGTACGATTCAGTCCTGGTACTGCCAGACATAATTATTTCAAATAAACCTCAATTGAATTGAATGGAATGATTAAGTTTTGTTTACTATTGTATCATGGAATTTACATCTTGTCTATCATATTTATATCATGACATTGACTTTCTTTTGTTTTTGAAAAAACATTAAGCTTTATTTATATTTGTATCATGTCATGCATATTAGCCATTGAACGTTTAACAAAACTAATCATGGAATTGCCCATAAATTTTTTTCATTTTATCATAACTTTGGGATTTGTATCATAATAATTAATGTTGTATGTTATTGTTACTAGTGGATACACATCTTATGGTATTTGTGAAAGGATTTTGTTATCATTATATTACAATATTGTAATATTATTATTACAATATTTTATCAGAGAATTCCTGTTTTATCCGATATTTAACAGTAACAATGCTCCTCAGCCAAACAAAATCAAGTAAAGATGTCAGATCTG
>CALNVZ010000174.1:59824124-59859180 GCA_940671915.1 Paracentrotus lividus
GTTCTGAAAACTTTCAGACGTGAGAAATATGGATGAAATGTAGGGAGGTAATTATCCGCAATAAAAGTGTATTGACCAGTTGCTTGCCTTGCAAGAAGCGTTAATCAAAATAGTTGCTATTGTTATTAGTATGGTACACAAAATGGGTATCCCAATGAAAATGTTGCATGTTGGGGAAACAGATATACATGTAAATGTAGATAAAAATAGTTAATTGTCTTTTTGTCTGATATTAATTTATGTATGTGTTCAATTTTGTCCAGTCTTTCATAAATGTGATTGTGCTTCATTTTTACATTAATTTCTATGAGATTATGATTTAATTTGTTTATATAGGTCTCTAAATTATTTATACTGAAATAGTGCAATAGAAAACCTTGTCATGTATGGTGTTTCTTTAGATATCTTGTTTCAGTGACTTATAAAATTAATTACTGTAATTGTTTAACAGGTTAGAGTTCATTATCTTGTAATACATTAGATTAGTCTGTGAAGTAAGCATTAGATGTTATGTTCCTTGTTGCATGTTCAAAAAACTTGTATCATAATATGTTATAAATTGAAAAAGAAATTGAGTAACTTATAAATTTTTGCTTTTAAATGTAAAGTCATTTTGCATCTTGAAATCTTTTGATCATTTACTTTGAAACTGTTTAAAATGTTTAGTGGATATCAAGTCAGGTTTTATATACTGCTGTTAAAGAAGAATTGTGCATCACCTAAAAACTATAACATGACAGAGATATCATACAGGCAATTTGGGGATATTTCCCTTTCTATTTAGAGAAGTCATTTGTTCTTGCACCAAACTTTTATAGAGATGACACTCAGATTTATCAGACCATGAAGTGAATAGTGGAATACCAGCTTACTGGAATGTGTTTTTCTTTCAATTTATTCTTTTGGATTTACTACTGTTCCCAGAATAGGTGGTCCTCTAGGAGATCTACAAAGGGTGCGTACTGGTAAGGGAATTTCTGGAACGAGTCAGAGTATTCGAAAATTCCATTTGTATAGACAAAGCCACGGAATTCATCACTTCCTTCTGGAATGTCTGGGAAAAACATTTATCCAAAACATTTTTCAAAATGTCCTTTGAAATGCCAACCATTGAGAAAAATTTGTATTTTTGCAAAAATCAGAATGAAATAGGAAAATACGAAATTTTGTCTTTTTATGCATGCAAGATGGTCATGGAAATTTACAACTTTCTGCTCTGGATGGAAAGTCAGGAAAGTTGAAAATCTATAAATCAAATAACCCTATCTTAAGCTAAATCTGTGTTTGAGGATTGACCCCACTATGTACAAATGTGGTTATAACCCAATCTCTACATCTCAATGATTAAATACTGGCTTTTAATTTTCAACTTATTTAAAACTTTAATTATCGGGGGGGGGGGGGTTAAATGAATACAAATCCCATGGTGTTTACTAGTTGGTAATAGATAACAAAACCTATTGTTTGTTCTTAGACCAAGTCATTGATTAAAGACTCCAACAACCTAGTTTTATGGCAAATTAACATACTTGACAAACAAATGTTCATAAACTATGATTACATTTTCACTGCATTTGATATTGATATTCATTTAGGGTGGTGTATCCATTGAATCAGCTTTATATTACAATTTTTTTTTTTTACATTTCAGCCAAACATTCAGTGCCACCTACATCGCCTCCTTCACCCCCTTCACCCATTCGTCAACCTCTTTCACCTGAGCTGATTCAGAAATGTGCAGAGGATTTCAAGTTTGAGTATGGTAACACTCTCTGTAAGATACGAGCTGACCCACTGAATCCTGATTCCCTTGTGCAATTTGAAGACATGTATACTAATCTTGTCTTGGAAGAAGAGAATGGTAGACACAAGCGACTGCTTGAGTACAGTGACCTTGTTAAACTCAAAGGCAAGGCCAAGTTTTCCAGACGTCTGTTGGTTCAGGGAGAGGCGGGAGCTGGGAAAACAACATTGTGTTCCAAGATTGCTTGGGACTGGATCAATGGAATACACTTCCAGGATTTTGTATGGGTCATCATTGTCCCTCTCCGGGAAGCCAAAAAATACACTATTGGTGAGATTGCTAAGTCATATCTGACCTCGAATAACCCTACAACCGCGAGTCAGCTTACAGAGTACATGCACTTGAATACAGACAAAGTGTTCATAGTGTTTGATGGACTTGATGAATTTGGCAAAGATGATGCACAGCTTGAAGAACTTGGGTCACAGACGAGTGGTCTTCAATCATCACAAAGTCAAGGTCAGTCATCAAAGCCCAGTGGTTCAACACCATATCAAGCTAAACTCCAAAGCGATGGAGACAAGAAAAAAACATCCTCAGCTGAGATTGAAATAAGCATTGAAGAGATTCTTTGGTCTAAAAAGCTGGAGACTGTCCCTGTCTTGGTAACAACACGCCCTTGGAAAGCAAAAGACATTAGATCGAATGATAAGCGAAGGAAACTCTACACATTCCTGTATGTTGAGGGTTTTAGCAAGCAAAATGTTGAGACATATATCAAGAAATATTTCGCTGGTGAAGAAGCTATAGCAGAAAGTCTGATCCAATTTGCAAGTGATAATGATGTCATTTCCGAAAATATGGCCCCCTATCCAATATACATATCCATGCTATGTCTCATGTGGCGAGAATTTGATGAGGAAAAACAAAAAAGGATGAAGACTCTTCAAACCTTTTCTCAGATATTTAAAGAAATGTTTGTTTTCCTTCGTGAACATTACGCACTAAAAATGGCTAACCCATCCTGCAGTCTAGATGAGTCACTCAATGACTGTCTCAAATCCACCGACGAGCTTTTAAAACCAATTGCCAGTCTTGCCCTTAATGGTCTGTTGCAAGACACTCTTGTCTTCAAGGAAAGTGATTTTGAGCATTGTCAAGATTCCATGGAGACAGCATGTAGAGTTGGAGTGTTATCAGAGGAGAACAAAATTATCCTTGGGGAAGGAAGACATAATACAAGCAATCTTCGAATGAAGTCTACAGTCTTCTTTCCTCACAAGCTGTTTCAGGAATACATGGCTGGGATACACCTTGCATCCCTGTATGAAACGGATAACAGAGAATACAACAGGTTGATGGAGGAAGAAATCTGCCATCGAATGGAAGAATTCAGATATCTGCTCTATTTCACTACATCTCAAAATCAAACAGTTGGGATTGATGTCTTGACACGAATTTCGAGATCAATATATGGAGCAGATGACAAACATTTCCTAGTAGAATTAGCATTTGAATGTCATGACACACAGGCAGCTGCTGTAGTAAAAGACATGGTTTCACCAGAGCATGCAACCTTGGAAGTAGACGGCAGTATGACAGCTCACACTGTAGCAGGGTATGCATTCATCAAAACAGATATGGTGAGTTAATTTTTTGTTAATTTCTTGTCTGATTTCATTTAGTTTTGTTTCATATGATAGAATGTTATGGGGGGATTCAAAACTTAAATAAATATTAGTAAGCAAATAATCACTGTGTGATAAATGTGATGGGAAAACTATTTTTTCCAGGCAAGCTACAATGTAGATAGCTATAATCACTCCGTAGCAAAGCTGAGGAGAGATAGCGTGTACATTCAGCTTGCTGAGGAAGTGATAGTTTGCCTTGTAGCTTGAAATCAAGAGGTGGTTATTAAATATTCCACATCTGAAATATTTTAAAATCTGGGGAGGGGGGGGGGGGGGATATTTTAGTTAAAAATTCAAGGTTTCCAAGATCCTTAAGGGGGTTATACCCAAGATTTGATCGAAATTCACCTGTAAAGAGAATTTTTTTTTTTTGTTCTCTTCATTTTATGAAGCTGTATACATGTAGTTTGCTTACCAAGTTAATAAAAATTCAGCGTGAAAAAATGACGAGAAGCCTTAAAATCAGTGTTTTTGGAAATGAATTCACACGTGACCTTGAACAAAAACAGCAGAAAATTCCCCAAATCTAACATAATTTCCTTAATTTAAAGTATATTGAATGGCGTAATTAACACTGCCTAGATGTATGCAACCAGTAAACCTTAATTGACAGTTTAGTTCCATTTACAAGCCATATGTGTTTATTTCAATCATTTATTTCAACAATTTTATATTAAATCTTAATTTATAAAACATTCATGCATGTCTTGGATACATTGGAAACTACAAGCTTGACTTACGTTTTCTTTGTTTTTCTGAGAATCATTTTTTTGATAATTTGTCTCGGCGCAAAACAAGATAACTCTAGAATGGAATGTCTGATGCTATTCAAGCTTTGCATACGATAATGAAATGTGTATGTAGGGAATAAATGGATTGGAATTTCAAATACAGTTTTAGTTTTTATTGTAAAATTGTCATGAATACATAATTAACTAAACACAATAAAATACAAAAGAAATTCAGTCATGAAACAATAACAAAAGAAAATTTTGAAATTCCAATCCATTCACTCCCTGGGGACATGTTTAGAGAACATTTGTACCATAAATGGACCTACTATTAGGTGTAAGATATTCAGTAGATTTTGTTTTGGGTAAAAATTGGGAAAAGTTGCATAATTTATGCTAATTAGCCATTTTTTAGATTCTTAAGATTCCTTGATAAATAACCTTTCTATTAATCTATGGTTTTGTAGGGTTATTTCTTTTAATTTCTTTGGAAATAGGCCAAATAGAAGTGTAGTACCAGTTGCCTATAACCCCCTAAAGAAAATCCACTCAAGTCATCGATTCCTGGGCTTGTAACGTAAACACATACAAATAAAGTGCACTCAATTTATTTAGCGTGTAGGCCTACTCAAATGGAATGAAATGATAGTGAAGTACCAAAAGGAATTAAAAAAGGAATTTTTATGTCACAGGGGAATTGATCTGTTGCTGCATGTGATGGAAAATGGTGGAAATGCACTATTTTTTGGGGGAGGGTCCACGAGTCCTCGGTCCCACGAGTCCTACGTCCCACGAGGCCGAATATTTTCCCACGAGTCCTTGGTCCCACGAGGCCGACTATTTTTCCCACGAGTCCTCGGTCCCACGAGTCCTCGGGCCCACGAGTCCTACGTCCCACGAGTCCTACGTCCCACGAGACCTCCGTCCCATGAGGCCGAGTATTTTCCCACGAGTCCGATTTTTCTCATATCGTATTTTCTTTTATCAGAATGTTTTTCAACATCAATGAAACATTTTGTAAGCTGAATTATACAACATGAATTAATTTAGTTGTGGTTAATACCATAGGCACTAGCATGGCGAATAATGGTGGCATCTCATTTCGCGGAGGCGGGTTTGAGACTGATTTGGGACTATGTCTAAAGACGTCCCTAATCCTTCTCAGTAGTGACGGGTCCAGGATTACAGGAGGGGGGGGGGCACCAAAATTTTCGGTTTAAAATGTACGGTCAATGAGTGGTTTTCAAATTATAGGGGCGCGTCCCTTATTTATTTATCATTTATCAAATGATTTACATTTAAATCTAATCTCGAATTTGAGAGATTATAATTCATGAATCCCGAACAGGGGCATAGACACCGGGGGGCGGGGGGGGGGGGGGGGGGGTGCATCCCTCAATTAAAAGATGGGGGATGGCATGTACAATCACCCCCCTCCCGAATTTACGCGGGTGATATGTATTTTTTTAAAGCTGAAATGGGCTTTCCACACTCGTGTTTCTTCCATCATGTCCACGGAACTCTAACAATTTTCGCTCGCGCTTATTATTGTTATTATTTTTATTTATTTATTTATTATTATTATTTTCATTATTAAAATCCAGATTAAGTATTTGGGCAATTCCACGGTAACGGAATTACAATTCAGAGCAATTTTGCTCATTGTTTTTCATAGTATCAATTAAATCTATGATATAGATATTTCTGAATACTTTAATATGTTCCGGAGTTCCATCTGCTACGATACAGAAACAAAATTTATGAAATATCATGTACAAGGAAAATGCCATCAGGAGTAATACGTCGGTAACGGAATTACGGCAGAAAATGGACCTTTTTTTTGACCTTCAACTTTGAAATGAATTTCTCTGAAATTTGATATACATTTTGAAGTAATTGTACTAGATTTCTATTACCTGTTGTGTGAACTTAATCTTGAGAATATTTTTCTCTAGTGTAAGTTATCAGGTATTACATAATCAACAGCGTTTCCAAAAAATGCAGTGGTAACGGAATTACGAAAATGGTAACGGAATTACGCCTTCTGAATTTTATATGGAAAAGTAGCAATTTTTAAATATCAGATTAGCTGAAATGCATCCACAGTGTTACTTTATGGTGTAAAGACATCTTAAAACCAAAATACAAGATAAACCAATGCTAAACTAGAAACCAAACTATAAAAATACATAATTAGGATGTTTATTTAGTTAACACGATGAGAAATTTTTATCAAATTAAGTGTACATGTCACCCAAATTGAGGTTGGTCTTTCTCGACACAATCTGTGTTGTTAATCAACCTGCTATAAGCTAAAATTAATTGTCACATATTCTCCCTGAAGGGCCAGATATCTACTTAATAAGTATGGTAACGGAATTACATCATTGAGGCTGCTTGGTCACTAAACTACAAATATTCCAAATAACAGTAATCATCCAGTTGAAATCTAAAGCAATGATGCATTTAATGCATGTAACAATTAAAAAACCACCCTTTTGCAATAAAAATACATGTAGAAGCTTAAGTGCCATTTGGTTATATGTAAACCAAACTACATGTAGAGTTAATATACAGGAACCTAACCCCCAGGTACTATCCCACAGTAAAGTTGTGCATTGTTCAACATTAGTATGCGCCCCGTTGCCAAGTGCAACCAGATTTCACCCTCGGGCAACCAAAGTTTGGAAGAAATGATCGAAGAAGTTACCCAAATTTGGCAACCACATTTTTAGCTAGGCTATTATGATGTAATGTAATTTTATATTTGGCCTATCATTATTTTTGCCCCTTTAGAATAGGTTAAATTATGAATAGCCCTACATTGTAAATCACATTCTATATGAAGTTTATATAAAAATAAAATCTTCAGTATTAATATTGATTTTTTTTTTCTCACAGGGCAACCAGATTTTTAATTTGCGCAACCATTTTGGAGGAAAATCAAACATTTGGTTGCCCTGCATCCTGGGCAACAACTAAAGAATGTTATTGTTGAGCATTTGAACTGTTAAAGGAAAAAAATTCAAATAATTTTTGTTCTTGCCTTTCTTCCTTTCTTTTTTACTTTCTTTTTTTTTGGGGGGGGGAGGGGGGGGGGCAGATAATTATCTTAATGACAGATATTGGCCTAACAGCAGTTGGTTGAAGTATCAAAATATTGTGTATTTCCGACCTGTAGATGGTCATGTAGATTTTTAAGATTTTTTTTAATTAGATGTCAAAGTTATGATCCTTATCCAAGTAAAAATGTGGAATTTTTTATCAAATTAATTGTACATGTACATGCATGTCAATTAATGTACATGTACATGTATGTGTTTCTTTAGTACAGTCTGTGTAGTCAATCATTTTTTTTTATCACCCTGTTACTACCTAAAATTAATTGTCACATATTTTCCTAGAAAATAAATAAGTAATAAACAGAATTACGATATTGAAACTGCTTGATCACTTTACCTACAAAAAATCAAAATTACAGTTTGTCCAGTTGAAATATGTGATACTGTAACATGTACAAGTACATTAAAAAAAAAAACACTTCTTTTGCAATTGTAATTCAAATTGGTTATTATAATCCAATTTTAGGTTCACGTACATGTAGACAGGTAGTATATTAAGGAACTTAACCACACTTTCCAAAAAGTACATACACTGCACTCAATGAAAACATCCTCTTATCATTTTTTTAAATATATTAAAAAAAAAAACTTTTGGGGGGACTTTGGTCAGATAGAAACTCAGGGATAATTAAAAGCAAAAGTATCATGCATGCATGATGTGTCTCTGTTATTGTATGGTGTAAAAAGTACATGTACATTGTACAAAGTATGTAGATCATTAGAAGTCCAAGTGACAATCATACTAACAAATCATTTTATTGTATGTATGCAGAACTATAAAGTTAAACAGCTGGCAAAAATCTATGTGCAGGAGTTCCATCTTTGAAGATTACTGGCAAGTTCATGAGCATGTCATTGAACAAATTAATGTCTCATTTAATGAGAATACATCTTTATGTACATTTGTTGCTTTTTGAGGGTATGAATGAAATTTAGGACCTAAGAATAAATTCAAAGACCTCTACTTTAGGCCGAACAGACTTCTGTGGAGCCATTCCCCCCCCCCCCAAATATTCTATTTTGAGATTACCATTACTAGCCCTATATTTTTTGGGGGCATTTTATTCTATTTTTTAAAGTACTTATTTTTTACCTAATGTCGTCATTTTTGTCAATTTCACCGAGATTCTCATTGTCCTTGTCACTGTCTTCAAGTTTAACTTAACATTTGCAATAGGAATTGGCTCTTCATTGGCTTCAGCTGCTCCACCTTGCAACTTGCAACTGAAACTTGTCATATACATGTACCTTAAGGCTGACATTCTCAATTTTTAATTTCAGGCCTCACAACAAAGATGATATACACTTGTAATTCCGTTACCATTGTAATTCCGTTACCATGTAATTCCGTTACCAATATTTTCATATGAAAGAGTTAAAGTATTAAATATTTTGCTGTTTGGGGTTTTAAGGAATCAAACAAAGGAAGAGAATTTACAATTACACAATAATTCAGCAAACCATTACAAATAGCAAAACTTTTCTCTAAAAATTGGTAACGGAATTACAGAAATTTGGAGCAAATTTTGTCATATTGATTCCGCAAAAAAAGGATCCAACTCTGGTAACTGATTTACAAGATAGGTATGTGATCCCCTTACCTCCATTAGTGCAAAGAATGCAAAGGAATTAGGGTAAGGATAAGTGATTGATTGAATATTAATCAAATTGGGTCATGTTTTCGATTTTCAAGCATAGAAAAATCACTGGGGTTCCAACGAAAATTTCAGAAAAACTATTCAAGTTATTCACAAAAGGTTTTCTGTTCCCAAAAATATAGGATGTTGTCTATGTAAAACACATGCTTCATTTGTATTTGACACACTTTCAATTTTCCCATTTTTGCCTCTTCTCATGTGGAATTGCCCATTTATATTATCTATTAAATCTTTAACCAACATAGAGTTTCACATTTTGGCAGTCATCAAACAAAAAGCAAATAGTCGGGATAATGCATTTACGCCAACTTCTTTATTCATTTCATGTCAAATTTTCGACGGACCTGCGTCTTCATCAGGAATATAATTTTTGTAAATTATACTCCTGCCGAAGACGGAGGTCCTTAAAAAATGGAGAAGAAATGAATAAAAAACTTGGTGTAAATGCATAGTCTCCATTATTTGCTTTTTATTATATTTTAATGTATGTTTAAGCCTATACATGTACTTATTTTAGTATTTCCAGTGAAATTATTATTAATCTTTTTCTTCAAACAGCTCTATTTCTATATTAAAGTCTATTTATCCTACATTTTATTTTAATTGTATTTATACTTATAATTGCCAAAAAATTGCAGAGTACACAAATCTTTAACATAAAATAAATTAGCTTAAATTACTTTTATCTACTAGAGGTGTATGCAGTTCTCGCTATAACAGTAGCGGACGCAGACCAGAGTCACACAATGAACTTACCGGGCCCATGCGTAAACATAATAGAGTCGCTTTTGTCCCCAGACAATTGAAATGAGTTCAATTCGATTTTCTTGGATCTGCGCCTGACTATATTCTGCAGAATTAACCCTCCCCTCCCCATCTCATTCCCTTCGGGTCCCACGTGTTGTTTTGTTAACCTTCGTTAATAATTAAACATTTATCATGATTCTTATATTGCAAGATTCTGTTCATTTAGCCTAAAAACTTTCTGCTCGCGTGGTATTTAGATTTGTGGAGACGAAATCGGGCTCAGGCCCCCAAATAGGTTGGTTTTTGTTTTTGGTTTGTTTTGTTTTGTGTGTGTTTTTTTTTGTTTTTATGCCTCCGCCACCGAAGGTGGTGCCGGAGGCATCATGTTTTCGGGTTGTTCGTCCGTCCGTACGTCCGTACGTCCCGTTTGCTCGTTATCGCGATATCTCAAGAACCACTTGAGATATCAACTTCAAACTTGAGGATAGTATGTATCACCATAGGAAGACGATCTGATTAGATTTTAGAGTATGTAGGTCAAAGGTCAAGGGTCACAGAGGTCAAATGGTGAAATCCCATGTAATTGGTTCGTTATCGCGATATCTCAAGAACCATTTGAGGTATCAACTTCAAACTTAGGGGTAGTGTGTATCACCATAGGAAGGTGATCTGAATAGATTTTGGAGTATGTGGGTCAAAGGTCAAGGGTCATATGGGTTAAATTGGGAAATTCCATGTGTGGAGTTCGTTATCGCGATATCTCGAGAACCAATTGACGCATCAGCTTCAAACTTAGGGGTAGTATGTATCACAATATCAAGATGGTCTGATTAGATTATGGCTTATGTAGGTCAAAGGTCAAGGGTCATGGAGGTCAAAATGTGAAATTCCATGTATTGAGTTCATTATTGAGATATCTAGGCAATTGAGATGCAAGCTTCAATCTTAAGGGTAGTAGACTATGGAGTACCTAGGTCAAAGTTCAAGGGTCACATAGCTTTGGGGTCGCAAGGTCAATGTCAAGGTCAAAGATGTCTTTGTATAAAGGAAAATAAATAGTTGAATTTTTCATTTATTTCTGATCTGGCAATGGCGGAGGCATATATTTCGACCGTGCGCGGTCGAGGATTCATCTTGTTTTAGCTTGCGCTTCTTGTTCGCTTAGAATTAAATAGGCCTTATAGGATTAAAGGAAATAAAAATTTGGACATACCCTAGGCCTACTGGTATGGCATGTTTGTTAAATTCATTGGTAATCAATGCAGTATTTTATTTTTTTATTATGCAAGATTTGGTTCATTTAACCTCAAACATTTCCGCTCGCGCTTCGCGCTCGCTTTGTATATTTGCTGAGGAAATTCGGCACAACCCCTCAAATCTGCCCCAAAAATCAATTAAAAGACTTCGAAAAAATGCCAGTGATGTTTGTTTTTTGGGGGGCGATTCCCTGGAGACCCAGCCAGAAGATGTCACGGCGACATCTGCAAGCCTACAGAGACTGGAGTCGCAAACTAGTTGCGACCGATTTTGTGTATAGTAGTAGACAAAAGAGTATCGGCGATGTCAGGTTGCTTGCAGCTAGCAACTGGAAAGACTTTTAAATCAATATCCCCGCACCTCTCCGGAGACTCGGTAGACATCTCCAGGACTCTCGAGACTCAAAACGCGAACTAGTCTAGACTCGTTGCCAATAAGATATGGCATTGCTCCTTGAAAACAAAGGTATGAACATCACAGTTGTTAAACAGAAATAAAAGTGAAGCACAAAATAATGTATGGCACTTTTCTAATGTATTCCTTTTCATCAAACTTGGAATGGACCCAAAATGCCTACTCTTAGCCTATATTGATTTGTATTATGAAAATAATATTTAAATAATATTAAAAAAAGAAATAATATACAAAATAGTCAAAGAATTTAATGAAGGGTCTTATAATTTCAAACGATATCTTAAAGTTAATTATTTTCAACATTTTCAGCAAATTCCAGGCATAGTAGAGTCATTGTAGTTTCAGAAAAAGTACATTAAATACATATGCCAATATGGGCATTTTGGTGATGATGTCAACATTTGAATATTGCAGACAGGGGGGTTGGTGATAATTGTTTTCTTCACAATAAAAGTTAGAGCAGTAGTTATTGATTCATGTAAACAAAGATTAGACTGTGTGTCATTTTGTGATTTTATTCAAATTAGGCAAATGAGCTTAAGGGGCCCATATTACCTGCGTGTACCCTACTGAAACATTTTGGTTACATGTGGTTACATGTGGGGGTGGCGGTGGTATACCCATTCTAGGGCACTTTTTCATTGTTTTTTGTCATTAAAGGAGGAGTCCGGGCTGAAATGAAAAAGTTTTGTAAAATTAAGTAAAATTCATCAAGCACAACACAGAAAATTTCATCAAAATGGGATGAAAAATAAAAAAGATATGCATTTTTTTAGGTCTTGATTTTTTTTGTAAAACAGTTCTTGGCAATGGTCTCATTGTCTTATTTGAATATTTGAATATTCAAATGGGCAAACTGATGATGTCACAGTCCCCCTACTTTTGTGTATTTTATTATATGACATCCTATTTATCTCATTTTTTTTATATATTGCGTATACAGAAAATTTGTCCCTCATACTGAAATAAGTAAAAGCACTTGTGACCTTGAACATTCCACAAGGATTAATCCGTGTTTTTATGTCCTTGGGGCAAGAAAATCTTGATAATTGGTATTTCATACATAAATACAAAGAAAGTAGGGGGGACTGAGACATCATCAGTTTGCCAATTTGAAGAACTGTTTCCTAAAAAATTCAAAACCTAAGAAAATTCATAACTTTGCTATTTCTTATCCGATTTTGATGAAATTTTCAGTGTTGTGCTTTTTCGATTTTACTTTATTTTTCTTATAATGCAAACTCCAGCCCGGATGAGTCCTTTAAGGGTGGCCCCTTTCCCCTGGATCTATGACTGTCTGACACCAAAACACAACAAACCCTAATAAGTTCAAGAAGAAAATTTCAATAAAACATTTCATGCGGGATGGAAAAAAGGCCTACCCAACCATTTTATTTACCGGTATTTATTTATTTATTTATTTTGTCGTCGGGGGGGGGGGGGGGGCTTTCTATTTTTACGAGGGCAGGCACCTTCAAGCCCCTCCCGTATCTATGTATGTAAACTCTCATCATTTGTTTTAAACTGCAACATTGCAGTGACGGCCTTGCGTATGTGAACCTTAACACATCCCAATTTTGTTATAATCTTGGGGCCGTCGGGGGGGGGGGGGGGGGAGGGGTGTTTGAAAACTTATCCATAAAAAATTCAGAAAACTCACTCACCTTGTTTTCAGATTTTAAACGCCTAATATTTTTGTTCATAATAAACATATATTCCAACCCTACTCAGAAACACACTGCTCATGGGGTTTCTCTTACCCCCCCCCCCCCGCCTCCCGCCTCCCCTGCCCATTCAAAAATAAAATCAATTACCGCCCCCCATGTGCTTCACCCGAATTTTGGTAAAATATTTTCTTGTGTCTCTTATTACCTAAAGATGGGCGGAGCTGCCCAATCCCTCTTCCCCTCACAAAATCTTTGACCCATGCTTGGGTGGACTTATACGTACTTCTTCCACTAAAACTTTGGACTTAGGTACTTCTTCCATTCAGAAAAGAACTCATCTTGGCAAACCTGTGGACCATCCAATGTCAGCTCAGTGAGGTTGAGCATACTGCCTATTGCTACTGCTTGGTCATGTGAGGCTGATGCAGAGACTCCAAGACCGTCAAACCAGATTTTGAGAGATTTGATCTGGATAGAAATAAGAAAACATTGAAAATAATAGGTCAAATCTAACTACATGTATCCATCTTTCTACATTATATTAACATCTGATTCATACATGTACATGTCGCGACGTCTCTGCGACGCAGAGGCGGATCCGGGGGTGGGGGTGGGGGGGGGGGCGCCCCTATAATTTGAAAACCACTCATTGACCGTACATTTTAAACCGAATATTTTGGTGCCCCCCCCCCCTCCTGTAATCCTGGACCCGTCACTACTGAGAAGGATTAGGGACGTCTTTTAAATAGACATAGTCCCAAATCAGTCTCAAACCCGCTTCCGCGAAATGAGATGCCACCATTATTCGCCATGCTAGTGCCTATGGTATTAACCACAACTAAATTAATTCATGTTGTATAATTCAGCTTACAAAATGTTTCATTGATGTTGAAAAACATTCTGATAAAAGAAAATACAATATGAGAAAAATCGGCCTCGTGGGACGTAGGACTCGTGGGAAAATACTCGGCCTCGTGGGACGAAGGACTCGTGGGACGTAGGTCTCGTGGGACGTAGGACTCGTGGGACCCAGGACTCGTGGGAAAAATACTCGGCCTCGTGGGATCAAGGACTCGTGGGACCGAGGACTCGTGGGAAAATATTCGGCCTCGTGGGACGTAGGACTCGTGGGACCAAGGTCTCGTGGGACGTAGGACTTGTGGGAACGAGGACTCGTGGGAAGACCCCATTTTTTTCGGCATCCTCAAAATAACTTATAACTCGTTATGACTTTACACGCTCTACTGGCCACTGGAGTGATCAGCGAAACTCAAAAGTACTATCACCACGAGTGATGATTGATGATGGGAAAATTTCAATTTATCAATAATCATACATGTAATTGACTTTGACCAATGCTGTTGCAAGATTCTTAATATATATAATTATTAATATTCTTTAAAAACATTCATTTATAATTATATGCATATAAATCCCCCAAAAAGGTCTCTTTCCTTCATGTGTGTACCAAGTTATTATTAAACTGTACAGATCATTAAGTTTGCAATTTAAGTAGCTAATTAAGTGGTTTATATCCCCTAATTTCCCTCGATCTGATACTAGTACATACTTGGTCTCATTTGACTTGATCTAATGACCACTTCTCGTCTCAAAATCCATACAATTTCAGTGCTATAGCACAACTCCATTCAGCGTTTCAGAATGTACCAGAATGTCTTGAGATCGTTATTGCAATAGAATGTATCTCAAGAATTAATTTAGATATAAACTTCAAACTCTGGGGATAGTACATCAAAGGTCAAGGGTCACAGGAGTCAACTTGTGAAATTTTATGTATTGAGTTTGTTACCAAAATATCTCAAGTGAGATACATGTATGAACTTGTAAATTAAAGGTTGCTTGTATCACCAGAGGAAGATGATAGAATAGATTTGTAAGGTCATAGGTCGAGGGGCACAGAGGTTAAGTTTCGAAATATTATGTATTGAGATTGTTTTCACTATATCTCAAGAACCATGATTGAGATGTGAACTTTACACTTGGTGAAAGTTTATATCATCAAACAAATCTATGAGGCAGATGGTCATATTCAGACTAAGTGGGACATTTAGCTGGAATTTCAATGTGGCGCTGTGCCTTTGAAAATGCAAATTAGGATCTGAAATCAACACAAAGGCTTCTTTACAATACAAACAATTATTTAAGTTGAAACATTATGTGATCCAGCTTTCTTACGCTGAATAATTGAGCAAACAGGAATTTGCACGTATGGGACTATGGTGCTTTAAATGCCTCTTATTCTTAATACCAATCACTTTTTTTCAGATTTTTTTTGCTTAAAGTAATTTTCGTGGACTACTCTAACATGGCATATAAATACAGGTAATTTGGATTTAGTTATTTACTTGAAATGTTGAATTTAAGGCACTGGTCGTGTCACTCACATTTTGGATGTCGTGTCACTCACGACACATAGAGTCGGACAATTTTCCACAGAGAGGGAATGATTGATAAACACAATGAATGTCAGAGAGGTGCACTATTCATATACATATACCAGCACTTATGGTTCCCTTAGAGATCTATTTGGGCACAAATCCAACCATAACCAATGATGGCCAGAATCCCATGTCTTTTTTCTGTCGTGTCACTCACGCACTGTTTTTTAATCATAATTTCCAGGACCAATTGTAAAATTCAAATCAAACTGGTAATGACACATGCCACTCTTACATTATACATAATATGGTAGTCATGATCCATTCATAACCTACAAGTGCAAAGATATGCGCCCTTCTATCAGTCCAAATGTCGTGTCACTCACGTTTGAATATGACCAGATGTCTTTTATTTGTAGATATAAATTAGTTTACATGTATATTTCTTTTAAATACTGGTATTTGACAAACTATTTTGCTGCCATTACCATACTAAACATTACATGATCCAAATTTTCCTCAGAAGATTTTGTTTATCCATACCCATTGAAATAAAAATTATGTCAATGTTTCTCTAAATTGTAGATATCATTTCATTTTAGGAGAGTCTTACTGTTGAGAGAGAATGTGGTCCATCAGTCTCACGTGAAGTTGCAGAACTGATGTGTTCTGTACCCTCTCTGAGGAAAGTTACACTAAATCATAGAGGATTCCACAATAACTTCTTCACAACACTTGCTGCCCAAGGACAATACTCAAAGGTATGTACGTAGGTTATCATTTGGTTATAATTCAAATTTTGTAATCAGGGTTTAGGGGTTGTTCGTCATGACGACTGGAGAGAAAGATACCAGAAGAAAGGTTCTGGGCTTGGAGGTGTATTTATTGATGTGTACATGCACCTATGCATGACTTAAATATCCAATTGAACAATCTAAACACAACTCCTGTAAAACAGTATAGGGAAATAATTGTTATACAGTGCTTCCCGGAAAAATGTAAACCCAACTTTGAGAGCTTTGTATTAAAATTGTATAACTTATATGTGACATTAATATTGACTGCATGTGAAATTCAGTATGTAATTCTATGATACCAAATATTTTCTTATGCTGTCATGGATGATTGAGCTTTCGAAAACCTTTGTCAAAATCACCTTGTAATGTTAGACTGATCATTCTTTGTTTGAGGTTAAGCCTTCCTGAGTCCATCTATGATGGACAAAAGCTTACTTGAACCATTTCTTTATGGTTTGTTTTACAATCAGAGAAGAGAAAAATAAATTATTGAAATACATGTTTACTTCTCAAAAATGACCATATCTAGCACTTTATGGCCAAAATGACTCGTCTATTTCGTTTTTTCCAATTTCGAGCCTCTGCATCTTTATTATTAGCAATCATTAGCATTGTTGTACCAGTGAGAATTGATTACTGAAATACTGTTGTTTAAAAACTAAAAAATCCCAGAAGCTACAATTAATTTGATTTTTGTGACCATTAACCAAAAACGGGTGCTAAATCTGTCAAAAAATGTCCTCTGTCAAAAAATATCCTCTGAATTTGGTATTTTAATGCATAGTTAGACATTACTTGATTAACAGTGTTTTTGTCTATAAGAACACTAGATGCAACAAACTCAGATTGTTTAAATCACCCACATCCACTTATTTTTCAGACAGTTCACATTCCCATGTTGTCATATCAATTTCTCTCAAAAGGCATCTCTCCGAAAAATAAAGCAGTTGACTTTACCTGTTATGATAAAAACTTTGAACCACTATGAAAACATATTAAATGGATGACTTCATGTCTTGAGCACAATTTAAAGCCAATATCATCTGACTTGTTTAGAACACATACACAAAAATTGAGGATAAACAAAAGACTTATTTTTTGGTCAAATGAGAGAGTTGGGTATACCCTGATAGTAAAACGACCCTTAGCCCAAACTTGGTCCAAGGAAATTTTGACACTTGGGTTTTCTGAAGCCCTAATATGCTCAGTCACCTGTTACAGCCATGTACACTGTACATTTGGTATCATCAAACAGAACATGTGTTACTCTAAACTGAAAAAAGGTCACAGAAGTTTTATAATTCCAATATGAGGCTCTCTTAAGTTGGGTTTACATTTTTCTGGAACGCACTGTATATGCAACAAATGTTCATGTGGCCAATTCCACCATAACTGACGTTACACTTGGAAATTTTCTTGATTGTTTGTAAATCTGAAGTTCAAAAATAAAGTTGTACACTATACTTTAACAATTTCTTCATATTCAGACATTTGAGTTTATTTTGCCAAAGTCCACTCATATCATAATGGTTTATATGCACTTGGTCTAACAGCATATGGTCTAATTCTCTGTTGGTCTATACCACATGGGCTAAACCCATTTGGTCTACTAACAATTTGGTCTCATTTACCGTTGGTCTACACGTAATACATACTTTGTCTAATTGCATTTTTGTTTAATGCCCAAATGAATATTTGGTCCTTTACCAGTTAGTGGAATTGACCAAGTGCTGATAGGCCAAGTGGACAATAAACAAACTGGACATTAAACTAAATGGGAATAAGATTAAATGGTTAATAAGTGAAGTAGTATGGATTGAGACCAAAAGGTAATTAGATGAACTGTGGACGAAATGGAATTAGACCATATAAGATGCGACCAAATGTACATTTATATGTTAATAGTGAAAGTGGGTTTAGACCAAGTGACAATTTACCATTATAACAAGGTACTCTGGGACCAAGCCACTTGGTTTACCTATTTTATTGTAAACATGTACACTGTAAGTTTGCAAACATTTGGGAGTATGTATTTCATTTCGTAGATGAAAGTATCCAAGATATGATAATTTACTTCTTCTCCTTCCAGATCCAATCGCTCACAATTCGGTTTGGTGACTCTCCACTCTCTACACCAGCCTCATTTAATTTAGCTTTAGCATTAAGTAGCATGCCTAACTTGACTGAGCTGACATTGGATAAACCAGAGCTTTTGCATGATGAGTTCTATTCCAAATGGAATTCAATGACATCATCCATGAAGGTAAATTAAGCTACATGTAATGTAATGTTTTGGTCATTCATTGTTTGAGGTAAGCCTTCTTGAGTCTATCTATAAGGGACAAAAGCTTACTTGAACCATTTCTTTATGGTTTGTTTTACAATCAGAGAAGAGAAAAATAAATTATTGAAATACATGTTTCCTTTTTAAAAATGACCATATCTGGCACTTTTGACTCGTCTATTTCGTTTTTTTTCAATTTCGAGTCTCCGGATCTTTATTATTAGCAATCATTAGTATCGTTTTACCGGTGAAAATTGATTAATGAAGC
Organism: Paracentrotus lividus; assembly: GCA_940671915.1. NCBI lineage: Eukaryota > Metazoa > Echinodermata > Echinoidea > Camarodonta > Echinidae > Paracentrotus > Paracentrotus lividus. Next base: position 59,842,904 of record CALNVZ010000174.1, read on the forward strand.
AATTACTTTACCTGTAATAAAAACTTTGAACCACTATGAAAACATAAGGGCAATTCCACAGAAATCCGGACAAGGGTGCAAGAAATTCAAAATGATATTTGGTTAAAATAATTGTGATTTTTAAAAAATATATGAGTTGAAGTTTTAAGAATCAATAAAATTTTTACCTATGGCGGCCATTTTCACCTTCTAAACAAATGCCGAAGTATTACAATAGATTTTTGGTATAGAAAAGGTATATTCACAAAAAACTCATTTTCATTTTCCCAACTAAAACTTTTCTGTATCAGATAATCTTTCACATGGATAAAGTTGTTTGAAAGACACTTTATCAAACTGTATTTCAAAAAATTTGGTTCAATTGTGACTTTGGTAAAAAACTTGAGATTTAAATTACCCTCTTTTGGGATGTAACACCGAAAACATGAACTTGTTTATTTTTTTCCACAACGAAGAAAGTATCAACTATGCCAATTAAGATTTCTAATGTATGACTGCATCTCATTCCCTGATAGCAGACATGGTCGTAATAACGTCGTAATGACGTTGTAAACTAGTAATACTGGTCATACGTCGTGTGTACGACGTCTATATGACGTCATCTTGACCACTTTCAACAACAAATATATTTTGTATTTTTATATGACAAGATTATGACGTGATTATGACATCTATTATTTACCAATCTACGACGAGTAAATTTGCATTTTATAATTACCAGATTATGACGTGATTTTTACATCATTTATTGACCAGTCTACGACGATTACATTTGCATTTTATATGACCAGATTATGACATGATTTTGACATCATTTATTGACCAATCTCTGACGATCGATTACATTTTCATTTTAAATGACCAGATTATGACGTGATTATAACGTCATTTATTGACCAATCTACGACGATTAAATTTGCATTTTTATATGACCAGATTATGACGTGTCTGATTATAACGTCATTTATTGACCAATCTACGACGAGCAAATTTACAATTTATATGACCATATTATGACTTATTTATGACGTCATTTATTGACCAATCTACGACGATTAAATTTGCATTTTTATGTGACCAGATTATGACGTGATTATGACTATTGATGAAAATTTTGTAATCGATCATAAAAAGAAATAGAAATGATTTTTGGGTAATTAATCGAGTTTTTATCATGTTTCTTTTGTAAAACAATGTTAAACTCTTCACACAAGTATTTTTTTACTAAGATATAAATTAAAAACGTCAGAATTAAGCGGTAAAGTAGAATAAAATAAGTATGCAATTCATTACAGAAGAATTAAAGAAACTTTAACCATGTCATAATTATATTAATTATAACATAAATCCATGGAATGATCTCAAACAGTAAAGACACTGTTCCCTCATTTAAATCTAGGTCATGATACATGCCCGTTGCTAGAGGAAGAACTGTGTAACTCTTGCTCCATAGCAAAATTCAAGCTATGAGATCAGAGTACAAAATCGTTTATGGTCAATAAAAGTTTTCTAGAAAATATTTTGAATTACAATGATCACATTAAATCTGAACAATTATAGACGTATATATCACGTCATATATCATACGTCTTTATGACGTCTTCATAATCGATCACGGCAATCTGACGTCTAATACTGGTCAAGAATACGGTGTAAAGACGTCATTAAGACGTCGTAGTTGACTATTAACGACGTCAAAATCACATCAAAATACGACGTCAATATGACGACGTACGTTGGTGCAAATGTTTGTATTTAGGACGTCTTTTTAAGACGTCAATAAGATGTGAGACACGTCGTAAAATGACGTAAATAAGATGTCTTTTTTACCAGTTTCTGCTATCAGGGTTATTATCAATAGCAAAGCTATGGATATTCAACATACAATCAAGTCAAAATTGATAGCTGATTTGTGTAACGTCAGTTACCATGACCTAGTGTAACGTCAGTTACCATAATGCAATTATCGTTTCTTTTAAAAAAAATTACAATTTGGACACCTGTATGTATCTGAAGTAATTACCATTGATTAAACTAATCATCTAGCGATAAAAAGACTGTATGTGTCAATGGTAACTTCTTCTTTTAATGATTTAAGAGTTGGGAAAAGCCATGTCATGTACATGTTCATGTAGGCCTAAGCCCCTCCAAATCTACTTTAGATTTTCAGTAACTATCTTTTGATATGATCAGGATCCATTGCTATATATTCTGTATTTGGAATATGAGCCAATAAGTTTAAATGTTATGATAAATGTAAATACAATTTTTGGTTGTATTAAAAAGCTTCTCTCTGTATTTTTATAATACATGAATGAAGAAGAAAAAAGAAAAAAAAAATGTATGATCAAAGCTCCTACATGTATGTCTGTGCAGCTGCTGAGATGTACGCAATTTTTGATACAACAAAGCACAGAACAAACACTTTACTTTGACAGGCTTTCATTTTGATGCCAAAGACTAACAGCAATTTTCAACAAATTTCAATACCCAGCTTTGAAATTCAGCATTTTATTACTACTGATCATAACTTTGTACAAAATGAGTTAAATGGAAATTACTGTTCATACATTAAGTTTGAATCGAGGAAGAAACTGTCGAAAGGTGATTTTCAAAAGGTTGGTAACAATTTGACTAAGAATTGTTGTGTGCTGTGAGGATTTAGAATCAACAAATGATAAGTGAACCCAATTCTGCCAAGATTCACATGCACTACACAAAAATACATGTGTGGGACATCCTACGTGTATTAATCATTCAAAAAACTATTTTAGAGTTTCTGATATCTTAATACTAATATATTCCAATGTTTAAGTGATGGAATAGTAGTAAGAAATAAAATTTTCAAAATATTCTGTACAAATCCTATAGGAAATGTATGTGTACAACTGTCATGTTCACAGTAAAGTTTTAGCTAAATAATAGGAAAATGATTACATTACTTCTTATTTGGCCAATCTGTTGCCTAGAACATAGGTATGATATCATATCAAACACATAATTCTCAAAAGCCAGGAAAACAAAATATTTGGATCCGATTCAAAATTGGGATTTTACATGTGTAAAGTCTATGGAAGATGTAAGGGTAACGTCAGTTACCGACATGTCTTCACAAAAGTTTCCCCAGCATAAACAAAAATTATGAAAATCTCTTCTTATTTTGCAAATCTGTTCATAAAGACCTAGGAATGATGTCATATAAGACTTATCATTATAACACCTCGTGGACTTGAGATATTGAAATATGATCAAACGGGGTCATCCCACAAGACCGACACCCACGAGACCGACGGCCCACAAGTCCGACACTAGACCAAAAAATCCTATTAGACCGACGCCAGCAAATAAAGACCCATTAGACCGACACTAGATCAAACAGGTCCACGAGACCGACACCACAATGATATGACCCACGAGACAGAAAATTCGCAAATAAGGCCCACGACAACGACGGTAGAGCAAAACAGCCCACGAGACCGACGTTACATGAAGTATATACACACGAGTCAGACGTTTCTTCAATTCGGCCCATGAAAACGAAACAAGCGAATATCCAGGGGTATCTTCGGGGCATGTGGCCATGCCCACCCCCCCCCTAAAAAAATATTTTTAAAAAATTTTAAAAAACGCTTGGAAATGCACCATTTTCAATTTGATATAAAAAAATTAGGCTCCCAATATGATTTATTTTTCCTAGCTCGCACACACACACACAAATAAGTAAATAAAATACAAGGTCTTCATAGAATTTTTTACATCGTAAACGTCTTAGCTTAATTGATTAGGTCTACAATTTATTTTCCTCTTCTTCTTTTTCACAAACCTCTGTCAACGTGGTGGAGGGGGAGGGGGGGGGGGGTAATGAAAAACTTCCCGAAATAGTTGGTACAAAAATTGAGCCCCCCCCCCCTCCTGAAAATCTTCCAAAGCCTATGGATTGTTCGAACCTGCCGTTGGTCACCTGCTTCTTTAGTTCTTTTATTTCACTATCTCTCTGTTGCCCTTCCACCTATTTATTATTATTATTTATTTTTTTCGACTTCTCGACCCTTGCGAAGTCTCTCTCTCTCCCTCTTCCACCCCTTTCTTGCCTTTTAGACGTCCCTTTTCTGACTCGTGGGTATACTTCATGTAATGTCGGTCTCGTGGGCTGTCTTGCTCTACCGTCGGTGTCGTGGGCCTTATTTGCGAATTTTCTGTCTCGTGGGTCATATCATTGTAGTGTCGGTCTCGTGGGCCTAAATTGTTTATAGTCGATCTCGTTGGCCTATTTACTTTACTGTCGGACTCGTGGGTCGTCGGTTTAGTGGGCCGTCGGTCTCGTGGGTGTCGGTCTTGTGGGCTGTACCCGATCAAACACCCTGATTTTGCATGTCCGTTTTCTGTAACGTCAGTTACCGACACGTTTTTGCTTGGCGTTTCAATGGAAATGATGTTTGGGTGGATTTTTTTTATACAACGCCTTGCTTTACACTAACTTATTTAGGTATATTAATTTGAAGACCCAGGTATTCTTATTTATGTAACTACAAAACAAAGAATGTAGAAAATTCTGGTTGTGTGTAACGTCAGTTACCGTGGAATTGCCCACAAATGGATGACTTCATGCCTCAAAATTTAAGGCCAATATCATCTGACTTGTTTAGAACACATACACAAAAATTGAGGATAAACAAAAAACTTCGATTTTTTTGTAAAATGAGACAGTTGGGTAATACCCTGATAGTAAAATGACCCTTAGCCCAAACTTGGTCCAAGGAAATTTTGACACTTGGGTTTTTTGAAGCCCTAATTTGCTCAGTCACCTGTTACAGCAGTATCATCAACATGTGTTATTTTTTTAAACTGAAAAAAATATTAAAGGTCACAGAAGTTTTACAATTCCAATATGAGGCTCTCTTAAGTTGGGTTTACATTTTTCTGGAAGGCACTGTATATGCCACACATGTTCATGTGGCCAATTCCACCATAACTGACGTTACAGGTGGAAATTTACTTGATTGTTTGTAAATCTGAAGTTCAAAAAATAAGTTTGTACACTGTACTTGAACGATTACTTCATATTCAGACATTTGGAGTTTATTTTGCCAAAGTCCACTCATATCATAATTGTTTATATCCACTTGGTCTAACAGCATATGGTCTAATTCTCTGTTGGTCTAATACCACATGGGCTAAACCCATTTGGTCTACTAACAATTTGGTTTCATTTACCGTTGGTCTACATGTAATACATACTTTGTCTAATTACATTTTTGTCTTTGCCCAAATGAATATTTGGTCCTTTACCAGTTTGTTAGTGGAATTGACCAAGTGCTGATAGGCCAAATGGACAATAAACAAACTGGACATTAAACTAAATGGGAATAAGATTAAATGGTAAATAGGTGAAGTAGTAAGTAGACATAAAGTTATTTGGACGAATTGTTTGTAAACGGAATGGAATTAGACCATATAAGATGTGACCAAATGTACATTTAAATGTTAATAGTGAAAGTGGGTTTAGACCAAGTGGCAATTTACCATTATAACAAGTACTCTGAGACCAAGGCACTTGGTTTACCTATTTCATTGTAAACATATAAGTTTGCAAATGACAATTTGTATTTCAGGTGAAAGTATCCAAGATATAATTTACTTCTTCTCCTTCCAGATCCAATCACTCACAATTCAGTTTAGTGACCCACCACTCTCCACACCAGACTCACCTGATCTAGCGGTAGCATTAAGTAGCATGCCTGACTTGACTGAGCTGACACTGAATGGATTTGGTTTTCCACCTAAGTTCTTGTCAAAATGGAAGTCGATGATGTCACCCATGAAGGTACAGTAAATAGTACAGCGCAATTGTATCAATAACAGAAATGAAGTTATTTGGGGGCATGAGTACCACGCAACTGTCGTAAGTCTTAAGTTTTCGGATATTAATTGTACAACACGTGTCCCCATGGGTTGTCTAAGAACTTAGACTTATGACAATTTTCGTGGAACGGCCCCCTGGAGTTTATTTTGTGAATTAGAAAAATGAATTTGAGTTTCTGTTATCATGCTTAAATAACACTAACAGTGAAAGCCTGAAAATATATTTTGAGATGAATATCAAATTATTGAACTATCTAACTGAGGTGGAGGCTATACCTCTCCTCCATTCTATTTCACTCGTTATTGCATGAATAAATGAAAACCTTGTACCGTACAATGTACTTCTGCTTACTGTGCCCATCACCCTCCTGGGTCGTATTACTCCCCCCCCCCCCTCTCCAGATCTCGACCGTCGATGGTGCGATCGCCGCAAAAATTTGCTCAGTGATTCTATGTCGTTAATTTATCCAAGATAAAAGGATTTATTTTACATTAATTAATTATGCTAATTTATACATAAGTCATATTCTTTGTTCTTATTTACTAATTAAAGCTCCTAGAATTCTAAGATTTGGTGTTAATATTCTGTGAAGCATTCCTAACAATTGCACTTGAATAAAAAAAATTGATATCAAAATCATTTTGTTATGAATTTTTTTTTTTTTTTTTCAAATTTTTTATTTATTTCTTTGTTTTTTTGATCAAAATTGATGGCAGAATCTTTTTGAAGCATAATTATGCTAACATAAATTAATTTTAGCCAAAGAAAGTGAAAGTAATAATATCTACATGAATTAGGTGAGAACTCTATGTGCATTGACTTTGTACACAAAATCCCGTTTTTGAGTGGTTTTCAGTCTGACGGATATTTTTGAAAATCGTGCAGCGTCGTAATCGTATACCCGATTTTCGTGAAAATGGTTTCAAAAGATTTGCAAGACTTGAAAGTAATAAGTCATGGAGCGCCGCGGTCAAAAACTTTCGCGCGTCGGTATGGTAGCGTAAAATGTTGAGGGGGGTTGATTAAACCTCCCCCCCCCCCGGCCTTTGTAGATAATGATATTGTTTTTTGAAGTCTTAGGTATTTATTTGTTTTCAACCTTTTGGTTTTCTTTTTGGGGGGCAAAATTGATTGCAGAACCTATTTGAAGCATAAATATGCTAAAACAAATTAAATTTACCAAATGAAAGTGAAAATAATCATATCTTTATGAATTAGATGAGAAAATTCAATTTACATTGACTTTGTACACAAAAATCACATTTTTTAGCCGTTTTCGGTCTGATAGATGTTTCTGAAAATCGTGCTGCGTCATAACAATATGTCCAATTTATGGGAAAATGGTTTCAAAAGATTTGCAAGACTTGAAAGTAATAAGTCATGGAGCGCCGCGGTCAAAAACTTTCGCGCGTCGGTATGGTAGCGTAAAATGTTGAGGGGGGTTGATTAAACCTCCCCCCCCCCCCCGGCTCGTGTAGATAATGATATTGTTTTTTGAAGTCTTAGGTATTTATTTGTTTTCAACCTTTTGGTTTTCTTTTTGGGGGGGGCAAAATTGATTGCAGAACCTATTTGAAGCATAAATATGCTAAAACAAATTAAATTTACCAAATGAAAGTGAAAATAATCGTATCTTTATGAATTAGATGAGAAAATTCAATTTACATTGACTTTGTACACAAAAATCACATTTTTTACCCGTTTTCGGTCTGATAGATGTTTCTGAAAATCGTGCTGCGTCATAACAATATGTCCAATTTATGGGAAAATGGTTTCAAAAGTTGCGTGAGACTTGAAAGTAAAAAGTTAGACTGTGGTGCAGTCAAAAATTTTGGGGCAGAGGTACGGTCGTGGAAAATGTTGAGGGGGGTTGTGCCCCCCCCCCCTGGCCTTTTTAGGGTTTAACTGAAAATAATTTGAGGGAGCAAGTTGGCTTAGTCAGTAAATCAGAATACAAAGACCTTCTTATATTCAAAATTGATAATACTGAAAGTGAACTATTCATTACCCTAATGGGTGGCATACATACAGATGTGAATATTAAGTAGAAAGATGGATACATGTAGTTAGATTTTACCTATTATTTTCAATGTTTTCTTATTTCTATCTAAACACAAAACAAAAAGAAAGTTCCCCCTATTTCAGATATCAATAATTTTTGAACCAGGAGGAATTTTAAAAATTTAATTATATGTCCATGTAGGGAATTTAATTAGCTAGCATAGGACCGAATTTTGGGAAAAATCATCAAGTCATGCTTGAGTGATTAATGGTTGAATGCAAAAATGTCATTTTTTGAATTTCACAAGCCTAAAATCACAACTTTGATTCAATGATATCGGACCCATTTTCAGATTTTAAACAATTTACATGTCAGAATGTATGCAAAACGTGCTTCCCAACGTACGGAAACGAAATTTGCGTCAAATTTCACGGTTGAGTGAGCATGCAGCAAAAATTGCCCACACTGCGATTTTTACTTCTTTGCCATGGTTAAATCGATCAAATGTGAGGGAATTCCTGTTTTGGAAGTGTATGCAACCAATATCCATCCATTCACGGTTGAATGAACCCATCAATCAACCAAAAAATAGGCCATTTTAGAATTACGAAGAGTCATTGTTGTAATTTTATGCACTAGAAAGCATCTCAATAACATTTTTGGGTTTTTTTTATATTCTTTGGGCACGTGTCAATGATAATATGGCATTTATTAAAAAAGTCATGCTTCAGTGAGCACGTGAGGCTAGAAAAGCCCTTTTCTCATGTACGGACTAAAATTCAAATTCTTACTTTGATTGAATATAACAATTCTTTTCGGGGAGTACTTTTGATTTGATTTTCATTGAAATCCCGATGTTTCACGCCTCAGTAGGCACAAGATACAAGAAAATCATGAAAATCAGAAGGAAGTTTCAGGCTTCGTCACGGTTCAGTGACTTTTCAAATACGTAATTTGAGTAACGATCATGTTAGTTAGAGACCAGTTGAAGCTATGTGCAAAGTTTCATACAATAATTCACAGTCAAATGGACAAAAAACTAACAATTAAAATATGCCAAATTTCACTTTTGTTAAACTTTTGTTAAACCTCTGTACATAAAGTCAATGGAGGAGGGAATCAATACCTGACAAACGTGAAATTCAGCCCATTTCATTGATGATTATTGTTAATTTGACCGTGAGTTATGTCACAAAACTTGGCACACAGCTTCAACTGATCTCCAACTAACATGATCTTGATTCAAATTACGTATTCAAAAAGTCACTGAACCATGACAAAGCCCCAAACTTTCTTCTCATTTTCATGATTTTTTTGTATCTTGTGCCCACTGAGGCGTGAAACATCGGGATTTTTGTGAAAATAAAATCAAACGTACTCCCCAACAAGAATTGTAATATTCAATCAAAGTAAGAATTTGAATTTTAGTCCGTACGTAAGAAAAGGGCTTTTCCAGTCTCACGTGCTCACTGAAGCATGAATTTTTAAATAAATGCCATAGGATCATTGACACGTGCCCAAAGAATATAAATAAAACCCCAAAAATGTTATTGAGATGCTTTCTAGTGCATAAGATTACTACAATGACTCTTTGTAATTCTAAAATGGCCTATTTTTTGGTTGATTGATGGGTTCATTCAACCGTGAATGGATGGATATTGGTTGCATACACTTCCAAGACATGAATTTCCTCACATTTGATCGATTATACCATGGCAGAGAAGTAAAAATCGCAGTTTGGGCAATTTTTGCTGCATGCTCACTCAACTGTGAATTTTGACGCAAATTTCGTTTCCGTATGTTGGGAAGCACATTTTGCAAATGGGTCCGATTCCATTGAATCAAAGTTGTGATTTTAGGCTTGTGAACTTCAAAAAATGAAATTTTTGCATTCAACCATTAATCACTGAAGCATGACTAAATGATTTTTCCTAAAATTCGGTCCTATGGTAGCTAATTAAATTCCCTACATGGACATATAATTAGATTTTAAAAATTCCTCCTGGTTAAAAAAATTATTGATATCTGAAATAGGGGGAACTTTCTTTTTGTGTTGTGTTTAGATCAAATCTCTCAAAATCTGGTTTAAGGGTGATAGAGTCTCTGCATCAGTCTCACATGACCTAGCAGTAGCAATGGGCAGTATGGTCAACCTCACTGAGCTGACATTGGATAATCTACAGCTTTGCCACGATGAGTTCTTTTCCAAATGGAAGACAATGACATCATCCATGAAGGTAATTTAATTGTACATACATGTATTTCGCCAAAATATTATTTCTATGGAATACGTTACAATTACAAAGTCATGTGGATTTGAAATTTTCAATGAGGTTTCTATCAAGAGGTTAATTTGTAAATTAGAGACAATCATGTCATGGATAGTTTTGCAGGTTTTGATATTCGTGATCTAGTCTCAGATGTAGAGACCTTTGGATATTGGACATCATCCTATACTAACTCGGCATTTGAGAGGAGATTTTGACTCAAATTAGATGCTCATTTATGATATTAATTGATATTTGATTAATAAACATACTTTTTTATGATTTTTTTTTAACAAAAAGAATTGTTGAATAGCAGAGTGAAAAATGTTGAAACAAGAAATTTGGAAATTTCAAATGAATCCTTTCATATTCTGTTACTCTGTTTAATAATTTTAATGTATTTCTTTGCTTCAGAACTATATGTTGATAGGTTTCAAGACAAATATGGTCAGGTAAAATGCCTAGAAGGCACAAATAATAGTGTTAAAAAGCAATAATTAAGAAAACAGTATTTTGTACACTTATGCACAGGTAAGCTGAATGCAAAATGTTGATTTTCATTCAATTTTAGTCTGACATACATGTATGATTCTATAATGTTCGCAATAAAAATAGGCACACGCATGCCCAGTGACGTAATCTCCAAAATAGTATTGTTTATTTTCTGAAAAATATTGTTTTTCAATATTTTATGCCAATTATAATAATAATAATAAAAATATTATTGAAAATTTATACCGCGCCATGTCTGTCAGAATTTATGGATGAAATTAGACTTTTCGTACTTTATAAAGCTTCTAGAATGCTAAGTTATAGTGAAAATATTGTTTGCACACTTCCTAATGATTTTACTTGAAAAGGTTCTTGCGTATTTCTTTGCTTTTCAACCTTTTTGTTTTTTGATGAATTTTCATGACGACACATTTTTTATTGTAAGTATCGTCCAATTAAATGGGGTTGTTTTTTGTATCATTAAAGGCAAAAATAACTGAACACATTAATTAATTTTATCTGGGAAAATTCTTTTTATTAACTTTGTACATGAAATCACATTTCAAGTAATTTTTGGTCTTACAAAATTATGCATAAATCGAGAACCAGGTACTGGAGGTTTGCAAATTTAGTCTTAAAAGATGAGAGAGACTTCAAAGAAAGAAGTTATGAGGTGCCGCGTTCACAATTTCTCGCCTAGAAAATATGTCTCGAAAAATGTGGACCAATCATTACTCTAATGGGTGGCGTATGAAACAGTGCATGTGAATAGAAAAGACAGATGACCTAATTAAGTATTATTATCAATGTTTTTTCTTCTCTTTTTCCAGATCCAGTCTCTCACAATCAGCTTTAGTAGTTGTCCAGTATCTGCATCAACCTCTAATGACCTAGCAGCAGCAGTGGGTGCCATGCCTAACCTGACTAAGCTGACACTGAATGGACTGAATTACCTCCATGAGAAGTTCCTCTCCAAATATACGTCTTTGGCACCATTTGTGGAGGTACAAAATATTAATTGATATCTATATTAAAGTTTATGTACTAAGTCGTGGGAATTGAAATTTTTCAATGATATTTTTATTATGAGGTTTGTTTGTGAATTAATTGTAGAAAACTTAACTTTATTTTTTTTAAATATTTAACTTTATTGGCCCGTATTCTCAAAAGTCGCCTAACTAAGTCTAGCTTAAATCTGTGGTTTAAGTATGGCTTGCAAAATGGGACTCGATCTGTCTATTGTGCATGTTTTTATTACCTTACTGAATCCTGGAATCTTGTTTTAATTGTAAGGGAAAGTTTTGTACTTCATTCCCAAGCAGTTTATAATAGTTTCACTACCAAAAATTATGATGAATCGAACATCTACTTTTTGGGATTGAGTCCCATTTTGCAAGCCATAGTTAAACCACAGATTTAAGCTAGCCTTAAAGTTACATGTAGGTGGCTTTGGAGAATACGGGCCATTATGTACATTTCCATGCTAGTAACTAATCAAATTTTCTTTGTTTTTTATTACATTTTGATGTTTACAATGCAGTCTTATAATTTAGAGATCTTTGAGATCGATTATGATTATAATAGTGAATAAACTATGTCCAATGTATGTGACATAACGGTATAAGATTCAGACAATATATATGTGTATGAATTGGGTAGAGCCCCTTTCACAGTTGATCCCCGATCACTTTGCAACCATCTGCAACAGTTTTTTCGCGGTGTTACACGATCGATCACTTGGTGACTTTCGAGTACTCACAGTTGTTGTAGGCGATCGCACAAATCTGAGGTGGTCGTGACTGGCAGCATCTGAATTTTGAACATGTTCAAAATCCAAACGCGATCAAATACGATCAATTTACTCGCATCAGATCGTACGACCAGTTGGCGATTATCGTGTGAGTGTTGTTCAACATTGTACGACTTGATGCGAGAGTTGGCACGACTAATAGTAGGCGCTCGTGCAACACTTGCACATGCGCTAGTGGCCTATAGAGAACAGTCTTGCCACTGGGTTATATTATTATATTGACTGCTTTAACATGGCCGCTTCTAGACTGCTCAAGGGAATCTCCGCATCTGCTATAACCCAAGACCGCAGGTCGCGGGTTATGGCAGATTCAGAGTTCCCGAGAGCAGTCTAGAAACGACTGTGTCCCGAAAATAAAAGCAGTCAATATATATTTTATATGCCAAAAAAACAAGGGCCGGGATCTAAAAACAACAAACATGGTCTAACCCTAAGTCTAACTAAGTGAGGTCTAACGTTAAATCTAGATAATAGATTCTACATTATAGACTAGCCTAGAATCTACATGAAAGTTAAGCCAGCTCGAGGCTCATGCAGGCCACAATCAATCAATGCATGCCACATAACAGTCAGCTGTTGCTCGCCACATATGCATGCACAGGCATTCTACTTACAATTAACTGCATTTCTTGCTGTCCAAAATGGAGGAAGATTAACCTCTAAATCGCTTGTTTAGATCAACATCGGAACACACACATCAGGCTAGACGCTCTAGAAATCTGGGATCCGTTCTAGCGCAACGAAATAATTTGTCAAATTGTGTTAATGCTCAATCAAAACCGCCGCGTTTTCAGTAATTTCGTTTTATGTATTTTTTTCTTGCAGTCTTACAGATCTTTTGACACCAAGTTCATTGAAATCGGACATTCTACTAGAGAATTATTTGACCTTTCATGGCCAAAGGTCAAACCAAAATTTGAGATTTTTGTCATTTTGTGTACAAAACCAATGGCAAAGTCAGGTTTCCAATTTTATTCTGTAAATCACAGGTAAATCATTCTTTAAACTGGTTTTAGTATGCATTCAGAATAAAAATTGATCCAGATAATGATTTGAAGTATCAGAAGGTCTACAGCTTATGTATTTCATTGTTTTATGAATTTCTTATGTATTGTATTGTTTTTATTCTTACATACTACATGTATGTATATATATACAGTGGTGGACAAAATTATTAGAACACCTGAACCTACACAAAGTCTATGGGATTATCAATGCCATAGTTCATTTGCTGAAATCAGATTAAAAATATCTTTTGTGTGCCATGAGCTTTCATGACTTTTTAGCATAGGGTCTTACGTATTATGTTGATACCAACTTTATATAGTTTTGACCATCTGGTAATGCGCAGCATTAAAAATAGTTGCGCTATGCGCTTTTGGTTTCCCCCATAGACTTGTGCATTAAACATGTAGTCCAAATGCAAAAAAGTAAAATGCCATATATGCCGATTGCTCTAAAAGTATTTGAGGTAGAAGTATGAAACTAAGCAAGCTTATTTATTCTAATTTACCTGAAATACATTCTAAGTTTCAGCAAATTTAGTCAAATGGGGAGGGTGGATTCGCCCCCACCCTTGGTGGTGAGATGACCAAAAATAACCATGCCCATTGAAGATTAAGACCATTTTTTTTTAATTTAATGAAGACACTCCTTGCAAATGTAAATTTTTTAAAAGGAAATTTCATGAGCAATTCAAATATGTTGAAATATTAAGGGTCATTGGAACAATTTGGGGCCCTTCAAAAATAATTTAAAAATCCCCACATAAGATGAAACTACTTCACCCTTAGTTGTTATGAATGCCATTTTTGACATCCTCAGGAAATTTCCATTCAGAATATATATACTTTTGTAGGGTGAGGCTTCAAATGTTTAACGTTATGACACTGATCCTGAAAGGGGCAAGATTTTGAAATTTTTCAATTGGTGGTGTAACATAAAAAAGGGCGACTTGGGGGTGAGTTCCCAACGCATGGCTTTGTTATTTAGTTTTTAAAGCCTAATGATGATATTCAGAGACATTCCAACCATTTTATAGGTATTTATTAAATGGTTAACTGAATGAAAATTATTAAAATCATTTAAATATGTTTGGTGTTCTAATAATTTTGGCCACCACTGTATGTTTTCCATTGTTTTAGGAATTTTAATATTTCAGGCCTTCATTCATTATGTCAACCCCTCGTTTGCCAAATGACCTGAGTTCCAGAGCTGAGCTCAGGTAAGATACCCCCCTATCAAAAAACCTTGTTTGAAACTCCAAGATATTCATTTCCAAGCACTATCGACCCTGCATGGCCAGGTAATCCCTGTTATCTAACTTTTCAACTCTGCTGGCTAGCCTGAACGTTGAGCCAGGGTTAAATGATAAACAACAGCTGTGATATTACGTAAGAGTAGCTCTGCCTGTAACTGGCACATCGGAATTAAAGTTTTCAAAGGCATATTATTTTTAGAAATCCAATGTTAATTTGTTTCCAATTTCGAACGAAGAAAATCGACCTCGGAATAAGGAAAGTACCAGATTAAAAAAACTAATAAAAATGTATCGATAGGGGCCTACACACATCTAAATCGTTTAATGTAAACAAAATTGCCACCGTGTGTGGCCCCCTGCTGTGACCTTGGGTGGCCACTGTTTGGACCGAGGTCAAGGAATGTATAGATACAAATCTTGCTTGTGGTGTTTGTCACACCAGCGTCTCCTCTCACGTCGCTGGTCACACTTGGAAAAGAGAACTATTAAATAGAGTTGCAAGTAGGGGTATATTGTCCTCTAATGGACTGGTTCGTCATTTTAGATTTAGTTTCATTCTCAATGAACAATAAAAGCAGTATAAAGAATGATTTACCTGTGATTTATAGAGTAAAGTAGGAAACCTGACTTTGCCATTGGTTTTGTACACAAAATGACAAAAATCTCAAATTTCGGTTTGACCTTTGGCCATGACGGGTCAAATAATTATCTCATGGAATGTCCGATTTCAATGAACTTGGTGTCAAAAGATCCGTAAGACTGCAAGAAAAAAATACGTAAAACGAAATTACTGAAAACGCGGCGGTTTTGATTGAGCATTAACACAATTTGACAAATTATTTCGTTGCGCTAGAACGGATCCCAGATTTCTAGAGCGTCTAGCCTGATGTGTGTGTTCCGATGTTGATCTAAACAAGCAATTTTATAGAGGTTAATCTTCCTCCATTTTGGACAGCAAGAAATGCAGTTAATTGTCCCCGCCGAACGAGTTCGAGCAGGGGACTATGAAACGGGTTCCGTACGTGTGTATGTGTGTGTGTGTGTCCGTCCGTCCGTCTGTGCGTCCGTATGTGATCAAAATCTTCAATTTGCTACTCCTTCGCCATTTTTCATCCGATTGACCTTTGACCTTTGACCCTGATTTTTGACCTATATTGTTAATTGGCTACAAAATGCTACTCCTTCGCCATTTTTCATCCGATTTCGATTCTGTTTGCTTTATATGATAGCACTAGGTGAGGGCTACAAAACTTCTTCACGGAATTTTGACTTTTGACCCCTTTGACCTTTGACCTTCATTTTTGACCTATATTGTTAATTGGCTACAAAATGCTACTCCTTCGCCATTTTTCATCCGATTTCGAATCCGTTTGCTTTATATGATAGCACTAGGTGAGGGCTACAAAACTTGTTTACGGAATTATGACTTTTGACCCCTTTGACCTTTGACCTTGATTTATACTTATATTGTACATTGGCTACAGAATGCTACCCCTTCACCATTTTTCTTCCGATTTCGATTCCGTTTGCTTTATGTGATAGCACTAGGTGATGGCTACAAAATTTCTTCACCGAATTTTGAC
>CALNVZ010000174.1:59859205-59874838 GCA_940671915.1 Paracentrotus lividus
CCTTTGACCTTTGACCTTTACTTTTTACCTATATTGTTAATTGGCTACAAAATGCTACTCCTTCGCCATTTTTCATCCGATTTCGATTCCGTTTGCTTTATGTGATAGCACTAGGTGAGGACTACAAAATTTCGTCACGGAATTTTGAATTTTGACCCCTTTGACCTTTGACCTTTAATTTTACTTATATTGTACATTGGCTACAAAATGCTACTCCTTCACCAATTTTCATCCGATTTCAATTCGCTTGCTTTATGTGATAGCACTAGGTAATAGCTACAAAACTTCTTCACAGAATTTGACCTTTGACCTTTGACCTATATTGTTAATTGGCTACAAAATGCTACTCCTTCGCCATTTTCATCGATTTCGATTCTGTTTGCTTTATGTGATAGCACTAGGTGAGGACTACAAAACTTCTTCACAGAATTTTGACTTTTGACCCCTTTGACCTTTGACTTGATTTTCGACCTTTATTGTTAATTGGCTACAAAATGCTACTCCTTCACCATTTTTCATCTGATTTCAATTCCGCTTGCTTTATGTGATAGCACTAGGTGATGGCTACAATACTTCTTCACAGAATTTTGACCTTTGACCTTTGACCTTGATTTTTACCTATATTGTTAATTGGCTACAAAATGCTACTCCTTCGCCATTTTCATCCGATTTCGATTCCGTTTGATTTACTTCAAAAGAATGATATATTTGCCTACTTTGCTAATTCGTCCTCGAATCGCCCAACCAACGATACTTTAACCCCGAAAACTTTTGCTCTATTGTCTCCTATCTTCCCCTCCCTGTGAGAAGGGCGCCCTCTCATGATGAGGGCACTCAGCCAAAACATTCCAACAAACTTCCTCTTTTCTCATCGGCTGCCGCGAGCGAGTAACCTCGAGAATTTGCTCCGCAAATGGGTTTGTTTTTCACTTTTTGTGAACCTTTTTGATGCCTAATTTGTGGGGTCTTGCTCTTAGTTGTCCTAGCTAATGTCTAGGTCGTGGTTTCCTATTAATTGGGAGTAATTTGAGGGCCGTTTTTTGAGTAATTCTGTTGGATTTACGGCGCCTTCTCCTAGCTTTTTGACATTCATTACGTACGTGTTTTTATATTACACCCTTGTGGTGCGGGCCTTTGTTCTCCGTTCCGCGCTTCATTTCACACAGTTTAGTAAAGCCTTTTGTTGGGTGGGAGAGGCCTTTGTGACCCTTCCTGTCCCAGGGAAGAGTCTAAACTCCTTTGTATAAGTGTCTTTTCTTTTCATATATTGCAGAGTGTTTTCTTATTCCGAGGGAAGAAGACCATCATCCATTCTTGTATCTCTGAGACTTCAAACATCGCCGACTCATCGGAGAGTCTCATCTACCAGGAAGGCATGAAGTCCGGATTCTCTGCATATTTTATTAGAGGCCGCGAAGCAGTTAGACGGGAACGAAAGCTGTTCACATCTGTTTTCAACGAAAGTAAGTCGGGATTCACAACCCCCCCGGGGGCGAGTATGGGCCGGTGGCAGTTGGTAAGTCCACAACTTACGGTACGCGAGCCCCCGGAAAGTCGTCGTGTGGGAGTCACGTAAGTGAACTCCTGGGGACGGGTTCATCGCCTATCGTCGGCCTATCCCAGCGACGCACCCCAAATCGATCTTGGTGAGGGATCGAGGAGGGCAACTTCGTTACGATCATGTCTTGACATTGATCTAGTGGAAGTTGTAGGATCGATCGTGAGATCTTTCCAACATGATCGAGATCGATCGAAGTTGGCTTGCCACCTGAGATCGGTCTAGTATCGATAGCCAGTATCGGTATCGTTATCGATATCGTTAGGTAAATCGATCAACATCAATCGATCATGAACATTATCGATCGATCGATCACTTCATAATCGATCACAGTTGAATCGATCACAACATAATCGATTACAGCTTGAATCGATTACAACATAATCGATCACGATTGAATCGATTACAACATAATCGATCACGATTGAATCGATCACAGCATAATCGATTACAGTTTGAATCGATCACAGCATAATCGATTACAGTTTGAATCGATCACAACATAATCGATCACGATTGAATCGATTACAAATAATCGATCACAGATGAATCGATCACGCCAAATCGATCAAATTTGAATCGATCCCGCCAAAATCGATCTCTGAGGAATCTATCATGACAACAATCGATTATAATAAATCGATCTCACCTAAATCGATCTCTGTTGAATATATCATGTCAGAATCGATTACAGTCATGTGTTCTCTACATCTCGATTTCCCATGGTTCCTGCCCTGGTAAATCAATCCCGACAGATTCATTTGTAGACAGAATGATCTTGTTGGTTTGGTTATGGGAAATAATCAAGTCAGATACCATCGTAGTTATTTGATCGTGATCAAAGTCGGAATTCACTACCACTCACAAGGATGCAGAAGTGGGGACTTTTCGTCGAGTCCACGTCCACGTCCCACTTTCTCCGGTGAAATTATTACGAGAACCTCATATCTTTTTTTCCTTAATGGAAGGATCATTCTACAGCTATCATGTCATATCGCTCGCCACAAATGATTGCGATATGAACGGCTTGGGATGGGATGGTTCTCCTATTCCTTTGACTAGGTCACCTTGACTTGACTTCGATCCAGAAGTTGATGAGTCAGGAGGGTGGTCAATCTACCATGTTGTCGGAAATCTTCCTTCACGGAATATTATGGTGTTTAGAAAATTTATTCTTCTTCAAGGCTATCGATATTCCCTTCTCGGTCTATTTCTTCAATATCGACCTAATTTTAAATAAGGTAGGCACCTATCTAGTAGACTTGATGGTTCGAGTTCTTCCCCGAGGAGATCTATTTCGCAAGTTTAGGGCGGAAATAGAAGCTCTCCTTGCGAGTTCGGAAGCGAATTTCGAGACCCACCGAAGGGACTCAGGATTGGTACCGGAGTCGCTCGGAATGGGTTAATTCCTACAATGTCGTAATTACCGGACGATAATGTTTCGGAGCAGACGTCGCAGCAGTTCTTCCTTCAGAGTCGCGTCACTCCGACCACTCCGTGGTAGGGATTTCCATCGGAGACTAAGAAGACTACGCACTAGATTGAGGGAGTTAACCTCTTCCTCCTCGGAGTTCGGTTCTCAGAATCCGCATTGAGAAACTTAGATTTCTCTATCTTAAAGAAAAAGGGGGGGGGGTGTTTGATACCAGATCATCGCTCCACCCTTGCAAGGATATTCAGATCACGCTTCGATGATGTTGATTATCGTAACTGCGACGTTTCAGACCCGTCTATCTGATAGAGGTCCGTTTTGTTCTTCAGAGAAGAAGTTCACTACTCAGTTCGGACTCACGGAGTTTGTCCGAGAAGAATACGAGCTTTTAGCCTATATACGATCTGTATGCAGGATTCAAACCGGAAGTATCTCAGGATTTCAGCGATTCCGAGATTAGATTTTATGAGATACAGAGCCTTAAGTTTCTACCTAAACTCACTAGGAAGAATGAAGGAAAGGTTTAAGGCGAGATTTATTCTTCACTCAGGAGAACTAGGACCCCTTCTTTCAGACATTATCGTCATAATGTTTGAGATAACAGACGAAATACGGGTCATAATTGTATAATTGAATCTCATGATCAGAGAAGGTTCACTTGTAACTGGGCTGATCGCTCCCGTAGTTAAATGAAGGGAGGTTTAGGTCAGAACTGGAGTCGAGTTCCGACA
Organism: Paracentrotus lividus; assembly: GCA_940671915.1. Classification (NCBI taxonomy): domain Eukaryota; kingdom Metazoa; phylum Echinodermata; class Echinoidea; order Camarodonta; family Echinidae; genus Paracentrotus; species Paracentrotus lividus. The sequence continues at coordinate 59,862,927 of CALNVZ010000174.1, forward strand.
AGGAAAATTTTTTACCTTGAAAATCTTCATCGGTCGATCTTTCGCTCCGCCCTTTGTCCCACCAGAGGGACAGTGTCTACAGGAAAGAGATTCTGAGACATCTTGGGGTCATGGTGGTCTATCCCCAGTTTTACTGGACTGGCTTTCCGGTGGACCCAAAATCCCGTTGGGGTCGGAATTTTTCAGAGGCCGAGAATTGGCCAAGGAACTTTAGGGTAGTTTAGAAAAGCTTGATATCAACCTCCAAGTCTGTTATTACGTTTTGGCGTGTAACTACAATCCTCACGTCAACATTTCTATGAACTGAATAACCGTCTGACAATGAAGTCAGACATAACACTCTTCATCACAACAGTCGGGTCGAGGATCATGCTGGTCAGTGGGGTAAAAGTCAGGATAGGAGTAGTTCAGATCCGCTTCGAACTCTCATCCTTTTTAGTATGGAGGAAAGCGCCTGAGGTGACCTCCCACCTACGTTTGGAAAAATTTAGGTCGATGGAACGGACTATTTGTTTTCCGATCTCAAACGATTAATTATCGTTTCGGCAATCAGATTCGGTCTCATTTAGAACTTTGAGAAACCTCGATCCGGGGATGTCTTCAAGAGTCATCCACCCAAACCACTTGACGTGTCCTTTGTCCGGGAAACACAGCTCAAAGGAAGAAATCAAGAAAGTCACAATCTACCCTAAATTGTGTCTAATTTCTACATTCTTTTCCCCAAAAGCGGAGACTCGATACGCGTAGTCTCAGTTGGGAGGACCAGCAGCAGACTTTAAGTTCTAAACTGCATCATTTTTTGATTGAGTTATGAGTTGATTCCCACGTATTAGGGACTCAACGGGACACCCGAAATCATCTGACGAGACCCAGTTTGGAGATAGTAGAACTTCCGATCTACTTAAAGAGTCTTGGATCGCGTTGAGGAGGTTTTTAAGTGTTATCATTAAGGATGTCATGTTGACTAATCGAAGTTATTGGTCCGGGTTCCCAATTTGCAGACTTTTAACGTGATCTCTCAATGTCCGGCTCTTGAGATTCCAGTCTGATTTTCAGTCCGCCTCCGTCTAGAATTCCTTTCTACTGAATTTAAACCTCATATTCCTTTTGGGCGGTTAAGGAGTTCACTTCCCAGGGAAGACATGGGAGCGCCTCCGTTCTTCAATTATATTGACCGCATATGCTTCACAGTTTTTTTAGGGTAGTTTAGAAAAGCTTGATATCAACCTCCAAGTCTGTTATTACGTTTTGGCGTGTAACTACAATCCTCACGTCAACATTTCTATGAACTGGATAACCGTCTGACAATGAAGTCAGACATAACACTCTTCATCACAACAGTCGGGTCGAGGAGATCATGCTGGTCAGTGGGGTAAAAGTCAGGATAGGAGTAGTTCAGATCCGCTTCGAACTCTCATCCTTTTTAGTATGGGAGGAAAGCGCCTGAGGTGACCTCCCACCTACGTTTGGAAAATTTAGGTCCGATGAACGACTATTTGTTTTCCGATCTCCAAACGATTATTTCGTTTTCGGCAATCAGATTCGGTCTTCATTTTAGACTTTGAGAAACCTCGATCCGGGGATGTCTTCAAGAGTCATCCACCCAACACTTGACGTGTCCTTGTCCGGAACACAGCTCAAGGAAGAATCAAGAAAGTCACAATCTACCCTAAATTGTGTCTAATTTCTACATTCTTTCCCCAAAACGGAGATCGATACGCGTAGTCTCAGTTGGGAGGACCAGCAGCAGACTTTAAGCTCTAAACGCCATCATTTTTGATTGAGTTTATGAGTTGATCCACGTATTAGGACTCAACCGCGACACGCGCGAATCATCTGACGAGACCCAGTTTGGAGATAGTAGAACTTCCGATCTACTTAAAGAGTCTTGGATCGCGTTGAGAGGTTTTTAAGTGTATTCATTAAGATGTCAATTGACTATCGAAGTTATTGGTCCGGGTTCCCAATTTGGGCAGACTTTTAAGTGATCTTCAATGTGCGGCTCTTGAATTTTTCCAGTCTGATTTTCAGTCCGCCTCCGTCTAGAATTCCTTTCTACTGAATTTAAACCTCATATTCCTTTTTGGGCGGTTAAGGAGTTCACTTCCAGGAAGACATGGGAGCGCCTCCGTCTTCAATTTATATTGACCGCATATGCTTCACAGTTAGGAGGGAGAGTCCATTATCGAGGCCCTGACTTCGGTGATTGGAACTCCGAGACCTTCTTCTTCAACGACGTTTGGAGAGCCTGAAGGTGAGAAAGTTTTCTTCTTCACTCAAGGACCTTTGCAGATAACGGACAGTTTAGGTTGGAACAGACATCGGAGGATGATGTCTTATTTCATTCGCATAGAGGATTTATCTCACTGCTAGGAGCAGAGTAGCTTTCAACTCTAGCTTCTGATGCAACAACGAGGAACATCGTCCAGTCGCTTCGCACATACCGGATTTGGGGAAAATTTTTTTTTGTTTAAACCTTTTCCTTTTCCACGACGTATAAGTGACTCACTTCAGAGTGGTCGCTGTTTCATAGATTTTCACACGACTGAGTCGCAAGTCGACCTCAGTTGACTTCTCCTCAGTTTGGCTTCTTCACGTCAGTAAAGATCTTCTGTTTTCTGAGGTTAGGATTTATATAAAGAGAGTTTTGGGTTTACCCAGGTTGTCGTTTCAATTTCCGAACTGACCGGAAATCCCTTGGTTTCTTCGGGTAGTTCTCCTGTTTCACTAGGAAGTATTAAGGGCAGGATGTCGACGATTATCATCACTCCTCTTACCACAGCCGCGGACTTGGTTGCGATAGTTTCTCCCTCTGGTTAACGGAGAAACCTTAACACTTGCCGTGGTGTGAGTTCTTAGCATAACAGCAGCGTTAGAGCTAACTCTCGAACACCTGAAAATCTTCCTTTTTATATTCAGCCGTTATCAAGAAGTCAATTCAGCTACAGGATGTGACGATGTGCTCCTCTCGACCTTAAGGAGTAGGTGTGTATCCACTAGTAAAACCCTTCTTCCGAACGATAATTTTTCTGTGGGTTCCGAGAAAAACTTTTCTCCCGTCCATACCGTTTTCATCATCTTTCACTCGACGAAAGTTCTGCTTACCCCAGAGGATTTAGATCAGCTATTCAGCTATCCCAGCTTTTTCAGCTATCCAAGTATTTCAAATTCTTACCGATGGATAGCATTTTCAGCGGTTCTTCTGTCATCACTTCTTTTATTTTCTATCTCTAAGAGTCCCTACTCAAACTCGGTCTCTAATTTGAGTGGTCGCGAGGACCTCAGGTCCTAGCTTACCCTCCTTCACACCACCGTCTCTAGGTTCTGCCTGGATAGATCTTCCAAAGGATTCTCCTGATTTGTATATGTCGCCACGCTAAGTTTATTGCTCGCTCCTCTCTATCAACGAGCACTTAGGTTGGAATTATAGAGATATTCATCTTTTCTCTTTCGACATGCTTTGAACGAAAATCAGACAGATTTTCCGGTCTGTTAAAATTTTTTTCCTACGTCCCTTAGTCAAATTTCATGTGTGCGCACTGACAGAATGTGGCGCCGTTGAAGACATCTTTGATTCCTGAAAAATGTCCAAATTGGTTATATCCATGGAATCTTTCGGACCAGTACTGGGAGTACTATCTCGAGATAGATAGTAGTAAAAAAAAAAAAAAAAAAAGATGCGGACCCGAGGACCAAGGTACCTAGTTATCCTAGGAACCTCGATGTGAGAGGACAGCCTTTCGGGACATGTTTTTAAGGGAATTTCCCGTGGAAAGTGTATGTTTATTTAATAATGGGTGAACGTTTATGCGATGGAAGGAAACTTTTCTCTTTGTTCCTATCATGGCTACGGCGTCATCCTTATTATCTAAAACTGTAGGTGTGGTCCCTCCCAGTACAAATCGGTGCTGGTCGTATAGCAAAGTAGGCAAATATATCATTCTTTTGAAGTAAATCATAAAAATTATCACTAATTTTATTATTTACAATAAAGAATTATATATTTGCCTACAATCCCTCCCTCCGTCCCCGTTCCATCACTACTTAAAGTTTTAGGGTGTATGAGACAAGAGGAAGTTTGTTGGGAATGTTTTGGCTGAGTGCCCTCATCATGAGAGGGCGCCCTTCTCACAAGGGAGGGGAAGATAGGAGACAATAGAGCAAAAGTTTCGGGTTAAAGTATCGGTTGGTTGGCTGATCGATACGAATAGCAAAGTAGGCAAATATATAATTCTTTATTGTAAATAATAAAATTAGTGATAATTTTTATGCTTTATGTGATAGCACTAAGTGAGGACTACAAAACTTCGTCACAGAATTTTGACCTTTGACCTTTGACCTTGATTTTTGACCTATATTGTTAATTGGCTACAAAATGCTACTCCTTCGCCATTTTTCATCCGATTTCGATTCCGTTTGCTTTATGTGATAGCACTAGGTGAGGACTACAAAACTTCTTCACAGAATTTTGACTTTTGACCCCTTTGACCTTTGACCTTGACTTTGACCTATATTGTACATTGGCTACAAAATGCTACTTCTTCGCCATTTTTTACCCGATTTTGATTCTGTTTGCCTTATGTGATAGCACTGATCGTGATATAATGGGAATTTTACATTATCGGCGGGGACATATATTACGCATCGCGTAATTTACTAATCCACTTGTTGTATAGTAGAATGCCTGTGCATGCATATGTGGCGAGCAACAGCTGACTGTTATGTGGCATGCATTGATTGATTGTGGCCTGAATGAGCCTCGAGCTGGCTTAACTTACTTAAATTACTGAAAACGCGGCGGTTTTGATTGAGCAACACAATTTGTCTAGGGGTGCCCTCAGAGACCCTACCGGTAATTAAAGGGTTAAAACTATAATTCTCCCTTTTCAGTACTTTCTTCACCACTATTTGCAATTTTGACACTGCCATCGGATTTATCAGGCTGAGAAACATATAAATAGACACCAGAGAATCATCTTTATAGCCCTATTAATACAATTATTACAGCTTTTTAAAGTTTTGGAAAGCGATGACTCAGCATTTTTTGGCCACGCCTCCTCAAAATCGTTTTTTGGCCTTCACTGTCTCAATTTTCACCCGATTTTCTTAAAATTGGTGGCATATCGATCAGGACAATGAGTTGCTTAAAATAAGATAGCACAGACTTGGTTCTGAAACATGACCCATTTATAGCCCACCTCTAGTTAAAACGTTGCACTACCGTTGCATGTGCATGTATGCGACTGTTCCTCGGGGATACATAATAGGAGTTAAAAATTAGCTTCAGAACGTTCTCGGTCTTCAATGAAAGAATATGGATGTTGTAGTTCCTTTTCAAATACACCCTCACGGGATGATGAACAGTCACACCGGTTTCATTCAATTGAACGAGCGATCGCATTGTGTCATGTCGACTCTCACGACTATGCAATTGGTCGTGCAACTATTTAGATTGATGTGAAACCACTTGCAATCACTCGTGCAACACTAGTATGTGAATGCATGACCACTTGCACGAGCACATGTGAGCATATGCGACTTACTCGTGCAACTGGTTGCATTTGTCATACCACAGCTGTTGTATTTGTGAAATCTGTGTGATCTTATGAGATAAATAGCGATGCCTGTTGCAGCCTGTTGATCGACTAACAGGTTGCAAATGGTCGCAGACCAATTGTGAAAGGTGTTTATAAGGTGGATGCATGTAGATCATACCCATAGGAAAATGAAAAGTATGCCGCGGGTCTGCTGCAGACCTGCGGCATGCTAAAAGTATGCGGCAAAGAGTATGCAGGAAAATGCTGCAGAAATAGAGTTTCCGGCAGACTTGCCGCATACTAGTATGGCGCAGAAACAGTCTGCGGCAGACTGTTTTCCGGCATACTAGTATGCGGCAAGTCTGCTGCAAGAAAAAGATAAATCTTTATCATTCTGTCAGCTTTAAATGTTTTTGAACCTGTCTATAATTGTACTTGCAGGAACTTCTGAATATGTATGTAATTGTGCAAATAAAAATTTTAAATAAGAAAGAAATCAGTATAGGTGTTACTTTTGACTAACTGTGACCAAAATGTCTTAGATTTAGGTGGTGTATATATCAGCAGGGAGTGTTCTGTGATAGAGTGTGGCGGGAATGCGACAGGCAGGGCCAGAGCACAGTCTAGGGGTAAAGGGGCAAAAATAATATGCCGCAGAATGATAAAGGGTATGCCGCAGACCTGCCACAAACTTTTAATCATGCTGAAAGAGTATCGGCAAGTCTGCGACAAGGAAGTAGCATATGAATATTCATGATAAAGGGTCTGCAGCAGACTTTTCATCATGCTGAAAGAGTATGCGGCAGGTCTGTGACATGATCTAATTTGCATGTGAAAACCTGCGGCAGGAGTATTCGGGAGGCCCAAAATTTTCCTATGGGTATCGAATCCTATGGGACACTAACTGCGGGTGCTTCCGCGCGTATGTCCGACTCTATGGAAATGCTACTAGAAATTTCATGTTTTGTTAACAATTTTGTCATTCCTGAAAATAATTCTTGCTTTTATCATTAGTTCCAATGAAATGATATCATGTTATTTCAATTAAGGGTTGTTTTAGGATCAGGGTACACCATTGAAAAATGACCTTCTGTGCACCATAAAAAGAAACATAGGTACTGTAATATCAAATCTATGATGGCAAGCTATTAGGCACTGTTAGAGCAACCAAAAAGAGAAAATTAAATTATTGAAATACACATTTACAATGTACTTTCAAAATATTTACAGTGTACCTAGAAACATATAAAAAATAATTTGGTGACCTCGTGCCTCAAAATTTAAAGGAAACCAATACCAAAGGAAAGAGCATAATAAGAGGAGCAATTTAAAGAAAGTTTCATCAAAATTGGTTATAAAATAAGAAAGTTATGAAAGTTGGAAAAGTCTCGCCGTACCTTCTATGAAGATCCTCAAATTGGCAACATCGGCTTCAAAATGGCTGATTTTATGGACAACTCTCCATTTGTCTTGTACACAAATTTTCAGATTTTCCTCATTTTCTCTCAAAATATATCATCCTTCCTTCTGAGCTCAACATATGTCATTTGAAATATATTTTCCCATGACATATTTTGAGCTCAGAGGTAAACAAGACATATTTTGAAAGAAAATGGGGAAAATATGCATAAACATGAATCTGGCCTTGTGCGTGTGCCGCTGAGCGGTGGCGCGCACATGGGGTCCAAACAGCTTTTTTATGATGTCATTTTTTTTCCTTCCAGATCCAATCTCAAAATATAAAGACATTTGCCTATATTGATACTGCTAGTAAATGAATTTAATACTCAACTAAGTGACAAAATTCAGACTTATGTGAATAGAAAATATGGCATATTTTTCTCAAAATCATCTTCTATTTCCTTCCAGACCCAATCTTTGCAAATCATGTTTTATGGTGATGGAGTATCTACATCAGCCTCACATGACCTGGCAGTGGCATTGACCAGCATGCCCAAACTCACAAAGCTGACAATGACTCAAGTGACTAGAAACCAAGATGAGTTCTTGTGTGCATGGAGGTCTATGGCATCATCTACATGTATGAAGGTACGGTATAAAATTAGTACAGCAAAATATTGTTGACATAAAACATACCGAGTAAGTCAGAAAAAACTAGACACCTAAATAAAATGCCAATAAAAAGAATACCCACTAATGTACCCCAAATAATTATACATATTCTGAAAGGGTAACTTCTCCTGCATCTTCTGGTTCCATTTTTGTGGGGTATGTCTTTACGATTCGATGAACATGACGCATTGTTTCTGAACATGCCAATTTCGATTTGTTCAAGAATGGGGATAAGATTGAAACAAAAGCAGACAAACAAGCAACTCCATCCTAAGTAAAGTAGCATAACTTTTAAAGGAAAATGTTTTGAGCCAAATAACTTGGCAAGGGTGTTACAGTTATCGAAAATAAAATTAGTACAGCAAAATATTCAATTCAATTCAATTCAATTCAGTATTTATTAATTCCGTTCTTTCAGGAAAAAAAAACAACAAAATAACATAACAATCATATAAACATAATCTTAAAAACAACGTATTACAAAATTAATTGAAATTTAAAGCACAATCTTTAATAGGCATAAACATCTTGTTGCATTTGAAGAAAAAACAGAATAAGAGACATGTTAAAAAGCATGGCTTGTAGATTACATATGCCCCTATAAAGTGAAAAAAATACAACGCTTAGCAATCTATTATTTTATGTTGTGCTATTCAAATATAAATTCTACGCATTATATACATATTATTTTACAAAATGATAATGTAAAGTGAATAACGATGGGAGGGAGAAAAGATGATTCATGAGTAAAAAAAAGGGGGGAAGAAGCATAAACAAGGGTATGTTGATATGAGAATAGAAAGTGAAGGAAGAAAAGGAGGAATTAAGTTGGCGAGAGAGTGGATGGGGAGGTGGTCGGGTGGGTGGGTACTGCTTTGTTCATCTTGAATTTGCTGTGTACTGTGAAAGAATTTGTTTTTTTAATTTGTTTTTGAAAACGTTTAAGCTCAGGGAAGTCTTTATATCTTCAGTAAATGAATTCCAGTATTTCGGTCCATAAAAAACGATAGTTTTAGAGGCAAAAAGAGTGCGAGTCCGCGGGATATGATAAGAATTAGCCTGTCTTGTAGGGTAATTGTGTATTTGGCTGTTTTTCGCAAACATACTTGTAAAGACGTGGGGAAGTTCTTGTTTTTTAGTTTATACATGAATTGCCCTGTTTGGAAATAAAATAGGTCTGAAAACTTGAGAATTTTGACTTAAGGAATAATGGGTCAGTGTGCATGCGCTCGTATATGTGTGTTATGCATAATTCTTAAAGCCCTTTTTTGTAGCGTGGTTATTTTATCATATGAAATTGACTTGAATTACCCGTGCCATAATGCAATAGTTAAGATAGGGTAAAACTAGGGAGAAGTATAAGGTACAGAGTGTGGAACTGGGAAAGAAGTATTTAACTTGTTCATTATACCGATATTGCGGGAGATTGTTTTGCAATGTTTAAAGTATGTGATTCCAATTTAATTTGTCATCGAAAGTTAAACCGAGAAATCGAGGGGTGTTCCATCAATAAGAATATCGCCTGGTAAGTCTCGCAGTGTATTGCTAATAACATAAATAATTTGTTTTCAAGATATTTAAAGAAAGTTTGTTTGCGTTAACCATTCTAAGACATTGTTGACATAAAACATACCGAGTGAGTCAGAAAAAACTAGACACTAAATAAAATGCCAAATAAAAAGAAAACCCACTAATGTATCCCAATAATTATACATATTTTGAAAGGGTAACTTCTCCTGCATCTTCTGGTTCCATTTTTGTGGGGTATGTCTGTACGATTCGATGAACATGACGCATTGTTTCTGAACATGCCAATTTCGATTTGTTCAAGAATGGGGATAAGATTGAAACAAAAGCAGACAAACAAGCAACTCCATCCTAAGTAAAGTAGCATAACTTTTAAAGGAAAATGTTTTGAGCCAAAATAACTTGGCAAGGGTGTTACAGTTATCAATTAGATTCTCCGTAAAAATTAGATTGATTCGTCAAGTAATCCATGAATGAGTAAACATCAAAGAGTAAATTGTCACTGACAGACCTAAAAAAAGCCTCTAATACTTTTGAAAAATGATTATTTTGTCTTTGACGTATGCTCACTCATGCCTGACTCTACAGATATATCTCATTTTCACACAAAATTTGGTTGATATGTGTAACAACAGCCCTGCAAAGTTATTTAGTACAAGACATTTTCATTAAAAAGTTATGCTATTTTATCTGGATGGAGTTGCTTTTTAAATAGCTTTTTGTTGTTTTGATTTACTCCTACTTTTGCACAATTCAAAATTTACATGTTCGCAAACAATGCGCTGTGTTAATCCAAGCGTAAAGATATTACACTCAAAATTGGTACCAACAGATGCTGGAAGAGTTACTCTTTCGGAATATGTATAATGATTTGGGGTTTATAAACTCATCGGTAGAGTTACATTTTCAAATTTGTTTGAATTCAAATTTTCAATGAGGTTTTATCAGGAGGTCAGGCTATGAATTAAAAAGTAATTAACTAAACTTTTATTAGCCACATGACTTTTGTGATTCAATTACTGTGAATGTCCAAAGATACATTTATACATTTATGCCATACATGTATGCTAGTTTAGCAGTTTTTGTCTCACCTGCAAAGCGTGAGTGAGACATAGGCGTCAGTTTTTCTGGCGTTTTTGGCGGCGTCATCCATTGTGTTGTAGGCCTTCACCCAAAACTTTCAGTATATTTTACCTAGGATCACCAAATTCACACCAGTGGTACATAAAAAGTTTACCTGCAAGACTCTCATGTACCATTCTCATGGATGGCAATGGAGATCGCGATATTTCTAGTTATTTTCACAAGTGGGTATTGATACAACATCTCTAATGCCTTGTGTTTGCTGACAGAGATTTCCCAACGGTCTAAATGAATCACTTTTTGATCCTCATATTGGCAAAAATTATATTATTTCACTCAAACAATCATTAAAGAAAATCAAATTTATAGTTAATGACACTTTACTAATGAAAATTACGAAATGCATCGAAAAAAATTGTGATTGTACATTTTTCTTCACATTGCCAATTTAGAGATTTCAATGATTATTTTCATTTTAGCTGTTCTAATTCAAGAACCGTTTAATGTACAGTGGCAAAAATAAATCCCTTTAGGTCAATCATTTTTGCTCTTTCTGTTGATATGTAATTCATATTTCATGGTACTCTTGTTTCAAAGACAATGCAAAAGCATCACTTAAAGGAGACATTGTCCTCTATGGGTTCTGCAAAATTATAGAATGGGCTGAAATGCACTGATGTTACATAGTAGACCACTGACATTTTCACATATTTTACGAAATGAAATGGGAGACTAAAAAAATATATACATGTAGTATTGGGAATAATGCTTTATTTTATGATTAATTTAGTGGTAAATCAGAGGAACATTTTTTGAGAAAGTGTTGTATAGAAAAAAGCTTCGGTAACTTTATATTTGAGATTGAATGAAGTACAAAGTATTCATTAATCTAACAGAATTATGAATTGGAGTATGTTATAAAAGAAAATGTGGATAGATTTATTGAATATGAACTTTTTTTTCAATCTATGTTTTTCTCCCCAGATACAATCTCTCACACTCGGTTTTCAGTATCCAGTGTCTGTATCAGCCTCCTCACATGTATACCTTGCAGAAGAATTGGCGAGTATGCCCAATCTGACTGACCTGACACTGGATAATGTGGATCTTCTCAAAGATGAGTTCTTTTCCAATTTGAAGTCTATGGCATTGTCTATGAAGGTACATTGAGCAAGTTTAGCAAAATTAAGAGATATATCAAACATAAAAGTGACTTTTAAAAGTGACTTTTACAAGAAATTTCAAATTTTCCATGAGGTCTTTTTTATCAGTTTAGTCTGTTGATTACAACATAAACTTTCAATATCTATCCATATTACTTTTTGTACATGTACTTTAAATATACTCAGATCTTGCTTAAAAGGCCATCATTTATCCAGACTACTCTTTCAATGTGTAACTTTGTGAAGGCTTGCCAAATTTTGAGCTATGGGGGCCTTACATGCCGTCAGTTCATTTGATAATGTGTCAGGATGAAACCCTGAAAATTTAATTTCCATAGCATCATTACATTCTTTAAAATAAGTATTAAAAAAGTGCAAGTGACTGGAAATACCAGATCATTTTTTGTCCATAGACTGCAGTGCTATTTCTAGAGACACATGGTACGCTTATGAAATTGTGATATTCATTCATCAATATCTCAAAAATTAAACAACTGACAATTCCTCTTTGACCTAAAGGTTTGCAATT
>CALNVZ010000174.1:59877290-59889141 GCA_940671915.1 Paracentrotus lividus
ACTATCAAGCGGAGTGTAGAACTGTGCAATTATTCCATTTAGATCACCTACATGTACAGCCGTGCTTCATACATGAGCACATCACCAACTTAACTACAGATATTTTAAAAATAGACTTTATATTTTAGTCTATAAAAAAGGATCAATTTGAGTGAAATAGAACCATACAAAAATGAAAGTTTGTACTCAAAGTGTGTCAATCATCAGTTTATCGTGCTAGAAAACTGATCAGAGAGTTTGACAGATCTGCTGTTAAGATGACCAAGAGCAGCCTATTTGACCAGAGGGTTTCACGTTTGCCAAACCTACAAGAGCAAACTACCCAAGTTTGGCTACTGCCGAACCTACCCAAGTTTGGCAGAAGCCGAACCTACAAGAACAACTTACCCAAGTTTGGCTACTGCCGAACCTACCCAATTTCGGCAGGAGCCGAACCTACCAGAGCAACCTACCCACGTTTGTCTACTGCCGAACCTACCCAAGTTTGGCAGAAGCCGAACATAACGAACAACCTACTCAAGTTTGGCTACTGCCGAACCTACACATAAACGAACACACCCACGTTCGGCCACGCCGGAAACACCAATTCGGCAGAGCCGAACATACAATAACACCTAAACCAAAGTCGGCCCAACTGCCGAAGCGGCCTAGCGCCATAGGTGCGGCGAAGAGTGCGAACCTTACGCGAATAGACAACCTATCGCCAACGTTCGGCTACCGTCGAAGCCCTAACCGCAAGTTTGGCTTATGCTGAACTTACAACGAAAAACCTACGTGCCAATGTGTGGCTAATGCCCAAATCCTACCTCCAAGTTGTTGGAGCCACGGGAGCCGAAGGCCTGACCAGAAGGCAAGCCTACTTCCGCAGCGTTTGGCAGAAGCCCGAACATACGACACCCTATGCCCGCAAGGTTCGCTACCTGCCAGAACGCTACCACAAGTTTGGCAAATGCCGACGTACCAAGGTTTGGCAGGAGCCGAACCTACATGTACACCAGAACAACCTACCAAGTTTGGGCTACTGCCGAACCTACAAATTTGGCGAAGTCCGAGCCGTACCAGTAGGAAGCCTACCCAAGTATTGGCTGAGCTAGCCGAATTACACAAAGATTGTGAGGAGCGTGCCGAACTTACATGGTACACGAACAAACTCCCAAGTTTGGCTACTGCCGAAACCGTACCAGAGTTTGGGCGGCAGAGGCGCGGAACCTTCGATCAAATACCTTGTCGTTAGGACTGCTATCATGACATGTTACAACCTTTGTAGGGCTATAATAGTGTGATTTTGTAACCATATTCAATTTTAAACTAACTTCAATTTATTGATTGAAGATGAAATTAATACAACATACAAGTTCTCTTGACATCACAGTTACAAGTCACGAACGTTGTTGCAGTTAATTTTTCTTTGAACACATTGTAATGAGTGTTCTATATAACTCATATGTAATATTAAGGTGGTGATAATCAATCAAGTTAGATATCAATTTTCGAACGTTACATGGTGTGCACACCACCACAGTTTATATAATAATGTATAATGGTAGCCTGATAATAATGATAAAAAAAGAGCAAGATTAAACGACATATTAAGTAGTTAAAGTAAGTAAATAAAACAAGTGAAATTTGTATGATTTTGTTGTACTGATTTATGACAATTCCAGCTTAAGCTCTTTTATGCCAGCATTGGAACCTGGGTACATGTAGACTAGTGTCAGAAGACATTTACAGGTGAATGTGCTAGAATAATAAAGCAATTAATTTGAGACAGATGTTCTTGTGTTAGAGAGAGAGAGCAAAAGCATGATAATAGTTGTCGATTCTTCATTTCTCATCCGGACACGATAACACTCCGTGGATTGCAGTTGTAAGTGTAGGTCGTAGACCATGATGATTTAATATTCATTCCTCTCCTCTAGCTACATTACATCTTCAATGTTGTTGTGTGTTCTCGTCTTGTGAGTGTGCACTTAGTAAGATTAAGAACAACATTTAAAGCCTTGATTCATGTTCTGAACAGTTTCATATGCTTTCTTTTTCGTGAAAAGAAGTAAAGATCATTTCCCGTGCGATTATGCATTCTAATTTAAATTATAAATTTTGCAAATGTCGAAGTTTAAAAAGTAAGTTCGACGCTAGCTTAAATACAACAAGAACTTTTGAACATGTGATTCATCGAGACAAAGTTATTGTCCCAGTAGATTGAACAAGTTAAATTCTTGATTGTGGCAAATCAGAGCCGTGGAGATAAAGTGGGGATTTCCGCGTGGAATGAATCAGTCGTGCCTTGAACCATATGCTTAATGGCCCTAATTGAAATGAAGTTTATAAAATATTTCTTTTAGTTAGTAATCTTTTAAGTTATAATCGTGAGTATCATTGTGTGTAGTGATAATCAAATAAGAATATAGCGATAATATATATAATAAGTCATATAAGCTAAGAGCGGCGGAACTAATCGCGTCCAGGGGGAGGGCGGGCGACATCTCCCCTTTATTTCTTGGAGACGTGGACAGTTGATAAAATAAATATGATGTGACATGTTCTTGCACCGAATTGAACAGAAAAGTGGGGTGTAGCCAAACATGTGAAATTTCGGGGCTTGCGCTCCCTCCCGAGAACTACAAAAAGAATGCACACACTGTAAATATGTGTTACGAGTTCCTTGGGTTCGTTTTTGGTTTCCAAAGCGCCAATTTTGCCGTATGGCCATTTCGCTGAGGGCAGTTGGCTGGTTTCTGATGTTCCTCATACCACGGCTTAGGTCTCTGTGGGGAATTGGTGGCTGACGAGGAAGACCCAAATTTATTTGTTGTGTCATGATACTCGTCTTCGTTTTTCCTAGCAGTGTCGCAGGGACGTGCACCTGAGATAAGGCGCAGGAAATATTGTATGATTGCCAGCCACTGATACTCGAACATCGCCAGAGAAGTAATGGGCTCCCAGTCTCTTTCGTTTATGCGAGCCAGTCCTGCTCCCAGTGGAATGTTGATAACGAGGCTCAAGATATTTTGGCTCCCAGTTGGACACACTGTTCCGACCTTGTTGGGTTCGCTTCTACAAGACTCACCGAGAGAGGTTGCCAGTCCTGACCCTTCATCCTTTGAAGTGACCAGTTACTGTGTCACCATCATCATAATTTAGAGTGGTCGTGGTCTTGTATGGCCAGTCACTGTTAGTGAGATGAGGTTCCACCCATCCTTTGAAATCAAAGAGGCATGATTCTGGCTTTGGAAGAAGGGACTAGGGTTTGGCATCGTCTTCTGGTTGAGGTCTGTTAGCTTCCTCCTTATCTGTGAGAAGAGTTTGGTCAACATCCTCGTGTGTATGACCAACTAAGAGAAATGAAGATAGACCTACATGTGATTGGAGGAGAATGGAAATTTAAAAAAAAAATATAATATGAATAAATTAGAGAGATTCTTTGAGTAATTCATCAAGACATTACATATGGGCTGCTCATCAATTCACAAGAAGTTTATCTAACATCTATATGCTGTGCCCCAAGACACTTAATGTTATGAAACTGTAAAGTGTAAGAAATGTCATGAATGTATTTTTTTTATGTGACTTATTTTTTATTTGTATTTTTTTTTTTGTTCGTTAATACTTATTCATGAAGATTTTCATTGCAACAGCATCTCACAGTAATGCATCACATACTTGTTTTTATTCTCTCTCCAACAATTATCTGCCTGAATGTAAGAATTGGTGGCATGCTGTTGTTCCCTGCAAAAAAAAAAAAAATAATAATAATATGTGTGTGGTGTGGGGAGGGGGTCCATTTTATTGTTAATACCAAGCTCTAAATGGCAGAAAACATAAAGTAATCAAAGGTGTTCGTGCATCATGAGCTTGCATAAACATAACAAACTCTTTCCCATTTAGCTGAACAAAATAACTTACTATATATCAATGGGTGCGCTGGCTAAGTGAATGAAAGGAAGGAAAATGTGTGAAGGCAAGACACACTTAGCCCTCATCTCATTGGGCTCTTGTTGTACACTTGAGTTTATATCGGGGGGAGGGGGGGGCGGTTGTTTAGCCAGATAGTAATCATATTACAATGTAATTCCAAGAAATATTAGTTTATTAGTTTCTGTTATTTAATACTATATTTTCAAATTTATACTGTGGATCCTACTTGTGTCGGAATCACTAAATGATGTGAATGTACTTTGGTAGCATCCCAACACTATACTTCAACACAAAAAAATCCTGGTTCAAAATCATTCTTATTATGTATTTTATTGTTTATTGATGTATTAAATATATTTCTTTTTTTTTTGCTTTTTTTCAACCTTCTATTTTACTTTGTTTGGGGAAAATTTATCACTGAACCTTTTTTAAAGCATATTTTTTTCAGCCAATGTAAGTGAAAATATCACATCTTTATGAATAGATGAGTGACACTGTCACAATAATCATGTTTTTTATTTTTTTTTTTGTCTGATTATTATTTTTTTTATGTGTGTGAAATGGATTTAAATGTCAGTGAATGATCAATGCAAACTTCATACTTCAGGGCAGCATTAACCTCACTATTAAAACTGTTGGGCAAGTCCAAGCTATTTGATCACTCATGAGTGAAATTTCAAAATGGTTAAAAAAAGACAAACTTGGTGTCATATGAAAGCCAAGATGTTAAAGTACATGAGTTTATCACGAGAAAAAATAAGCTTCATGAATGACCAATAATAAATGAATACATTGCATAAATTAAATTTGAGTAACGCGTGGACATTAAATTTTGGCTTTTATAAAGATACTCTTTAAAGTTTTACACATTTCTATCCAATATTATGGGGACCCTAAAGTCTGATGACAAGTATCATGATATGATTTCCAGTTTCTCAACTAATTAAATATGCAATGAGGGAGTACAAATAGGCATGTCCCAGCCTAGCGGCGTGGTACTTTCTTGGGGTTCATTCGATTTGACTCAGTTTGCATCGAAAAGAATAATTATTGAATTTTCATGAAACTTTCAAAAGACCAAATTTACAATAGGCTTCTTCATAATGAGAAGAAAAAAGTTTAGTCTGATTTATCTAATTAACATAATCTTTAATTAGATTTGGTAACGCGTGGGACATTTCAGTAACGCGTGGGACAACGTGTGTAAAACGTATGGAAGTACATTAAGTTTTGCCAAATGGAAATGGAAATTCCCTATAACCTGTTGGAACATTGAAAATCAGTTAACATGATCAGTGCATCCATTTGCCATCACTTAGACCTTTAATTATACTAAAATTAATGAAAAAACAAAATTCTCCCCAAAGAAAAGCAATGCTCAATTCGCGATTTTCACATGTGATGAAAAATGTGCACAAAAAAGTTTTTTTTTTTTTTAAATTCCTCATATCTATCAAACAATAATGTTTTTCTTGGTATAAAAGGCTGCACAATATAATTTCCTTCATAGCAATGAAGAAAATAAAATGTTTTTAAAAGGGTTATTTACATGTAAGATCTCACAAGCAACTTTTTGTCATTGGTTGCATTAAAGGCATACGTTAATGTTGCATGCTATGTACAGGTAGCCCTTGGTCCTATTATATAGTCTCTAATGAAATAGTATTTAGTTTTAGACTGAAGCTTTATACATTTATATAACTTCTATTGTTCATTCATTTTTAAAGTTTGTCATTCAGAGACGATGTGCTACACATGAGTTTAAGTTTCATTTTATATTGTGCGACCGATCACATACATATATTATTCTGTTTTTTTACCAAGTTTTGTTCACAAGGTACTAGGCCTATACATATCCCTTCTTTTTTTGTCATGTAGTCACAAAACAGAATGAATGTAAGGATATTTGATGTGTGTAAACATACAATTACTCAGTATTTATTGTCCAACTTCAAGGTTTTTGTTTGAAATTATAACATTATCATGTGACTATGATATGCACAGGTATGATACCCAATTGACTTTCATATTAACAATGACTGAAAGAGCTTTGCATTGATTATGATGGGCATTGTTACTATAGGCCTACATGTAATCTATGGTTCTAGAACAACTACCCCTAGACAATTTCCCTGAGACAACTACCCCCTCCCTCCCCCCCCCCCCCCCCCCCCCCCCAAAAAAAAATACCCCATGACCATACACCTAACCCACGCCCTATCTCTGGGGGTAGTTTTCCTGGGGGGTAATTGTCCATGGGTATTTGTCCTGATACATGTACCAATAAATGTAATCTGAAGAGCCTACTTTCAACCATTTTCATTGGACAATTTTCATAATCTTCATAAATATTATATATTAAAGTACATTTTATATAATAATTAGTTAATTGATTTTTAGTGATAAATAAAACATTTCCTCCAGTAAATGAATTCAAACATTCTGCATCTGTCTTATTTGCTTAAATAAATACCAAACTCAACTTTTTCTCAAGTAAAAGTGTCATTTACAGTATATTATGCATATTGACAAAAGTGTCCCACGCGTTACTTGTCCCACGCGTTACTATACCTATATTTTTAAAATTGACCTTGAGAAAAAACTAATGGATGAATGTTTATAAAACTTTTGATTAATCTTCAGTAATACATGTATAACAAGTTGTGTGCAATGATTTTCCAGGGTGACAAGTATTTTCACAATATTTCAGAAACAAAGTAAAACAAGAAAAAAATATGATTTTTGTGGTCCCACGCGTTACTGGCGAATAAATTAGCATAAATTAATTACGTAACGAGTAATTCTGATTATTTTTGTTATTTTGTATGAAGATACCTACTATCTACCAGAAACTACCCAAGAAATGAGCTTTGATTACTAAACATAAGACATAGGGCTAAATATACTTGTGATGTCCCACGCGTTACTAGTGCAAAATAGCTTGGACTTGCCCTGTTATAAAAAATGTAATGATTTTAAATTGAATTATTAGCAAAGTAGACTTTCAAATATTTCTACAAGTACAAAACAATATTGAAATAATACAAAACTGTTTAAAACTGACCTTTGACACATAAGCAAGTACTTTCATCAGGATATTGATTGTAAGATTCGAATCATGACTATGTTGTCCAATATCCACAAAAGTCATTTGTTCGTGTTGGCCATGGAGTATAACTCCAGTCACATGAGTTTTAAGGAGGTCCATATCATTGATGCCCTATTACAAAAAAAAAAAAATTAAAAAAAATACAAATACAAATAATAAATAGAATAAATGTACAATTATGATTTCTTGTATGAGGCTTACACCAAGTAAAGTGTACCACCATTGTAAAGTAAATATATTAATATCTACATTGTTATATAGAGACTTTTGTTACATACAGAAAAACTGGTTAAGTGCCATGAGAAAGAAGAGAATACAAAATTTCATAAATTTTTGTGTGTTACATTAGATGTTGATAACAACAAGGCTCATTAATATCAATTAGATTTGCTACCCAAACTTTAACACACAGAAAAGTTTCCTTCAATCTTAGCCGTGGGCTTACCCATGTTAGATGGCAACTTAATTACAAATAGATGTAATTGGTTATAGTTATGATAGTTTATAGATGTTATTGGTCATGATCTAACCCTTTGACTTGTAATGAAAACGTCTTTAACATATAATTACTGATCAGGTTTGCCATTCTATTTCCTATTACAGCATTCACAAGCTAGTCATAAGTTTTCTTAAATCTGTGCTTTAAAGTAGTTTACTTGATTTATAATGTATTGAATCCATTTGCACTTGTTATTTTTTTTCACACATGTGTAAAAATCATGCAGGGATTAGTTCACATTGCAGTTTTTATTCAATAGGAATAATACACACATACACAAACCTTTGCTTTACTTCCATTGAAGTTTGGTAGATTTGTTTTGGACTGATCCATTCCATCTATTATGAGACTGAGGTACTTTTTCCCATTATTCCTTGCATCATCACGTTTCTTATAGTACAACAGCCTTTCGTTCCTTGAAAGAAATCAAAGGCACACAATGTTGTTTTAAAGTCTGCACAACTCAAACACAATTTATTGTACCCTCTGTCATTTTCAACATGTGTAGGGAAAAGTTATCTTGAACTCCAGTAATGATATGTTTTGTACTATTTACGCATCCCACAAGGGGTAAAAAATTGTTTTCAGTATTTTTTCCTGTACTGGCAAATATAATTCACAGTACTGTAATCATGTATTTACATGTATGACAATTAGGTGAGACCATCAAACAAAAGTGCTTCTAAAATTTAAAAATGTATAGATCTACAACATATAACACATGTAGGCTTCTAAGTTTATGAAATTTATGGAAACAGTTTGGAAACGGTTTTAAAATTGGTTATAACTTTGAAACACAATTCTCCCATCTGTGCCCAATGTAATGAAGTAAAACCAATACACAGTTAGGCATATTAAAAGAGTCAGATCTAAAATATATAATTTCTCATAAATTTTTTCATCTGAACTTACATTTGACGTTCATTGTGCAACATCATTTCACGTTTGAGTACATTCCTCTTGCTCTGATTGAGCTCTTTGTCCATTTTCATCTCCAGGACACACATTTTTGGCTATTTTGAGAATCTCCTGTCTGAAAAAAAACCCACAAACATAATTTTTTTTTTTTTTTTTTTTTTTTTTTGGGGGGGGGGGGGGGTTCATAATTATATAAGCGTTTGTTGACAACTTTCATGTTACACACACTGTGGATTACACTAATGCCGATACATGTATTGTCTTTTCAAATCTGCGAGATTAATGCATTCAAACGATGAAAATTAAATGGATCATTACTTTCGAGATTTTTGGATTATCACATATATATACTATTTTGTGTTCTCCTCATCCCCCACTCAATGAATTCATTAAGCACTTTTTTATTCCAACTTATGACCAATAGGAACAATCAGATGAGAGGGGCATAAGGCCAATCAAATGGTAACAACTGTGGTGGCTTTGATGGCATTTGATAATTTAGAATAAACTTTCCTTTCATTAGATGTCAATTGTTAGTGTATGAATAAGACAACGGTTAATCTGTGTCGAGGGGTGGGGGGGGGCTTGGAGATGAGCGATATCTTTTTACTATTTCTTTGGGAAGTACATGCCACTAAAGTAATCTAAGTTCTTAACTAAGTTTTGAGATCAAGCACTTGAAGTTTACATTAGGTTGAATTAAATAATTAGACTGTGTGAATATGAAGTGGTTCTTACCTTTTTCACTTTAACTGCCAAAAGAATTTCATCCACGCTTATGAATTCTGCTTGACTGACAGTGGGATCGAATATATTGATTTTTCTCTAGGTATTGTTTATATATGTCTTTCTTAGTATATCCATGTGGCAAGCGAACCTCATCTTTTATGAGGCATATGGTCACCCTGTTAGTAATAATAATCTCCATCCAGTTCAGGCATATAATACTTGCTTGGGACAGCCTTCTGTTCTACTTTTGGCATATCCTAGGCCCTGTGCTAATGCGCTTTCTTTTCCTCTGAAAGAATGTTGCTCTATGAATGCCAGGCAAGTATAGAATGCAACTGACAGACTTTAGGACCATTTTCAATTTGGAACTTCGAGCTTCTGAATGCCTGATTTGTTAATTAGCCACATTTTCTTTCTTGTGGTGTCTTACTCCAGTAGCACCTTCGAGCATTCTTCATGATTGCTTTGGATATTTTTTTCAAACATTTTTTTACAGTTACTGTAGCATTTGAATGCATAGCCTTTTCATAACTTGATGAGCCAATTTTACTTAAGTACTTTCTGTTCAATTTGTTTTTTGATCGTATCACATTTTCTCATGTCTAATGCTCGAGCAGAAATGTGTGAACTCAATCTGTAATTCCCTATTTGCTCTTCATCACTGAATTAAGTCACAAGAAATGTCACGACTGCCATCTAAACTCGACTCATCTTCCTCTAGTTGCAAAGGTGACGGCAGTATAACTTCTTCATCAGAATCCTGGAATTCATAGATATCTTCATTCTGTTTGGTCTTCTTGGGTGTACTGAATGCTGTGGGTTGCACAGGATCTCCACGAGGATGATCTTCATCAAATCAAAACTTAACTGTGATATATCTAGCTCAGTGATCATATCTCATCATGACTGAATGCTTGGATAGCACTCTTTCAGTGACTGTTTCTTGGTCATTATCTAACTTAATTGAGATATAATCCAGCTCAGCGATCATATCATCTGATTTATCTGATATATGAATCTTTGTTCTCCTCCATTGACACTATTGAAGGTGAAGAATTGATAATCATCGAGACATCATACTTTAACTGAGATAAATCTAATTCATCAATCCCATCCATATTCAAATTCTAAGCTTGTTATATTGAATTCACTGCTACATATAGACAAAGTTTTAAAGCAAAGAAGGCAGGTGGATGTTAAAAAATAACAAGAAGACAAACACTATGAGAGTAGACCTTTTTGAAGTAAATAAAACTTGTCTGAAGAGAAATATCACTGATGAGAAAATGTCATTGCTTTATACCTAGGACCCTCTTCTTCTCAAGAACTTACATTGTGTAATAGCTGCTTGTAATCTGTAAGTCCCACTTGGAAGTACTGATTAAGTGGTTTGTGATAATGAAAGAATCATCTCAAACCAAAGACGCTGTGTAAACAAACCTTTTCCTACGTGCAGGGCCTAGATGGGAGAGGATTTGTATACATGTATATATACTATTGGTCAAAAGTTTGGGTACACCTGCTATCAGTTATGTTCAGATCATTTTGATTAATTTTAAGTGCAAGAATTCAGGTCAAAACTTATCACATCACATCTCTTTAGAATTCAGAAATTGGGCAAAATATACAAAAAGTGCATAAACACGATATTGCACTAATTCATTCGATTTTTGAAGAAATGGGATATCTCTGTCAACAACAATTCTATCAACCTGAATTTTGCAAGGATGTTGAGGCCCATGTAAAATATAGTCCTAAAACATTTGAAAGTATTTTACATTATTTATTTCTGGTTATTGTTATTTATGCAAATTAGGTGCCTATTTTTACATTTTTAATTATAATTTATCAAAAAACATTGTTATAAAACCCAATATCATTTTAAAATCTGCTAAGTATAGTAATAAAAAACATTGTAATGAAAATATTAAGTTTTCAATTAAATGATTGTGTATTCTTTTGTTTCATTATTTTCTTTTGTCTTCTATTGTTCTTTTTTATTATGTATTTTTTTACATGTTTTTTTAGTCTTGTTTGTTTCAGAAAATATATCTTGATATTTTTTAAGACAACCAAGATGAGACTAAAGCCCAAGAACAAACAATAAAACTGGTACAGAGCAATGCAAGTGAGAAAATTCATTTCAGTCGGTGCACAAATAGGCAAAATTTAAATATTTTGTTAGTGTGCAAAATACCTAATAAAATATATTAACATTGGTTTCTTAGTAGTAATACTTCATGTAAGGACTAAATTACTCCTTTTCTGACAGGTTGATGGTTAAGAACCAGTTTAACAAACTTTACACCATCCATAACTGTTGCATAACCATTTCCAATCCCGCACATACATTTCAATAACTATTTCCTTTCAAGTGTGTGAAGGTATTGTTTTTATTAATAGCACACTATATATATATATTTTTTTTTTACTAAACATTGTATTATTTCATGCAAGGCCTAAATAAAACGAAATATTAAATTTTTTCTGAAAAAAAATCCTGAAATGTAAGAAATAATAATAAGAACAATAGAAAACAAAGAAAGTTATAAAACAAAAGAATACATAACAATTCAATTGAAATCTTAATATTCTTATCACAATGTTGATCATTACTGTACTAAGCAGCATTTAAGAGAGATTGGGCTTTATAACAATTTTTAATTTTTTTTTTTTTT
>CALNVZ010000174.1:59892046-59902558 GCA_940671915.1 Paracentrotus lividus
AATAAAGATGATTATAGCAATATTCTAGATAAAGATGATTGTTTAACATCGTTACACAAAGAAACAAGAGAATAGATTTGAGAAATTAGTTCTTATTCAGATTGAAGTGCTCTTCATAGCCTTTGTAAACAATGTTCCATGTGTTACCGAATGTAATTAAAAATGTTGTGAATTACATGTAGATACATTGTAGATCTAATCAAATTTTGATTTTATGCTTCAGACATACCCCAGTGCAAATTAGAACTTTTGAAAGTTTCAGCCACATTAAATTTTGCATTTGCGAGTAATGATATTAAATTTCCCTAAAAAGGAACACTTGGGACATGTCAAATTTGGAACATCCATAACTTGCATATATAATTAGCTAGTAAACTGAAAATTATCACACAAATATTTATCCCCTGGATTCTAAGTCCCCTCACTACATGTAGATTAGTAATGACCACCGAAAACAATTGAAATGTATCAAAATTTAGTACATTTTTAAGTGTCCCGCGTGTTTGCATGATTTTAATTCATGCAAATTCATTAATTAATTACAGCTTTTTAATGTTTTGTGCATTTCATGAAATTTCAATTTTTTGCTTTTTGCTTTGTATAGAAGAACCCATTTGCACAAATCTGAAAAATAAGCATCTTAGGAACAAATAACTTGGTCTTGCCCTATAGCAATCGGATTATTCTTTGAGTAATTTTAGTTCTAGTGTAAGGTCTCTTGCCTAAGGGAAGGGTCAAAATAAAATGTTTTTGTGGTTCAAAGTAAATTTTCCTCTTTTTTATAGATGGAAATTGCAATTTTCTCAAAAAAATACGATAGAATCTAAGGGAAGCACGAATCAAAATGAAAATCAAAACAACCATATATTTTTTCAACCATGTGAAATAGTCGCAGATTCAGCCTTACATCTCAAAATTGAACTGGCCATAACAACCTAATACAGCCGCTATTTTCTCAAGACAATAACAAAACAAAAAAATGGTTTCAGGGTTTCTTTGATTTCTTTTAGCAGTTAACAAAATATAATATGCTTCAGTTTCACACCAATTTACTTGTAACTTCAAACATTTCCCCGAGACAATAGACCTATATTCCTGTACTGATATTGATATATTGTTTTATGCTTCAATGTACAGAATGTCAGAATATGGAGAAAAGTAAAAAGTCAAATGTTGCAAAAATTTATGCAGTTGGTCATATTCAAACCAAGTTTATTGGATTATTGAAAAAGTAGAATATCCCCTTCAATAATAATCCAATAAATGTGAAACATTGTATAGACATTTAGACACAAATAAAATATAGGGCTGCATTGCTTGTTTGTATTTTGAAGTATAAATCTATTAATTATTATCATTTATGCAAATTAAGTGTATAGTTTCTAATGAATACTTATGTATTCTTGTCTTTATTCTTTTAAATATTCATTTTCACATTTTTAATCTTTTAAATGAGTTTATCCCTTGAAATTCACAGAATATGATTATTTCTTATTGTATAACCACTTTGCATCCCTAAATAGTGAAAATTAGTACCAAAACTATTTAAATTCAATTTTTTTTACTTAGTTAGCCAAAACGCCCTCTAGTGGTGAAATTGCATTTTTCTTATTTCAGAGAATAAAGTGCCCCATTTGGCAACTTTGAACATTTTAAATAGATTAATGAACAATGAATGAAACATAAAACATATTTGTACCAGTCTCCATCATCAAACTGTGGTTTTAGAGAGTCAAAAGGATTTAATTCAAATTTTGTGCATTTTTCAATATTTTTCTTTATTAAACTGTATATAGTGCCCCCATATGGTGACCTTGAGAAATTTTTCTTGTACCAAGTTGTAGAGCTTGAGTTGCTCTATCTTCATGCCAAATATGAAAGTAATCGGTCAAATAATAAAAAAATTAATGTACCCCCCCCCCAGCGCCCCGCCTTGGGCAATGACCATCAAAAAACCTTGGTCTTGATAGGGTTAAAACAGAAAAATTCCCGCAATGGCACGGCATATTGCAGTTGGCAGCGATGCGGCAGCCAAGTTTCCATGGGGAATGTTTTTTTTATATTGGTTAAATTGGACAGACCCACCATCCAGTCAGAATCAAGACATTATTCAATCTTTCAAAT
Organism: Paracentrotus lividus; assembly: GCA_940671915.1. Classification (NCBI taxonomy): domain Eukaryota; kingdom Metazoa; phylum Echinodermata; class Echinoidea; order Camarodonta; family Echinidae; genus Paracentrotus; species Paracentrotus lividus. The sequence continues at coordinate 59,894,171 of CALNVZ010000174.1, forward strand.
AGAAAAAATATGTCAGGGTAACACAAGGGAACAGGGTAAACATATTTTCCTAATTATTCCCAATAATTTTTTTCATTAAACAATTGGTGAGTAAAGGTGGAAGCAAACATCATTTCTTTAAAATCTCTCTGATAAACAATAGGGGAGAAACTATAATACGAAACCACACACAAAATTGACCAAAATATAGCTGGCAATTGATGTCTAACTATGCATAAAGACACCAATTTGAAAGGACATTTATACAGAGTTTGGTACCCAGTTTTGGTTAATGGGTCACGAAAAATCAAATTTACTGTTCGTTTTAAACAATCACATTGCAGTAGTCGATTCTGATTATATAAACCCCTCCCAAAAAAGTTCCGCAATCGACTTTGGGCCATATACTTTTCAGGTGAGCTTTACTTATTGCCTGATATCAAACTATTGGAAAGATAATTTATTCCCTATTTTATTGATATCAAACAATGTTCTTGGTACAGTGATTGAGTGTCACGCTCAATGCATAGAATGTCAGAATGATGGATGAAAAGAGTCATCAAATGTTGCAAAAATGCAGTTTTATTGATGAAATTGAATTCCAAACTTGAAATTTATAAGCCTGTTGTATTTAGGGATATTTTATCAATTTGTATTGAATTTTATACATTGTCCAAGTTCATTTATCCTCTTTCAATGATACCCTAATGTACACTTATATTGTCTTTGTATTGTACAGAACACCTGAAAGTTAGGACAGTCATACAGTCAAATGTTGCACAATTGATATGCCTATTTATGCCTATTATTTGTCTATTGCAGATACTCAATTTGGCAATGACAATGCATTTCGCAAACTTTTTGCCTTTTACTTTGCATTGTATTAAGAATTATGTTGCATTCAAACATGGATTTACAATGCAAATAGGGTATCAGTAAAAAAGAAGAAATAATGAATTTTTCCATGCTAAAAAGAAAGATAATTAATTAAAACCCATATTAAAATGTATCAAGGTTCAAAACAGAACATTTAAACTGAGTTATCTGAATTGGCAATTCAGGTTGTATTCAGGGACTCAGCCATGACTCAACATGACAATAGGGTATCAATAAATATGAACAAATGAACGTGACGCGACAATGGTATAAAATTCATAAAATTATAAAATACCCAAAAGTTATGACGGTCTAAATTTTGAAGGTCGCCTGAACTTCAATGTGACTCAATAAATGCATTGAAGCATGGAACATCATTACAAATATGATATCAAATAAAAGGGGAATAAATTATCCTTCCCAAATAGTCTGATTATGCAGGAATAACTAAGCATAACTGAAAATTATCATGGCCCAAAGTCGATTTGCGGAAACTTTTTGGGAAGGGGTTTTATATAAAAAGGAAGTCAAAGCTGAATGATTGCTAACTAAAGAGGATGCGCAGGCTCAAAATTAAAAAAAAAAAAAATATGAGAGTAATTTTTGCCCTAAATGTCATTGCATGAAATGTCAATTTTAGAAATAATTGTATTTCAATAATTAATTTCGCTCAGTAAGGTTAATCTTTAAAGGTAGTGTCATCACCTTTTTTCACTAAATTCGAAAACTATGCAACTTGGGCATACTTAAAATATGATCACACTACATGTAATACTGTCTATAATCTTAACTGTCATAGGTTGCCTAGATCAGTAATATAAAATGAAAATGACTTACCAATCTTGACCAATCTCTCCATCAACGTCGTTTGATATACAGCGCGTTGCAGCAGCGGAAAACACACAGCAATATACACACGGCGCATCAGCGTGCATTGTACTGCGGTAACGGTCAGCGGTTCGCACCGTACGGTATATTTTTCGAAGGTTCGAAAATACGTAATTTGATAATCGCAATATAATGACAAACATACACATATTATGAGCTTAATTCCATGGTCGTGGGAAGATATAGTCATTGGGTATCTATATCACTCACCCTCAAAACTAGAAATTTAATATTTTTGCCTGCAAAAGGCTGAACTACTTAAAGCAGTGCCTGATACTTGCCATCATAAAGATTTGAGATTACATTACCTATATTTTCTTTTTTTTTTATGGTGCACAGAAGGCTATTTTCTTCTGATATGACGTCCGTTATGTTTTGTTTTCTCTTTTTTTTAACAAATAATAATAAGTTTTTTGAAGAGCTTCATTTCCAATTTTTACTTATGTTTCATCTTTAAAGCTTAATGCCGCTCACTTTTGCCTAAAGTAATTGAACTTTGCTGAAATTCAATGGCAACTTTGTCAATTTCATTTAGTCCGTTTAATGTTGTTATATTATTAACATTTTATTCGACGAGAGCATTATGGCCTCTTTTTGTATATAATAATATATTCTGAAAGAGGATAATTTCTTTTCTTTATTTCATTCCTGAAAGGCAGTAGAGGACCAGAATCAGCATATTTCTTAAATAAGGGGGCAAATAGAGTAACAAAGTGCGCCAACAAAAAGAGGGCCGATTATCAGTGAATAAAATCATGAAAAATTTCATATTTCCCGAACAATTTACAGGTTTTTGCTTTATACAAATAATGGACTATAAGCAAAAGAAACCATCTTAAAGGTAAATAAGAAGAATAAATTTTTTTCATTGTTGCAAAACGAGGATGCTACCAAAAATCGGGACTTGGTCGTGAATATCCAATAAATGTAGTGACAGTGTGGAAAATTTCAAATCGTGTAGTAAAACTGCTTTTGAATTAGATTTTTTGTTGGATTAGTGGAATAAACTTTTATAAACACATCTTTTGTAAATTCATTCGGGGGGGGGGGGGGCTTTGTTCCTTTGTAGTCAATGATTAAAAAATGTTGTGTATATACTGCACTCAGGAATGAGAAGAAACGGGTTCTCATCTTTAATGTAAACAATTCTTTTGCGCATTTTTTATATACATTTAGATTTATTAGCTCATATCCTCACTGAATGAAATGTATGGGCAAAAAGCATGTAAATTTAAGAAATGCACAAAGTTTAGCTTTGTTGTGCAAGTGGGGTATATGTTCTGGTACAAGGAAAAAATACCTGCATGTAAAAAAATTAATAATAATAATTAGAATGAAATTAATATATGTATTTTTCGAATGGTCTTAAATTTCCGTTCATTAATCAAAAGAGACTGATATCCAAACAGTTTCAATTACAATTTCTAATTACATTATATTTAAATCATGTTTCCATCGGATATAATTTATATTCTGATTTTCGCAGATTCTGAACTCAGAAACTTTGGAATAAATTTGTAATAATATTGATTTAATTTTTACCTTATGATATATCTTGGATTGCAACTCTTTTAGAATTAAATATTTGAACTGAAGATATCAGATTATTCGGAGAGCTTTTCTTTTTCAAAAAAATTTGATATTTTACTTTTATTTAACACCTTCAGAGGACGCATCTAACTCTATTTTAGCTGCCTAAACTGTTAATATTAAGCAATATCGTTGTATAGGAAAATATATAGTTTATGAGAGTTTATTCCAAAGGGATTAAATCAACAGATTTATAAAAATTTGAAAACTACATTAAGAAAATAAAGATTATAGCTAGATTTATTTTAAAATTTGGTATAAAGAATGGCATAAGGCATGTGGTTTTGAACTCGCCACCAAACAGCAAAAGGGTGGTTTTTGTTACGCTTTTCCGACATTTTGTTCAGGTTTAATGTAGATATCTTGCTAAATAGAGGGTATTATCATAAATTGGTATTGTATGAAGCTAATGAAAGCTCATCAGATCTGTTCAATTTGAACGTACTCGCATTGGAAATCACAGCACGCGATTGAATACGATGAGGCAAGGTGGTTGAGGGTGGGGGGGGGGGGGAAGAGGAGGGGTAGGGGTACACACCAAGTCTTGGGTTTTTCTGACACCCTCTGTAGCGAATTAAAAACAGTTAACACATGATAAACTTTTAATGGATATATTATTTTGTGCATGTAGCTTAGGAAAGTTTTGTTAGAGCTCGTGCAATTTTTGACAGACCACAGATTATTAAGTCCAGGGCATTAAAGCAGGCATTCACAAAAATGCAGTTAAATAGAACGGTGAATGACAATTTTCCCCATGACTGTGTATTATACATAAAGTATCAAACAGTGTCCTGTTTATGTGTAGAGGTGACGTTAAATGAAGAAAGGTATGCTTTACAGACCCAAAAGTTAAGAAGCGCGGGCCCGCTGACGTGAAACGTCGGACCCACACGCCGCACAGAGACGCTTTTAGGCGGAATTACCGTTCCACAGTATATGTATTCTTCCCACATTGATTTAAGTATAAATGAGCCGCTGGTGCGGCGTTCGACGCAGGCGGCGCCCGCGGCTTTAACTTTTGGGAAAGGGTACTAAACTCAACAACTATTTGAAGATAGGGGGCCTATTTTGTGAGCGTCCAATTCACAATCATAATATAGCCGCGTGCCTACATACAATTTTTTATAAACTTTGGGCCCCACCATGGGCCGAGACTCTTGAGGAGGGGGCACAGGTTGACCAAGATATTTGACCGCCCTTATAATCGGTTAAGGATTTTTTTTATTATGAAGAATACCCTAACAACCAATACTATTCTCAAGGATTCAAGAGCAATTCAAATCATGGTAGCATTGAACTCGGTCAAAAGGAGAAAAATATAGGGGCTTGCCAGATAAAAAAAAATTTCCAAAATATATTTTAATCAAATATGTTACTACTCACCCTACATTGTAGAGGGGGGGGGGGGAGGGGGGGGGGGGGGGAGGTGAATTGGCTTTTTGAAATCTCAGGACATTTCTTCAGATATATTTTGTAGGGTTAGAAGTTAGGATCACTTCAAAGTTTATGACTTTGATCCTGATAGGTGCATGATTTTTAGGATTTTAGGTCTGTGTTCACAAAAGGGTGAGTTCAACGCATGGCATAAACTAGCAAAATAGGTCATGTTGTGTTACCAAAGTTGACAAGTCAATAGGTATACAGCATAGAAATTTCTCCAAGTTACATGATCGGGAGTAACAGTTCGACATATGATGGTAGGTTCTTCTGGAGAGTTTAATATATAGAACTAAAGAAAGGTAGAGTTTTAGTCACAAAGACAAACAAATGGGTTAGGGTCTTGAGCACAATAACAGAGATGATCAGGCAACAATAGTAGCTTCCATTAGGGATATGTACCCAGGATTACACTTTACATGAAACACCTATGTAAGCAAAAAGGCTACAGAAAAGGGTTTTTTGTAGGCATATACTAGTGTTAGGAGAATAGCTAGAACTAATTACATGAAGTTTACATAGCTTAAAATCAAGTCCTCTTCAAGTTACTTTATATTTTGTAACTAACTTTCGGCTTTCCCTCGCTTTTTGGGAGAAAGTTCTTAAAGTTTTTTCCAAGAATTAGTTTCTTAACTGACCATACAATGTTTTTGTTGGTTTAGGATCACCATCACATGGATAAGAGAGAAACAATTCATGCAGTGTATGTACACGTTTGCATTTAGCACATATGGTTGAAGACTGGTAGACAAACAATTACATGTAGTTTCTCCATCTACTACCTTTGGGAAGAATAACCTTCGGCACTGGACAAGGGCATTACACCTTCCTTTTACATATGATCAGTTGCTTGATGTGGGAGGCACACATCAGGATAAAAGAAGTTAGCCTTTTCTTCCATTAATTCACTTCAAATGCTTGAAACTTGAGGTCTGATACCATTCTAGAGCTCTTCACAGACAGGTCATTTCTACTGAAAAGGTGAGAATTTATTGTTCTTTTTGTTCATATATATGTTTGTTGTATTATTTATTTTCTGAAAAATACTAGATTTAAAAAAACGAATGAATGGTGTCAAAATCGATAAAACGGAATATTTTATTTTTGGTATGTTATAAATGATTGTACTAGTAAAGTGAAGTATTCTAAACACCTTAATAGTTTTTAGATTTTTATATAAATATTATAATATTATTAATAATAAAATATCATTTAATCATAAACGCCAATTCTTATTAAAAGCAATATTTTTTCCTTTGTTAGGTTCTTCTTAGATGATTAATAGAAAAAAGGAAACCAACGAACCATCATGCACAAAGCAAAAATACTTTCATGGATGGATTGAGAAGATGGCACAAACTTCATTATTCTAGAATGACAAAACAAATGGGATCTGTACGCCTATTGGCCATGCAAGCGATTATCTTACATACATTCAGTATGTCATGGATTTGTTAAAGTAACATTAGTCTGGATCTGTTGTCACATGATTGTATATATTGAATATTCGATATTTCTCTCTATACGTGTGTTAAATTAATGTTACAGGATTTTTTTGTTGACTGTATAAAGATTAATCACAACCTGGTATTGTTTAATTTTTCATAGCTGAAATAGAATTTTCTTCTACAATATTCATCACATTTGGTCCTGTATTTTGAGATGTAGGCCTACAGTACATTATTACAATCAATTCTTCTTTCTTTCTTCTTTTTTTTAGGTCAACTATTCATTCCTAATATGGTGCCATGGATACAGTTCAAACCTAAAAGATTTCCAATTCAAGAAAAAACTCTCTTCAAGAGGAAACCTCCTTGACAATGGGAACAATTTGTAATCGATATAATCAACTCATCCTAGTAACACTGTATCTAGCACTCTAAGGAAATGTTATGTTATAAGAATAATCATACTACTATTGATATTTTCTACTTCTACTACGCTGCTCTACTCCTTACTATATCAATACTACTAGCAGGCGCGGATCACAATTTCAGGTACAAGAAGACTAGGGGAATCAATTGTGGCCTATTAAATGTATTGGGGCAATTGGGCCGAATACATATTTTAAACAATGTGTCCGGCGTAAATGAATTTAAATTACTCTACTACTACATAATGAATAGATCATATTGTAAGACATTTCAATACAGGGATCTGGGCAAGATGATTAAGCATATTTCCCATAAGATACATGTTTGGAAATACTTTATAATGTAGGCCCATATTCATAAACAATCGTGGCTCAATGTTTTATCACTATTGTGTGTTGTTTCCTACGTAATCAGTTCACAATTGATTTAGTAATTTTTTTATGAAATAATGTGTCTTTGATAACAAAATAATAAACACTACTGCAAACTACTGAAATATCATAATGGTAAAAAATTTCACACTTCTTGGTTCGATTATACAATTCAACATAACGCTATCTAAGAATTTCTTTTAAGATGACACTCTTCATGGGAGAGACCGTAGTCCTGACAACTGTATCACTGATTCCTGGACTGGAGCTACAAAAATGAAACGTAGGGAAATTTGTACTACACATTCCTCTCAATCTTTTGTTGATAACCACTGTACAAATGGTTTACCTGCCAAGGATCATTGAATACTCCCATGAAAATATGGGCAACCTTAGTTGATAACTGATTAGAACAATTAAGAACTAAGATGAACTTTTCTGCTTTTAACAGGCTATTCTAAATGTGAAAATCTGAGATTAATAATACATCCAAAACGTATGGTAGCTGCACAGAATGTAGAAATTAGAATAGTACTGGGGGAACTGGGTCTATTCAAACAAAACAAATATTTGTTCTTTATTAGGGCAACCCTTGATGATATTTCTTATTTATCCTTCTTTATTTTTTAATAAACATCTTTGTACAGGATACAACGTCAGGTAGACAAGGTCCTGTGAAATATCAACATAATAAATTACAACACAGTTAGTACTAGCTATGACTACATCAGCATAAGTTATTGTTTTTATGGTACTGTCTCAAACCTAATTGGTCAATAGAAATTATTACTCATTTTTTTTATTTCCAACATTCAGGGAATGACACTACAATGAGATACAGTATTCTTCTCTCGAGTCCTCCGCCCCAGCGACTGGTACGCCCTCTGCATCAACCCACATGTTCATGAGCTCAAGGTTGGCCTTCAAAGGCATGGGGTTGTGTACATACCCTAAATGTTCAATATACCCAACCATCTGCCTGTCATATATCAAAGAAGATTGCTTGCTGGTCGCTACCCCCTTGGAAACAATAGGGGTAACATACCCCGCAAAGCCTAGAGAATCATCCTGGTTTCATAAGTTCCTGTCATGTGTTCATGCAGGAATTAACAAATGACAGCACTGAGGTTGGGTATGAACACAACCGCCTGCATAAGAATAGCAGGGCCATACATTTGAGAGGATATTCTGCTATTCCAGGCAAAGTAGGGGTGATCCTGATAAGGCTGACCCAGAACAGAGGAGAAGTGCGGCAGTGCATGTCAGCAAATACTAGGCCTCTCAGTAAGTAAACTCAAGATTGACAACAAAGGAAGGAATTGTCCAATTTTACGAGCTTTTAAGTAATTTGCAAAGAGGCACGTTTTGTCTAC
>CALNVZ010000174.1:59921843-59936367 GCA_940671915.1 Paracentrotus lividus
CCAATAAGCATAAAAGTTTTTTACTAAATTTCTTGAGTTAAATATACATACCTGTTAAGGCGATTTATCTACATTTGCATAAATAAGCATGGAAAACGAAACTACCTAAATCGAACATCAGCAAGCAAGGACAAAAAAAAATATATTGAAAAAGGCATTTAGACAAATCGTAACGGAAACGAAAACATTGGAAGCGACATGGAGCCATGAGTCTAACTAGATGAATCTGTCGACCGCGCGACGCGGTCGGAAGGCACGCATCCGTATTGCCACATCGAAAAACAGGCATGCCCATGGTTTGAGTATCTTCTACATCCATTTATACCATGACATCTGAGATCATTGACCCACAATCTATATAAAGTTGTATCATCACAATTATTTCCAACTCAGGACAGGATGCGCTAACTGATGTAATAAAAAAGGATATAAACATTGTCTAAGTTGATCTGTCAAAGTCCTTCAGAAATTGCACAACACGAGCATTTACACTAAATAACCATGTCGACCTTGACTTCCTGACCTCAAAAAATCTAATCAGTTCATCTTTCTCCCACATGACCAGTTTGAAGTTGATCCATAAACGTTCAGAAGTTACAGCAAGAACGTGCCATATTCATGATACAATGACGTCTGTGACCCTCCTACATACTCTCAATAATAAAATTCATCTGTCCTATCATATGCCACACATAGCCCAAGTTATGTTCATCATCAAACCTGTTCTTAAGTTATTCCGCCAGATCTATCATCTATTACACAATGTCCTCTGTCTCTATCTTCTAAATTCTAATCAGGTTTATTGGTCCGTCCCATTATGCACATATGACCCAAGGTTGAAATTATCCGTCAAACCGGTTTTTAAGGTTTATTGAAGAACAAGCCATTTTCATGTACACCAATGACCTCTGTATCTCTACTCTCATGACCCCATATATATCTGAATAAGTTCATTGTCCCTCCCATATGTAAATATGATTTCAAGTTTGAAGTTGATCCTTTCAATCCCAAGTTATCGCATAAGAACGAGAGCATTTTCAGTTACACAATGACCCTGTGCCCTTGACCTTCTGGACCCCTAAATCCTAATATAGTTTATGACCTCATCATATGCACATGGACCCTATAATGTTCAAGTTTATCCCTCAAAACGGTTCTTTAAGTTACCACGACGAACAAACTATTTTCATGTATACAATGACCTCTGTGACCTTACCTTTGACGCCCAATATATCTAATCAGTTCATGCCCCTCCCATATGCACACATTACTCAAGTTGAAGTTGACCTACTATCACTTAAGTTTATTGCGAGAACGAACCATTTTCATGCTTATACAATGACATCTGTGACCTTTGACCCTTTGCCTCATGACCCCTAAAATCTAATCAGGTTCCATGCCCCCTCCCTAGGCACACATTACCCAAGTTTGAAGTTGACCCGTCAAAACCGTTTTTAAGTTATCGAGAACGAGCCATTTCGCATACACATGACCCTCTGTGAACTCCCCTCTGACCTTTGACCTCATGAACCCTAAATCTAATCAGATCATGCTCACCTCACCATATGCCAGATTACAGATTCCAAGTTCTGAAATAGTCGATCCATCAAACGCGTTCTTATCTATCTCCTAACGAAAACTGGACGGACGTACGGACGGACTGACGTACGACGGTACACGTCACCCAAACATTAATGCCTCCGGCACCACCTTCGGTGGCGGAGGCATAATAAATGCGGTCAGCCCATAATTATCTCACACATATCTGTTTGATGAATGCATAGCCTGCTAGTTGTGAGGCTGTCATGAAGCTGGTTTCGGTTGAAGTCTCAATCCTGTGCGAATAACCTTGTCTTTTACTTACAGCAGCTGCCTTGGTGTTATGACATCAACAATGCTACATCAACCAGGGAAATGTTTTATTTTCCCCTCGTAAGGAAACTCCCAAATGCGTGTCAAAGACATCTAAATCCAACCTTTGATTTTGAGATGCAGTTGAAATAGAGGAATATCCTGAATTACTTCTATCTGCATTACCAGTTACTTCTCTATCAAACCTGTTGTATTTCTCTCTTAATCTGTCTTTATACAGGGATGCAAGGGTGTACCCAGCCCATGTATCCTGGACAGTTGTGAGGGAAGAAGAATGTGATTTCATTCGAGGATTGCTGTGTCATGTCTTCCTTCCCCAAGGATAGTTTGCTCTCCTCTGATACAACCCCAACTCTACCAGCCTGTCTTCATGGAAATTTGACACATTGCTTCAAATTCCAATTCATTAAGACAAGGGTATTTTTCAACAGACCATATAAGTTGCAAGCATTGGCACTATTTGGTTTTAGAAGCTTGTCTGTGGATTTGAGGCCAAGTCATTTGAGCTGAACTCATCTAGACTGCAGGATGGGTTAAGCCATTTTTAGGTGCCGTAATGTTCTCGAAGGAAAAACAAACATTCTTGAATATCTTGAGAAAAAGGTTTGAAGAGTCTTCATCCTTTTTGTTTTCCTCATCAAAATTTCTCGCCACATGAGACATAGCATGGATATGTATATTGGATAGGGGCCATGTTTTCAGAAATGAACATTCATTATCACCCTTGCAAATTGGTTCGATTAGACTTTCTTGCTTAGCTTTCTTCACCCAGCAAAATATTTCTTGATTATATGTCTCAACATTGTGCTTGGCTTAAAACCCTCAACATACAGAAAGTGTAGAGTTATCCTATGCTATCATCCACCTAATGTCTTCTCTGCTTTCCAAGGCCGTGTTGTTACCAAGAACAGGGACAGTTCCAGCTTTTTAGACCAAAGGAATCTCTTCAATGCCTTATATCAATCTACCCGCTCAGCTGTTGATAGTTCTTCTTCTTTCCTCTATCACTTTGAGCTCTGCCTTGATACGTGTGTTGAATCACTGGATTTGATGACTGACCTTGACCTTGTGATGGATTTGAAAGACCGCCCTCTTGTCTGTGACCCACCTTTTTCCAAGCTGTTGCATTTATCCTTCCTTCAAATTCATCCAAGTCATCAAACACTATTGAACACTTATGTCTGTATTCAACGCTGCATGTACTCCGTAAAGCTGACTCGCGGTTGTAGCGGTTATTCGAGGTCAGATACGACTTTGCAATCTCGCCAATGATTGGTATTTTCTTGGCTTCCCGGAGAGGACAATTGATGACCCATACAAAATCCTGGAAGTGTATTCCCATTGATCGAGTGCCCAAGCGAATCTTTTGAACACAATTGTTGTTTTCCAGCTCCCCCTCTCCCTGAACCAACAGACGTCTGGGAAAACTTGTCTTGCCTTTGAGCTTTAACAAGCGTCACTGTACTCAAGCCAGTCGCTTGTGTCTACCATTCTCTTCTTCCAAGACAAGATTAGTATACATGTCCTTCAAATTTGCCACAAGGGAATCAGATTCCAGTGGGTCAGCTCGGATATCTTACAGAGAGTCTTACCATACTCAAACTGAATTCCGTCTGCACATTTCTGAATTCAGCTCAGGGTAAAGAGGTGACGAATGGGTCAAGGGGGTGAAGGAGGCGATGTAGTGGTACTGAATTTTGGCCTGAAATGTAAAAAAAAAAAAAAAATTGTTATATTAAAGTTGATTCAATGGGATACACCACCCTAAATGAATACATATCAAATGGCAGTGAAAACTGTAATCATAGTTATGAACATTCTGTTCAAGTATGTCTCAATTTGCCATTAACACTAGGTTGTTGGAATCTTTAAAACAATAGCGACTTGGTCTATACAAGAACAAACACGATAGGTTTTGCTTATCTATATACCACACTAGTAAGACACCATCGGGATTTGTATTCATTTAACCCCCCCCCCCCGATAATTAAGTTTTCTACAATATAAGTTTGAAAATTAAAAGCCAGTATTAATCATTGAAATGTAGAGATTGTGTTAAAACACATTGTACATATGTGGGGTCAATCACTCCAAACACAGATTTAGCTGGTTAGAAGGGTATTGATTTATAGATTTTCAACTTCCCTGACTTTCCATCCAAGCAGAAAGTTGTAAATTTCCATGACCATCTTGCATGCATAAAAAACAAAATTTCGTATTTTCCTATTTCAATTCTGATCTTTGCAAAAATACCAAATTTTCTCGAATGGTTGGCATTTCAAAGGACATTTTTTGAAAAAATGTTTTGAATTAAATGTTTCCCAGACATTCCAGAAGGGAAGTGAATGAATTCCGGTGGCTTTGACTCTACAAATGAATTTTCGAATACTCTGGAACTCGTTCCCAGAATTCCCTTACAGTACGCACCCTTGTAGATCTCCTAAGATGACCACCTATTTTCTTCAACTGCACTGATATTCTATATTTTCATCTACGTGTGTCTGTACTGAGAGAAGACTCCCATCAAGTAGTCTGCCTGATAGTCTCACCTAATCCACATGTTTTGAGTTCCTCAGCAAGCAATACGTCCTTGGTGTCAGTGCCTGCGAAGCTGCCTTGTTTTCCTATCTTTGTGAAACTATCTCCACGAATGCATCTGCTTGTAATCTTCGTGTTGATTGTATCTTGATTTTGCTTCCAGTACTGCATACAGCATACCAAACGATTTCCTAACGATTATATTTAGATGGGTCTTGAGCTCTGGAGTATAATTAACGCCTCCTCACTGCACAGCACTATAACAAGGACAACAAAAACATTTAAAAATTCATAAATCCATATTGTATTAATTTATTAACAAGGATCTTTAAGTCAACCTCAATAATATATACATTTTCCTTGTAAGAACTCCATGTCTGTTAAGCCATCAAACACAATTTTATAATTGTTGTTCTTTAAAAAAAATAGCTCCAGAATTTTATTGTCCCGAAAACCGTGTATTTATTTGCCCCATTTTCTCTTGGGCGCCGGCAGCCGACTGAGCAGCGCCAGAAGGACATTGCTCTTATCCCCCTCTTGTTGAGCGCCCAAACAGGGAAAGCAGCCAACTACCCAATTTTTAACGTCTTTATTGGCCCGGGGCTTCAAACCCATGACCTCTCGATTATGAAGGCGGACAGTCCTATCTCACTTGAGCCAACTCATCGGTAAGGTTGCCGGTCAAAAAAGGTAAGGTTGGTCAAACTCGTATGCAACTTCAATGTATAGAAGTTGCAGCCTGATCTTAAACAAAACAGTTGGTTGCAACTTGACTTCAAAGTACATAGACTATGCGTTAATTTTTTCTCATACATTTTCTTTGCTACAAATTTGGTTACACACATAAAAATTTCCACTTCAAGACAAAGTCAATTTATATCAAAACATACAAAAATTGCCCAAAATTATCCACTCCGCCAAAATTATCAAAGTAGTCCATAATTGCGAAAAATATTGAATGCTAAAATATGGCTTATACAGCATTTTGTAAAAAGTTAAAATTCCTTAACATTCACATGCTCATAACTTCCTCTTTTTCCCCATACTTTGCTCAAACCTTCACCTTGATCAGTTTATTGATTTTTTCCGTGATGCATTAACAGACTTCCTCCTATGGTTCTCATTTCTCCTTTGGCAATCCATTCAAAATGCATTTCCTGTGAAACAGCAAGCAAAATTGTGTCTGATAACTAGCGCGCTTTACATTTTTGTAACGTCCAGTTACTGACAACAGATCGCTTGCACGTGGTCTAACTAGCGTTTCAATTTTTGTAACGTCAGTTACTGATACAGATCGCTTTGCCGTTGATAACTAGCGTTACATTTTTGTAACGTCAGTTACTGACACAGATCTGCTTGCGTGGTAACTAGCGTTTCAATTTTTGTAAAGTTCAGTTACTGACACAGATCTGCCTTGCCGTTGCGGTAGCTAGGCGTTACACATTTTTTTAACGCAGTACTGCACACAGATTTGCTTGCCAGCTTTGGCTACTAGCGTTTCATTTCTTAATGTAACTTTCAGTTTACTGACACACGATCTGCTTGCCGTTTCACAGGAAACTTCATTTGAAATGAATTTTTTTACACACAATTCCTTCCTTACCTTAACTTATTCAGCTGTATTTAATTGAAGACAGATGCTATTCTTTTTATGGAAATTTACGATACCAAGCCAACCTAGAAATGTTGGAGGTCTTTTTTGTAACGTCAGTTACCGTTGAATTTCCCCCTTAAAAATGCAACCAAGAAATACCAGACATAACCTCTTCTGGCGGCTGTTGTCCCCAGGGCTGCGTTTCGTATCTCCAGAAATCTCATCAGCAGAATCAGTTGATTAGGAATACGAGTTACAGAATTCTAGCCATGATGAAAAGCCATTTTCTCCAGAACCTTTAGTCATGATGAAAAAAGGGAGGATGAACTCAGCATCAAACTCTGGGAACAAAAACAAAATTAAAAAGTATCTTTAAATATAACTTTTCCTTCTTTTTTTTTGTTCTTACTTAGTCAGGAAGGTGCATGAGTCAGGCCCTAAGGATATATATATATATATATATAATACTATATATATATTATTTTATATTTAATATATAAATATTATTAAGTATATATATTATATTTATTTATTTATTATTATTTTTATTTATTTTTGGGGGGGGGAATCTATCACCTCTTACCAGCCAAAAAAAAAACCATCCATCTTGCAGACAGTGGCAATCATCCGAGTTGAAAACATCACAGGAAATCACAGAGCTTGCCATTGCAACATTGGTCAAATAGCCTTTACACAATTGTCAGGTCAGACAACCCCCCCCCCCCCCATGTTTATTGCAATGCCGACTTAACCAGACACTGTGCAAGATCAGCTCTTCCTAAAAATTGCTGCACTAATAAATGTAATAATTTTCCAAGCTAGTCTTTATTAGCAGTGAAGGTGGGACCAAGATGTATGCTTGCTGATGACCGCATTACAAATTTTTAAACTACAGGTGGCCGAGCCACTCGAGTCATTTTTTATCACTGTTTGCTCAATTCGTCAAAATTAAAGAAAGACACAGTCATCTACGAAGAATCACAAGGAATCAAAGAAGAAGTCTTATGAGTAGGGTCTACTACAAAACAGATACAACCAGATTATAATTATTTGAACTCCTCAAAGAAACATATCATGAGAAGTATTGTAAAAAGATAACAAATCACTCAATTAACTTTTTGTGACAAGTTATAATTTTGACTAAATTAACACAGCTTGGAGAAAAGAGGCATCATACCCTCACCCTAGCTTTCATGGGATATACAAGATATACACAGCACATAGACTCGACAGCGTATACGCTCTGCCCGCAGTAAAAGAGGTCTAAATCTACCTACAACCATGACAATATACTTTACTTTATTTGTGATTTTTTTTGTACACATACTTTTTACAATCAAGTTACAGTGACACTCGTCTTCATCAGACAACAAGTTTGTCTTGAAACAGGGAATACTGGCAAATTAAACTGACCTGTCACCATGCAGTTCCCTTCGCAAAGCAACTGGTCAGCTAGTGTACAGTTTGTTCCTAAAAAACAGGTAAGCGAAGTTCAAAGGTCAGTCATTTCAAAAGTATATTGGTTATTCTTATGATTTGTTTACTAAAATACTAAGTAATTCATCAGCTTTAATTTGAGACATTTCTGATGTCCATATTGTCAAGGATCTCAGAGTTAAGGTCCTTTGAAGGTAATAGGTACAAAACCCATCTTTTTCTCAAGTTTTTCATTTGTAGGGTACGAAACCAACTTTTTATAAGTTTTTGGTTTCATCGTTTTTGGTTTTTTTCCACACAAACTTTCAATGAAATGCAATCTCTTTTGCCAAAGGACCTATCTGACTGGACCTATATGAGATGGGTTCGCAATTATGAGTCTCTTTGAGTCGTTGAGACGTCGTGGTGACGTCTCCTGATGAGAATACAGAGCGTCGTGGGAAAATCGAACAAAAGTCAAACATGTTCGATCTTTTAGCAGACTTCTAAACATTTGTCAGCCCATTCGACTTCTTTTAATCTTTAGCAAGTTTCAACAACGTCTCTCCGACGTCGTGGATAATTAAGGGACGTCACGGCAACCCCGCAAAGACGTCACAGAGACTTGCTCGCGTCTTCAAGAAGTCTACTAAATTAAAAAGATTGAACATGTTTGACATTTGTTTGGTTTTTCCCACGACTTCCTGCAGAATGTCGCGGCGACCTCTCCGAGACTCCAGAGACTCGTCATCGAGAACCAATCTCATTGCCAGTGAGAATGAGATTGCATGCATTTCATTGAAACTTTGTGTGAAAAAAAAAAACCTGAAATGATGAAACCAAAAATTTATAAAAAGTTGGTTTCATACCCTAGGCCTACAAACCAAAAACTTGGAAAAAATGGGTTTTGTACCCATCACCTTCAAAGGACCCTGGGTCTCTGGCCCCTGCCAGTTTGGACGTAAGCAATATCTCAAATTAAAGCTGATGGAATACTTAGTACTTTAGTAAACAAATCATAATAATTAACCATATCTTATTTAAATGACTGACCTTTGAACTTCGGTTACCTTTTTTTAGGAACACACTGTAGAGACTCTGGTGACTTGCAAATATATTACAAAATCATCCAGACCAAACAATTCTGCCTGGGAATTAAGAGTTAAAATTTATTATATCTGGCTATATTTATTTATAACTCATTTATAACTGCCGCTATTGGCATTATCCTGGAAAAAAGTCACTATTCCATTCACTCTCGTTCATTTCCAATTTCGTCATGCTGTGACATCCCATCGACTTTGTACACACTTGACTCGTGCACACACAAAAAGAGAGGTGACTAAAAATTCCAGGATATATAGCCTTGCTATTTATCAGTCTATAAATGGTAAGAGTGCTTTAGATGAAAAATGTTTACAATTACAGGAAGGCTTTAACCATGAGTGCATGCCGGTGCGGCGATTGTCAAGCCCAAGCAAGGCAGCCAAGCACGGCGGCGTACTGGCGTGCCTACGCCCTAATTTTATTTTATTGAGCAGCTTATTTTTCGGTCCTGTGCCTGTAAATATGATTAGGTCTGCCGTCTTAATTTGTTTTCTACATAACTATACATTCTCAAATACTCTCCAACAGTTTCACTCCAATATTCACATAGTTCAATTGGCTAAAAGTTTTAATGTCGTGCAAAAAAAAAAAGACCACTATCAACTCACCTGTTCAAACTGGAACTTGAACTTTCAGGGAAAATGGCGATCTACGTGTATAACGCGACTTCGCGGCAAATACACGTCTACCGTACCAATGCAATGCATATGATGGGTCAACAATACGGGGATTCCCCCAATTTGTATCCATTACGTCATTTAGAGGAGAAAAATCGTTCGGGCCAATCGCCTAAAACAAATCGAAACCGGATTGATTTCCTTAGATATCTTGGTTTCAGTGGCTTATGAAATAATTACTGTAATGGTTTTAGACAGGTTAATTTCATTATCTTGTAATACATTAAGATTAGTCTGTGAAGTAAGCATTAGCTGTTATGTTTCCTTGTTGCATGTTTTAAATACTTGATCAATAATATGTTACAAAAAAGTGAAAAAGATATTGAGTAACTTATAAATTATTGCTTTAAATGAAGTCATTTTGCATCTTGAAATCTTTTGATCATTTACTTTGAAACTGTTTAAAATGTTTAGTGGATATCAAGTCAAGATTTTAATACTGCTGTTGTTAAAGAAAAATTGTCATTCACACTAAACACTATAACATCACAAAGGAATATCATAAGGCAATTTGAGAATATTTCCCTTTCTATTTTGAGAAGTCATTTGTTCTTGCACCAAACTTTTATAGAGGATGGCACTCAGATTACAGACCATGAAGTGAATAGTGGAATACCAGCTTAACTGGCAATGTGTTTTCTTGCAATTTTATTTCGTGCTGGATTTAATACTTCAGAAGAAACATTGTACAAAGTAAAGTCACGCAAACCCAGTTGCAGATTTCCCAAATGCATGACTCTATGACTTTTATAATTTGCTTAAACTCTATCATTTTCATTTTACCCCCAGCAGATATTGTCATTGTGAAATGCATTTAGCCATTTAAAATGATAAACCAAGAAAAAACCAAGATAAGTTGATGCTTTTACATTATAAGATCAAGAAGTTTTTCAAGTTATGTTGGAAGAAGAATGAAAAAGGTGTCAGAAAATTGTATAAAGAGAACTCCCTCAACAAATCATTTGTCTCATGTTACATGATAGGGCTATAATTCAGTATGAGAAATATACATTCACCAGTATTTCCTTATGTTTTTTAATTTTGGATACTAATGAGGATAATGTACAAACTAAAAATTTCACTCTGGGAAATAATCTGGTTCATTAGAGCTAGTGTGGTATTGGGGAGTTCATACTTAATACAACTTTAAATTGATAATAGGCCTAGAACGATGTTTCCTTACAGCATAATTTACACCATGAATATTTGTCAAAAGGAGAGAAAGTCGTTCATGGGCACAGTTTAGTGGAGGGGTATCGTTCTCCCCAGAGCGTTTATATTTTAAAAGGGAAATCTTGTCTTTAAACTTTGATCTCCATGATTTGGTAAAATAAAAATGGGAAAAATGATGCAAAACAGTAAAAATAGGGGGGAAAGCTCAAATTTCAGTCTACAGATTATGTCTTCTTCTTTTTTTTTTATTTTTTTTTTTTTTTTTGGGGGGGGGGGGGTCCAAACTTTGTTGGGTGGACATCTCCATACTTTTTCAAAAACAGCTGTCGGTTTTCCAAAACAAGACGTTCAGTTTTTTAAGATAAACTTTTGTTGTATTTGAATTATGACTATGCAACCATTGTGGTAGCCTTTTGACAATTTTAAGGCTTTTCCACTCAAGAGAGAGTTTGCTAGATCATTTAATTTAATTTTTTCGAATGATGGGTTCTTCTCTTCCCTCATACACAACTCAAGTACGAAATTTGATGCCCATGTTGACATTCGACTATCAAAAGATTTTAAGAACAGGCATTTTTTATTAGCTCCGCCACCAAAGGGTGGTGCCGGAGGCATTAATGTTTTCGGGTTGTCGTCCGTCCGTCCGTCCGTCCGTAACGAGTCTGTCGTCCGTACCGTTACGTCGTCCGGTTTTCGTTCTTTGCGATAGCTTAGAACCGGTTTGACGGATCACTTTGCAAAGCTTCGATCATGTATTGCTATATGGAAGGGACATGACTGATTATATCTTTTGAGGGTCATTAGGTCAAAGTCAGAGGTCATTGTATGCATGAATGGTCGGTTCTCGCCATTAACTTAAAAACCGTTTTGACGGGTCCAAACTTCAAAAACTTGGGTAAATGCTGTGCCTTTGGGAGGGGCAATGAACTGGATTGAGATTTTAGGGTCGTGAGGTCAATGGTCAAAGGTCACAGATGTAATTGTAATACATGAAAATGGTTAGTTCTCGCAATACTTAAGAACTGTGTGACGGATCAACCTTAAACTTGATCATGTAGCATATGGTAGGGACATGAACTGAATTAGAATTTGGGGTCATGAGGTTCAAAGGTCACAGAGGTCATTGTGTACATGAAATGGCTTGTTCTCGCAATAAACTTAAAAAAACCGTTTGAACGGATCAATTTCAAACTTGGGTCATATTGTGCATATGGGACGGAAATAAACTGATTAGAATTTTAGAGTCATGGGCAAAGTTCAAAGGCCACAGAGGGACATTGTGTGTACGTGAAAATGGCTTTTGTTCTTGCGAAATAATTAAGAGAAGGCAGGTTTGATGGATAACATCAAAACTTGGGGTCATGTGTGCATATGGTAGGGACAATGAGATTTATTATATTTTGAGGTCATGAATCACAGGTCAAGGGTCACAGACGCATGTATAATGAAAAATGGCAACGTCTTGCTGTAACTTCTGAACCGTTTTATGGATCAACTTCAAACTTGGGTCAATGTGGGAGGAAGGATACTGATTAGATTTTTGAGGACAGGACATCAAAGGTCACTGGTTATTTATGTAAATGACTCGTTTGTGGCAATTTCTGAGAGGACCTTTGACAAGATCAACTTAAAGATGTTATCCTTTTTATTGACATCAGTAGTCCATCCTTCCTGAGAGTTGGAATAATGTCTGATGATACAACTTTAATAGATTTGGGTCAATAAAGTCTCAAGATGTCAATGGTATAAATGGATGTAAATACTCAAATGCGCATGCCTTTTTTTTCCGATGTGGCAATACGGAGGCATGCCTTCCGACCGTGCGCGGTCGAGAGATTCATCTAAACCCCTCCAAAAAGGTTTCGCAAGTGGAACTTTGGGCCATGATACTTTTCAGGTACGCTTAGGTTATTCCTGATATTTCATACCGATTGGAAAGGATAATTATGTCCCTTTTTATTGATTATATCCTAATTTGTAAGATTTTGGGCATGCTTCATGCCACAGAATATCAGACAATATGGAAGAAATGTATAAGCAATGGTTGCAAAATGCATTCATCAAAGTGAAGTTTTCCGCCACCTCGACTTTAGGCCCTATAGCTTTTGGGTATTTTTCTAATTTTTTATTTGAATTTTTACAATTGTCAAGTAATTTATTCCTCTTTTTTAATGACACCGCTTAATTGTAACGAGAGTGTTGTTTCTTGCATGCACAGAACACCTGAATGTTAGGATAAGTCAGACAGTTAAAATGTTCCAAATTTGAATGCCTATGCAGTATTACTGTCTGTTGCCAACATAACAAAAGCATTTGGCTTTTTTTCAACTTTTTACTTTGCATTACATTCATGAGTTATGTGCCATTGGAAACATGATGTACTATTGCAAATAGGGCATCAATAAAAAAGAAGAAATAAACGACTTTTAATGCTGTGGAAAATTGATAATTGCTTGAAACCCACATCTAAAATGGTATCAAGCTCAAAAGTGAAGTGTTACAGAAATTTAAAACTTGAAAATTATCTTTCGCTTTACCATGTATTCGAGGAGGGTGTTCAAGGGTTCTGCGGAACCGCCAAGGCAATGACTCACCAATGACAAATAAGGGTATCAATCAGAAGAGGAATAAATTAACTTGACAATGGTAATAGAATTCAATAAAATCAGAAAATATCCCCAGTTATCAGCGGACCTAAAAGTCAAGTTGCGAACTTTCAATGTGATGCAATAAAAGTTGCATTTTACAAACATTTGACTTTTACTTTTCTCCATAGTTTTGATATTATTGATTGAAGCATGAAAAAATCATTACAAATAGAGATATCTAATAAAAAGGGGAAAAATTATTATTCTTTCCAACGGGTACGAATATCAAGGAATACACTAAAGCGTACCTGAAAAGTATCATGGCCCAAAGTCCGACTTGCGAAACCTTTTGGGAGGGGTTTAGTTAAATGAGACAATTCTTGGCGCTTGTTTCAGAGCTGTTTAGGCTGCAGATAAAAAACTGCAAAACAAAATTAGTTGTGATAAAGCCCTCCTGATTGTCGCTTCTTTCTTTTGAAATATATTGAGCTCTCTTTATGTTCTTGAAGAGAAATATAATCTATGAAATTAATTGTATTGAAATCAGGCCTACACAATTCTTTTTTTTAATAATATTTTATGCTACTTCATTTGCTGCTTAACTAACAGGTGCTTGAATATATTCTTCTTATGACCAAAACTGCTATAAAGCTGAGAAAATTGAAGTTTCACAAAAGTAAAAGGTTTTAAAAGAACTTATTTAATATGTGTTGTGGTTTGTTTTGTTAGCTTTGTCTATATACCCATAAATTCTTTAGTGACGAAAGAAAATGGTATAAAAGTTGTCATGGTAGGTAAAGTTGTCATCATGTGGTCCCTTAATATAATAGAAAGAATACAACTGTATATTTTTTATTTTTTTGTAATTTTAAGATAAGACTTCATGTGGGAATTTTCATTCATATTTAATGTCTAGGCTACGTTTGGGAAATGATATTAGACTACACTATTCACTAATCTAGCTCCAAAAGGTTTGGTTTAATATTAATTTCCTCGAAGCTCTATTTCCTGTTGTAATATCTGGAGAGAATTAAGGGAGCGGGCCACCCTCCCCCCGCCCCCACCCCCAAAAAAAAAAAGGAAAAAAGAAAAACATGGCAAATGATAAAAGCTGGCAAAAAAAAAAAAATAAAAATAGAACAGCGCAAAAAGCAAAAGAAAACAAAAATAATAAGGGCGGTCGATCAGGGGTCACACAAAAAAGCAAAGGTAATATTTAGGCTAAAAAAAAAGAAAAGAAACCAAGATAAATAAAAAAGAAACCAAGATAAAAAATTTCATAGCCCCTCCAAGTGTCACTCACAAATGTCAGATTGGATCGACGCTACACATGGCCAGTAAAGAAGGATAGTAATATGAGTCTGCTGAGAAGAAACCTGAGGTTTGCTAATGTTAAGAGAATCTAGTTTAAAGTGGGAAAATTACAAAATGTATTGTGAGCTTTCAAATCAATTTCATGGTGTTTAGGTAGATATTACTATTATTAACTAGATTTAAATAAGATGATGAATTTGAAATGAGAGATTTTGGTAGCATCTGCCCCCATGCTGACTGTATAG
>CALNVZ010000174.1:59943460-59955963 GCA_940671915.1 Paracentrotus lividus
GATATAGCGATTTAAAGTCGATGCTTTTAATCCGTATTTTTCTACATAGGCCTAGACTGATACCTGATTCATTATCATTTCGTTTGATACAATGGAGTTAGGGTTTAGACTGAAAGATGGTTTTGTTAATATAAGAACCATACCCATTCCCAATAGGGAGTTTCAGTTACCGATAGGAGCTCTGTGACGTCATTGGGTCAGGGGTCATATGTACGTGGTCTCCTCTATATCAGGAATTCTTATGTGTGAAGTCTATGCACCTTTTGATTTACATATGGTTTTCATGCTTTTTTTCGCTCATATCGTGAAAATATGGATGAGAATCGCACTTGTCTATTGATGAGATAGACAATGTATACTTATTCCTATTTTTATTTGATACCATGTTATTTGAGTCTCTTTTCTCACTGAAAGCGAAATTTATAAGTTACCAACTCGCGTACGGCAAAGCGGCATTAAGTTCGCCGAAACCAACGGGGCTTGAAATCTCGATATTCGGACCGGTTGTGCATAAGTACACAGTCGGTGTTTTTGCAACATTTCTGGGAGGAAAACGTTAATTAAAGTCATGAAAATGTCTCATCATATTATTCAACATGGCAAACGAGAAGGAAGAAACCGACAAAAAGAAATATACAGCTAGATTTTTGTATGATAAGAATTTGTAGATATGCCGTACGTTGGTTGACCCATGGGTTGACTGTACGGTCGCCGCATTTTATGTACATTGCCTGACCCGAAAGTGGATATCGGAGACTCGCGCATGCGCAGATTGTATCTGGAAACTCCCTTATGAGTAATACACGCGTTCGTGTACGGGTTGAGACATATGAGCTCCAATTCTCGTTGATTAATGCACGAGCGGCTTCCGCGCGCGCTGCATGCATGATATACATTAAGATAATGCTATACACAATACACATGGTTCATTTACAATACAGGCAAAGTATTCTTTATTGCCAAAATGCTAACTATATAAGGCGGGCTCCTAAACTCTATATTGGGTCCTATTCTCTCTGATCATGACAGACAATGAAAACACCATGAAATCGCAACAAAAGTGAAGCGATTTCGTTCAAATTAAAGTTTTGATGATCTTTGCAAATAAATAATCATTTGGTAATATCAGGGGGTGGCGGGGGGGGGGTATCTGTAATTATATGATCAAAACTTGTATAACACAAGAAAAGTAGAGCAGTGATAGTCACCCAACAACCCAGAACATGACGGGACACGGAAACCCCAAAGCAAGAAGCCAAAGAACAAGAAAAACAGAAACCACAGTTACCAAAAACAAAAAAAAAAAAACAAGGCAGAACAGGGCACACTATAGGCCCTCCACGCCAATTCAAAAAACAAGCAACCGAGACAATATACACCCAACGAAGCGAGGACGCCACAAAGGACCCAGAACGACCAAACAAGAGATAGCAACAACCAAACAACCACAGAAGGGACGGAACAGATAACCAACATGAAAAGAGATCCAAAGAAACGAACAAGACAAAACAAGCGAAGCCAAGCAACAAAGAAATAACGCAAAGGCCAGAACAAAGACACATAAAGACCAAAAAGCACACATACTACAACACAAACAAACACAAACACCACACCCCGCCCAGAAAGGAACAGCAACAACCAGTACAGCACAGAGGCCAACACCTAGCACCAAGAATAGAAACGAAATCATAAAATAAAGGACACAGAAAACCACGCAAGAGCACGAAACACCGAGCACACAAATACCCGAAGCACGACAGAGCAATAACCCCAGACACACCACGCAAGCCAGCACGCCAACCACAACACAACACGTTGACAGAACAGTAGATGACAATCAATAGACAAGGACCCAAACCCACAAAGACAGTACGGAGACCAGAACAACAGAAAGCGACAAAAGACACAAGAACACACAACACGCGAAGAACGCAACCATATCAATGAAGAGCAATCACCAGGATCCTGAAACACACAAGACAAGAGGACTCCCCACAATAAGAACGATCCATCACCAAAGCGAACGAGCATGTAAGGCGTGTACGCTAGGAGGAATACACAGAAATGCAGAGCAAACAGCCATCCGAAGAAGAAAACAACGACCCCAAGTAAGAAGCCCCGAAAAGACGCAAACTAAGCAACCATAAAGCTCCCAAAACAGCCACGAACAAGAAGAATAGAAGATTACACGCACGAAAATAGGAATGAAACACACCATAGCCCGAAAGCACGTAACAATAGGACAGACAAAATAAGAAACCAAGCCATCGAGTTAAAATTACGGACCGCCGAGGCCACGAGAAGAAACCAAGTCAAAGATCCAAAGACAGACGGAAAACATGACTACAAAGACTGACAAAACAAGCCAGGATTAGTATCCCACGCGCTACGATAGAAACGAGATCCATAAAGAACACCAGACACAAGCTAACACACCAAATGGCCCAGGAAACAGACCACTACGACACGTAGAATAGATGCAATCCAAGACTCTCCAAAGCACACACGACAAAAGATCAGTAACGAAAGACACCACAACAATATAAAGACATGAAAAACCAAAGAAACAAAGATAACAATAGAAGGAGTAAAAACACGCACGAAAAAAACGAGGAAAACCGGCACAAGACATAATCACACGAAAGCAAAGGAGACCTAGAGAATAACAGCATGACAACACGACCACCCGACGACAGCCAACCACAAATATGATGAACACCAAAGGAAAAATGACCTGCAATAGCAGACAGTAGACAGACGAAATACAACACCAGACCGACAACGCAGCCACATAAGCAACCAGAACCAGCACTCGGAACAAAGAGCAGCAAACAAGAAGACAAGAGACATACAGAGAAGAAGAGCCTAACAAACGCCTAGACAGATGAACAGGCGGAAACATCACACATCGACGCACGATCATATGCCGAAAAGAAAAGGCCGAAAAGAAATAGACAAAAAATACCCGCAACAAACCGAAGACAGAGATACCAATCAGACACCACAAAAAATCCAGCCACCAGACACAGAAAAAAAGGAAAACAAAAGTAAGAAACGATAAGAATCAACCAAAGCAATAACGGCAGCAACAGACAAAAACAAAGAACACCCCCCCAGACTCCAATACAGATTCAGACCGCCGCAGACCAACCAATGACTTGCCCATCAAAAAATGAAAGCTGACCAACAGAACCAAGCCGCTAGACCGACTAAGAGCAATGAACAAACCGATAGAAACGCAAGATTTTCCAAGACAAGCTGAGCCATATACCATAACCCACCCACCACAACAACCATATTGCAAACACAGAACGCAAAGGAGGACGATCCGACCAAGATGAACGAAGAAACATAAGGACCAACAACTCCCAGACATGATGAGACCCGACACACACGCCACAGCACCATCCCAGAGACGACTGCACCCAGCGTAACAAAGGACACAAGGACATGAGTACGCAGATGAGTACTCAAAGATATCGCCCACGCACCAGGCAGGAGAAAAGCAATGAATCGAAGATGATCAGAATTAACCCAAAAGAGCCCACAAACATCAGCACAAGCATATACACCCCAAATTAAACGAATCTCAGATAGGAACACAGAATCAGGATAGAATCAGGACACCCCAGCCGCAAGCGAATACCAAAAGCCCTAATAAGAGCAGCACGGCGCACCAAGCAAAGCAAGGCCAGACACCATGCGAGATTCATAGGCATAAAGGACGAGAATACACACCCAACGCCACGAACCAGAGATAGTAAGAAAAAAGAGCAGAAGATACTACGCAGAAGAACGGAGCAATCAGGTACAACTAAGGACTATGATAAAAGCACTATGGGACGCACAAACCACAGCAAAATCTAGAATACGCAGTACAAGAGAGACAGCCTAACAAATATGTGCAGGCGTACACACGCAATGAACAAATACACCTCCGTCCAACACATCCGCCAGAATAGGCTAGAAATGTTTTCAGAGACCGCGGAGCGTTTTTGAAAGGGCTTGAGGGGGTGATTAAAAAGTTGATGGGCTGAACACGAGGCAAAGTATACAAGTTTTGTTTTTTTTAATATCTACTGGAAAAATTGGAGGGGCGGCAGCACCCCCCCCCTCCCCCATCCTTCATCCCTGGTTTTGAGGAAATATTACAATAAAGAATTGAAATACGAGTCCTTTAATAAAAGTTTTTCCTCTCGACTTCATGCTCACATTTCAGTTTTTCAAGGTAGGTGCATGATGGTCATCTTGTTTTGTAGGAATCTAAAAAAAAAAAAAAAAAAAAAAAAAAAAAAAAAAAAAAGCAAATGTGCAGCCTCAATGTCATCATAACCAAAATTTTCGGCTCGCGCTTGGCGCTCGCCATTTTCACTCCCGTTCGAAAAGCCGAATTATAAGCCCAAAAGAAATGTGCTGAAAATGCACAGCATTCAGGTGATTTTCTTTCACTCGCGTTTCACGTTCGTATCTTTTGGAATGTTGTAATCCGTCTGTGAAGGACTATTAAAAATATGAGGCACAATATACCTGAAATACAAGGCAAAGGGCTTTCTGTAGTGGCAAGGTTCACTTTTTTTTTTCACAAAGGGAGGTGATCATCAAGTTATGAAAGAATATTATTAAAAGAAAAAAGAAAGATGTAAGAGACAAACTGTACATATAACATACCGTATTCAGGCCATTAAGCAGCAGAATTTTTCAGGCTCGCGGCTTCGCCGCTCAGCAAATCTGTCACATCCTTGCACTAATTTTACTTATCCCGAATGTGTCTACACCTTATTTCAAATCTCATATTTACGCGGTCGTCCGGGTGATCACTACAGAGGCAAAATTGTGTTAGAAAAATTACCAATTCTAACTCTTTAATCATTATTAACGGCAAATCAATTACTGGCTTCGCGACTTCGCCCTCTCAAGCTCAAAACCATCTGCTCAGATAAAACGTCCACGCTTTTCAATTGTACTCAAAAAGCACTCCAGCGCGCGGATCCCGCTGGGGGGGGTGCGGGGGACGGGACGGGCGGGGACGGAAGGTGCAGGGACGCAAGCCCCGCTAGTTTAATATAAAAGTACACTAATTGACGGAATATACCGTAGTATAAGAGGCGCAAAATGTTTTCAAAAATACACTACCTTTCAGCGACATTATGAGTCAAATTTCGGTTTCGATCTTTGTGCTGCTCCCTAGAGTTATCATAAAAGCCCATTGGACTAATTCCTGCGACTCCACAATGTGAGAGTAAATGACAATGTAAATTAAATTTACCATTCTCGCTTCAGGGCTCCACAATCTTATTTAGCTAAAGGGCAGGTGATCATCCCACCTCGTAAAGAATTAAACAAGAAAATCTTAAGGTACAAATATACTGTCTATAAGGCAAAATGTTCGAGCTGCGCTCCTCGAAAAGTTTTACTCCTTCTGAATACAGGTCCACTTTTCAATTATTCCGACCCCTCATAAAAATCCTAGCAGGCAACAAGCAGATTTACGGGGATCTTGAGCTCCATATTTCTACAAAACTTGCATCACTTAAAAAAAGGGAAGAAATTTCCCTAACATAAGTTATACAATATTCTTAAATGCAGCTCGTTAAAAAAATATAAAAAAATACTTAGGATCACAGAATCAAAGGAATATATTCGCATCCTCAGATGGAATGGAGATGTGCAGACTCACCCATTTCGTTATCAGTTTAAAGATTTTTCCCCTATGATTTTGATAATCAATATTACTATTAAGTTCATACTACGAATTAAAGTCGATGTCTGTATTAATTACGATTTTTTTTTTCTACATAGGGCCTATAGACTGAATACCTGATCCTATTATCACTTCGTTTATAGAAAACTGAAGTTTAGGATTTAGACTTGAAAGATGGTTGATTGAATATAAGACACCGAGTACCCAGTTCCAACTAGCAGTTCAAATAGACGTTACGTGTACGGAGTCTTCAAGAGATATTTGAACCCAGAATGTTTATTTTCGGCAAAAATCAAGATCACGACTTTAGTCATAGACTATAACTTTTTTTGTCAAAACAATATACGAATCCCTGCAAGTTCTCACAAGATTTATAGTGCCATTATATTATCAAACAAATTTTCTAAATAGATACAATTAAAAAGTTTCGATAGGCAGTTTTGATATGGACGCCAGTATAACATCTAGATATACATTCAATTTTTCTGTGGAAAAAAATATGAAAAAAAATGAATTGTTGGGCTAATTATTCATTTTTACGTACTTTAATTTCCATCAAAGCTAAGCGGTTTCAGCTCGTTAGAGGCAATGTTAATTTCTCTTTATATATGATCCGAAGTTTTGGAGCGGACAATTTTTGCAAGAGCAACACCTCTGAAAATATTGCTGCCCTATAATATTTTCTTTAGAATAGGATCTTAACGGTGTGCTTAGTTGTATCAGAAACAACATTCAAAATCACTAACTAGCCCTCTTTTCGGGCTTTGGATCATCCCTAAATATCAAACATCAACGCAATACCGGCTTATCAAATATACTCATAGTTTTGGTCAGCCAGAGTGTGATTTGTGGTAGATATATTACAAACTGATTTCGCTATCATCGCCTTGCACTATATTTATGTGCCAGTGAAAATATCAGAAATCATGGAACGCAAAGGCGGGATATGTGGATGATCCAAGTGGGCGCCCAAATAGCAGTATGCACTCTCTGCATTTTGTGGGGCTCCATATTAAATAATAACACAAGATCCATGAAAATTTCTGTATCCTGGGGAGAGAAAGAATAAGAAAGGTGGGAGAGAAATAGAGAGAGAGAGAGAGAGAGAGAGAAAGACACACACACACAAACACAAAGTGGGAGAGAAATAGTGAAAGAATGTGTGACAATATAGCAGGAACCTGACATAAACCAGAAGGATAGAAATGGGATAAATGTGAGGGATTATTGTTACACGTAAGTGATTCAGCTTTTTTACTATAAATTTGAACAAACAAGGAAACTGACCAGAAATATATAATATATCTGAAAAATGAGCAAAGAGAATGAGATTTCATCTGGAATATGAACCAGAGACTTCCTAATTGAAGACAGGCACTCTGACTGAGCTATGGCTGTCCGTCCCAGAGAACCCTTACACATACAGTCAAACACTTTCCATTATAAGCCGACTCTTTTCATGCATTCTCTTGGTGCTAAAGGATTATGCTCCACATCACAAGGTATGGTTTGGTGATATATTCACCAGACCAAGGCACCTATGCGTAATAATAACACCATACTTAAATAGCAAAAATGAATAGCTTGCAAATCAATCATTTCATGTTACAAAAACATGTTTAAAAATATGGCTGTTGAAATAATATCCATTTGTATTGAAGCATGTAAAAACACATGCTCTTGTCTTGTTTTGTGGCCAAAAGCTCAACTCTTTAAATAAAAAATGTTCTTCTTGAGATAAATCAATCAAATAAAATTCAGCCACAGATGAAATACAGAAATTTTGCTTGGTATAGTTATCATGTGTGGCATTCATACAAAATGCCAACTCGAAAGCATAGTTCACAGAAAGTAACGCTCAGAATCATACAGGGTTCCCAGCATTTCGCGAAAACAAAATTCCCTGATGAAATCTCAAAATTACCTGATAATTATTCAAACTCATTTCCAATATCGCGTGTTTTTTATGTTGTCGCAGTGAACGATTCCCAGTATAAAACATAAGTCTGCCTAACTAACATACTTTTGATTTTGGGGCCAATCAAAATTCCCTGATTTTCCCTGATTTTAAGGCATTTTTATCAAATTCCCTGACTTTTCCCTCACTGGAAAAAAGAAAAATATTTTCCCTGATTTCCCTGATGGGCTGGGAACCCTGTCATAGCACTGTATAAAATACATTTGATAGACAAACAAAAATATTTTTTAGCCACAAATAAAACATCACAAGATACATAAAAAGCATGCATAAAATAAGTAGGGGAGACTCAGGTTAGTTGAGCCACTTTTTACTCAAGGTCACCTGGTGCCCATTGGTGAAGTTTTTTTAAGCTGTTGAGGATTGGGATTGAAAGAGTAGTATGTTAGGCAAATTATTAAAGGTACACTGTTGCTCATATAGGTTGGATATTTCTTATGCGATCCAGCCACATCACTTTGCTCCGGCTTCAATTTCTAGAACTTGTTTGTCCGGCTGATTTCACTTTTCGGTACCCTTGCTATATCTTGGACGTTCCCCAGCCATTCCCGGGTATTGGCAAATAAGAACAGTTTGTCAACCCCCACAGTGCCCATTTTGGCAATTTTTTCACATTTTGGGGCCCCTTTTTTGTTCACCCGGCTGACCAAGGCCCCCTCCGTCCTACCCCTAAGAAATGCGTGTGAATTATAGGGTTGTTATTGTTCTTTAAGTTAAATCTAGTTTTATGATCACAGACTTAGATTTATTGTCTAGGGGGAGGGTCAAAGTTTATTTTGACTTGGGTTCGAAATTGATTTTCTTCATTTTTACAACATGGAAATTTGTGTCTTCCCCAAAATGTATTGTAGAATCTCAGTCAAAAATAAATCATAATGGAAAATGGACTATGGTTACCATTTACAACCTTGTCATTAAGGCAGAAACAAAATTTAGGGGAAAACAATAAAAATTAAGAATTTATGACTGTTTTTTGTTTCCTTTGTTTTTACCATAAACGTAGGATAAAATATTTCAATTTTTTCACCGATCTCACTTTTTACTTCAACCCCTCCCCTAGACAAGAGACCCAAACCTGTGACCTTAAATCTTAATTTAACGTAAAGAACAATAACAGGCCTACACTTCAGATGCGTTTCGCGGGGGTAGGATGGAGGGGGCCTTGGTCAGCCGGGTAAAGAAAAAAGGTGCCCAAAATGAGAAAAATAGCAAAAATGGGCATTGTGGGGGTTGACAACCCTTATTTTATTCATCATCCCCTGGGAATTGTTGGGGAACGTCCAAAATGAGTCGACAGTCCTGAAAAGTGAAAACGGGGAAAATAATTTCAAGAAATTAAAGCTAGAGCAAAAATATGTTGCTGGAGCACACAAAAAAAAAATATCCAACCTTTATGAGCGACAGTGTATATCCCGAAAATAGCACTTTCGGTTTTGGAGCCCCGGGCAATTAAAAAAAAAAGTGTCAAGTGGCTCAACTAACACCAACACGCAGGTAAGTTGAGCCAAGGCGTTGGGTTAGTTGAGCCATGCTGCATAATCAATTTGGGGGGGGGGGGGGGCTGACTCCCCCATCCCAAAAGACACACATAAAAACACACCCACACCCTCACATACACCAGCTCACACGCATGCACGCACACATTACGGTTACTTTTTGGTGCATTTAATTTTTTTTCCTATTTTCGCAGGCACGTCCTTCATAAATAGTCTTTGGGCATGACAGATGCTTTTTTCCTGTTTAATAATGATTACAAAATAATTAATTCATGTAACACGCCCTACAAAACCCCAAAATATTCATTAAAAATTTTTAACCCATGTAGGCATAGGCTCAACTTACCCCATCAACCATGGCTCAACTAACCCCACACCCTATTTTTTTTTTACTAATTGGGTTCGGGAAAGTGAAATTCTTACTAGACACAAATCTAATGATATGGTTAAATTCAAATACAATGATACTCCGTTCAACTGTAGTATGATAGTCCGTTAAATCTTTAGGGTGTCAAAAATATGAGCACACATGTCACTTTTCACGGAAGTCACTTTGACCAGCAAAAATCAAATTTTGTTGATTTTAACAAGCTTGTAGTATGTACCCACGTATCAAATTTAGCATGTATGGTCCATCTATCATTATGTAACAAGAGATGGAAGCATTATAAATTTAAAAATGGTCTTGACCTATTTAGAGGGGGTGGCTCAACTAACCCACTGGCTCAACTAACCGGAGTCTCCCCTAGATCCTGCTCAATCAATTGCATAGGCAAATCATACATAGAGCATAAAAAAATGAAAGATTTGATATTGACGGGAAATTTTGTTGAAGCACCTATAAGCCACTAAATGAATAACCTAAAAATAATCATTATAACTAGGGATGTACATGTATTTTTTAATTTATTCTGTACCTTACTTGCTATTTGTATCCCAATTTGGACTGATAAATCAACAGATATTTTGCAATGACCACTGAGTATGTACATGTAGAATTTGATATAAAATATTTTAGCCATATCACTTGAAATAATAATAACAAAATCCTTTCACAAATACCATAAGACCTGTATCCACTAGTAACAATAACATACAAAATTAATTATTATGATACAAATCTCAATGTTATGATACAATGAAAAATGCTTATGGGCAATTCCATGATTAGTTTTGTTAAACTTTCAATGGTTAATATGCATGACATGATACAAATATAAATAAAGCTTAATGTTTTTCAAAAACAAAAGAAATTCAATGTCATGATATGAATATGATAGACAAGATGTAAATTCCATGATACAATAATAAACAAAACTTAATAATTCCATTCAATTCAATTCAATAAAGGTTTATTTGAAATAATTATGTCTGACAATACCAGGGCTGAATTGTACGATATTATTTTACATTTCAAATAAAGTTATACATGAGTTGATAATACAATCAATATTTACAATTCAAAAGAACAATATGAACATAAAGTTGTTGATTTAAGACATTCATATTTAAATGGTTTCCAAAATCTACATCAAATCAAAAGTAAAAGTTATAAACTTGAATAATGGCTATTGAGGAAACGAGTGAGGCATGGAAGAGAACTATTTTTTAAATCATTTTGTATGAAATTTAAATGGTTGGTATTTGTTTAGGTTGCGGTAGTTAGAGAAGTGAGTTTTCTTAGGAGGCAACCAAGATTGGCACAATTTGTTATTTTTAAAGCAATGGCAAAATCTGTACAAAACTTTTCTCTGCAAATAACCAAAAAAAGCTATTTTAAGCAGGATAAAACTCACACTTCCCTGATTTAAGTTTTTGTAGGACATTCGTGTATGATGTATAGTTTTATTTTATTCTAAAAAGCTCTTTTCTTGTATGATTTCCAAATTTTTGCTCTGCCCAATTGTTAGATTCGCAGACAAAGTGGGGCAAAATACTCTAAAATTGGTCAAACATATCCGACATAGCTAGTAATGAGCTTAGATTCCAGTAAATTTTAACGTTTAAATATTCATAGCATATACATGTATAGCACCCTGATTCCATTTTCAATCACATTCCATTGTAACACCTAGGATTTTTACAACATTTACAGTTGGTAATAAGAAATTATCAATATAAAGAAGAAAGTGGATATAGGTTGTTTTTGCAAATGAAAAATACATTGCAGAGAATTTGAATGGATTTGATTTCATAATATCAAAAACATTTCATAACTTGAACGATTCAAGTTCATGTGGTAATTGAGAAGCTTGTTATTTTAATCCACACTCTACCAATGTCGATCAACATATTAAAGTAGGTCTACAAAACAGAAGAATCTGTACAGGCATCAATGATCATTATAAGGAACGAAATGGGGCCAAGTTTTCTACCTTGAGGTACCCCAACACAATTATATCTAATATCAGAGAGTTGCCCTTTACATATCACAGGTTACTGACAAAGATATTAAAAAAAAAAAAATAATAATAATAATAATACAATTAAATGCAATAATGCAAGGTCTGACGTGTAATTCAATCACCTTATTTTGACCACTTCTGTCAAACGCTTTAGAAAAATCAGTCATAATTATTTTTAACAATTTATCTACCCTTATTTGTTGTATGATTTATGCATCAAACCAGCCAAGTAAAGTGACATGTACAAAGATTTTTTATATTTCGAAATAAATTTTGATCGATTTTTCCAGAAATATCCTCCAAAAGCTATTTTGAACCAAATGACTTAGCTACCTATGAAAAGTATGAAATTAAGCCAAATGGACCGAATCCACGTATTGTGGGTGGGTGTGATTCAGGTACAGTAGTGTATACGTACAATTTCAGCATATTTACAGCAATATTCATACATAATCGTATCATTCAAATACAAAAGAAGGTCAATGTCATGATACAATGTAATAGCCAACATATGAATGTCTTAATACAATGATAAAACAAAACTTATTAATCATAATCTTATCATTTGATACAAAAGAAAGTCAATGTCATGATACAATATAATAGCGAACATTTGAATGCCAATATACAATGATAAAACAAAACTTATTAAACATAATCTTATCATTTAATACAAAAGAAAGACAATGTCATGATACAATAAAATAGCCAACATTTGAATGTCTTGATACAATGATAAAACAAAACTTATTATTCATAATCTTATCATTTAATACAAAAGAAAGACAATGTCATGATACAATAAAATAACCAACATTTGAATACCAATATACAATAATAAAAATTAATCATAATGTTATCATTCAAATCAGAAGAAAGACAATATCATGATACAATATAATATACAAGACTTGAATACCATG
>CALNVZ010000174.1:59997775-60018210 GCA_940671915.1 Paracentrotus lividus
AGCGAATAAAGTATCAAAATCTCTTGTCAATGGCAATGTTGCTACTCTGCTGAATGCAAGAGTAGCACCACGATTTACCTTGGCTGTCATGCAGACAGCAAATGCACTCGCCATTTTGACACACGATGATATCAAATGCATTCCACAAACCCGGAAGTAAGAACTGCATGTTTACAAAACCGTGTGTAGACGCTCTTTATCAACGGAGTAACAGGGTGAGATATGTTGTAATTTGCAAACTTTTACGAATATAATAACGTTTTGTACATTTTATTGTATCAAAATAAATTATAAAATGTTCATAAAATGCGATGTTTGATTAAAAGAATTCTAAAAAACATTTTTACGAAAAACTAAATCTCACGATATCCACCAACCGCTTGTTGTTTAAGGACGACTAAAACTTGGCCTGACAAAGTGAAACGGCGTGCTATCGCGAATACCAATCAGTGCAGGGCTTGACATCGACCGTGGGTCATTTATTTCGAGTAAACATGCATTTCATACTAAATGAGAAACTTTCTACTGCTAAATTTTACATTTTCCGTCGAAAATTGTGAGTTTTCAATTTTTAGGTCTTTGAAGAAAAAAAAAATAAATAAAAGTCCTGACCCAAATTTTTGCCATTTTACTTTCGGTCGCGGAGGGCAAACAAACATTTTTTTTTTTTTGGCCTAATCCATCTATTACTTCTCTGGCCAGCAGTTTTGACAATACATGCAGGATGATTAAGATTAACAAAAGCACAGACAGGAAAAAGCACTACTTTTTCACAGTCTTTTAACAGGCAAATCACATCAAATCCACCCCAAAAGAACACATGTTTATCACAGCCAAAGCACTACACTTAAAGTTGGAGGATCTCCATTCTCCATGTAGCATTATTGATCTCAACAATCAAATGCTCACAACTTTCTTGTACTTTTTCATTCGTTCTCATACTTTCAATAAATAGATCACTCTGTTTGATCTTTCTGTTAGTTCACACAATTTAAATAATTCCTAGTGTTTCATTCTCCCTTTAAAAATTAACAAGAAATAGACCAGACCTACCTCTCTGGGGTGTTTGGACCTGGGTTGGTTTCTATATCTCCAGATCTCATCATGAGAATCATTGCATACATTAGAAGTTGAATCTAGCCATGATGAAAAGAGTTTCTCCACAACCTTAGTCCATGCGAAAAAGGAGGATGAACTCAACTGTGGGAAAAAAAGCAAACTAAAGGATCTATAATATACTTTCCTTTTATACTTAGTCAGGAAGTGCATAATAAGTAAGAAATTTGGAGGGGGGATCACCTCAATCAATCTTCTCAGCAATAAACTTTTGATTTTGCAGAAAGGGCACCATCCAGATTGTGAAACCACCCACAAATCACAGAGATCGCAATTTGCAACATTTGGTAAAATAATAAATTGTGAGGCCCCCCTAAAAAATCATAGAAATGATATTTATGCAATATGCCACTTAACAAGACACTGTCCAAATCAGCTCTTCCTAAAAACTGCATGGACTCAAATATTTCCAGGCTAGTCTTTTGACAGACAGCGAATCAGATAAGTTGCTCTACTGCTGATGATGCATTTTACAAGAGTGGTGAACTACAGGTGCTGAGACATTCAAGACCATTTTTGCATCA
Organism: Paracentrotus lividus; assembly: GCA_940671915.1. Lineage (NCBI taxonomy): Eukaryota > Metazoa > Echinodermata > Echinoidea > Camarodonta > Echinidae > Paracentrotus > Paracentrotus lividus. Next base: position 59,999,416 of record CALNVZ010000174.1, read on the forward strand.
TTGTCAAAATAAAGAAAGACGACAGTCATCTACGAAGAATCAAAGAAGAAGTCTTATGAGTAGGTCTACTACAAAACAGATACAACCAGATTACATTTACTTGAAGAAAGAAACAAAGAAACATATTATAAGAAGTATCGTAAACAGATAACAAATCATTCAATTAACTTTTTGTGACAAGTTAATAATTTGGCTAAATCAAGAGCTTGGACTGGAGAAAAGAGACACGCATGTCACTTCCACTTCGGTACCCTGCTTCACTCAGTAGATCTACTACAAGGCCTTTAAGTCGATCATCACCAAAATCGCGAAATTTTTGGTCTCGCGAATTCCCCCTACTAGTCCAAAATCGTGAAAATAACTGGAGCAAAAATAGAATGCATGTCAATGCGCCGCGCGAATTGTCAAGCCCAAGGCCGCCAAGCACGGCGGCGCGGCGTACTGGCGCCCTGCCTATGGCCTACGGCTACGCCTACGCCCTACTTTTTATTTTTGCATTGCCATTGAGCAGCATATTTTTCGGTCTGTAAATTTGATTCGGTCTGCCGTCTTAATTTGTTTTCCACATTCCCAGGCTAATGGTAATATTCTCCAATAGTTTCACTCCAAATTTACATAGTTCAATTGCCAAACAGTTTAATGTCGTGTAAAAAAAAAAAAACACGAACAACTCACTGTTCCAACTCGAACTTGAACTAAAATGGCGGCAAGCAAAGCGCTGCCGTTGGTGATCATACGTCGACCAATCAAAGGTCAACAATGAATATTACGGGGATTCCCCCACTTTTATCAATTACGGTCATTTAGAGGAGAAAATCGCCCGGGCGCTGCTGCAAAAGAAGTAGCATAACAGTCTGCATGGGCAGTTAATTTCTATCTCAAAATCTCTCGATTCAAATCACATCGTATTTTAAAGCTAGTTATCCTCAACATGATGAGTAGTTAAACAATATCAACTCTACCTTAATTCAGAATGACGTCTAATAGGCCTGTTATAGTTTTTGGCCGAGTCGATCAAGTCGAGCTACCCCAATATGCTTTCTTGATGACATTATATGGTTTAATAATATATTCCAGATTTATGTGAAATATCTTTTCTACATGCTGCATGATTAGAGCTCGATACCAGGTTCAAGTTTAGCCATTGATTTGCAATGCAGTCATGACAATTCAAACATAAAAGTAGGCCTATAATCTACACAACATCAAAAAGCTTCCCGCCCTAAAGAACACGGGCGTAAATTCCGGGGGATGGGGGGATAACATCCCCCCCAGATTTGGGGAGGGGGGATGCCCTGTACAAACATCCCCCATTTTCAAGAAGAAATGAAAAAAAATTTACACTAATAATTGTGTTATTGGTTAAAATAGCGCTCTCATACTCCTAAAATGCCTTTTTTACTCCCAAAACCCCAAAATTTCTGCTCGGTCGCTATGCGACCTCGCACTAAGTAACAAACAGTAACCTAAGTATAAAAAGTTGGATCCAATGTATTTGATTGATAACACGTCTGCCAAAACCCAATACACCCCTCTCTCTCGTCTGGGGCAAAACTTAGAAAGGGTGTTTGTGACAACCAAAAACATTAATATAGTTGTTTTGGAGGGTTTAATTGGGCCTGCAGCCAACAAAATTTCGTAGCAAAGATTGCGGATTCGTTTTCTATCGCTTGTTTTTTTTAAAAACAAAGTATGCAAATGTATCTTCTAAATGGATATAATATTTCTGCTCGCACTCGCTCTCGCTGATACTAAATAGGATTTATAATCTCCAATTTTTAGCTTAAACATTTTGGGCTCGCGCTTTCGCGCTCTCATTACTTTTTCGCTATTACTAAAATAAAACAGGAATCCAAGGCTACCATTATGATTCTTAAAAGCATACATTCAAGATAAATTTTCTTCGTACACCCTCCCTCTTCGAATACATTTCTCTTTAGTCTGTATATGCCTCTGAAAGTGTCCCCTTTTATAGAAAAAGTGCCCTTTTTTTTCCCATCGAGACCCCAGCTTTCAAATCTAAACGCCGCCCTCTACTGCGTGTTTTTGTTCTGTTTTGTTTTGTGTGGTTTTTTTTGCGCTCTCGGATACTATAAAGACATTTAAGGAACAAAAATATATTTCAATTTTAGCTTAAAATTCGGCTCGCGCTTCGCCGCTCGCATTACTTTTTCAATACTAAATAAACTGGAATCAAGGCAGCCATATGATTCTTTTAAAGTATAGGCCTACATTCAAGACAACTTTTCTTCGTATCTCCTCGCTCTCTGAATAAATTTCTCTTTAGATCTATGCCTCTGATCAAAGTGTCCCCTTTAGAAAAGTGCACTTTTTATCGAGGACCTCACTTTCAATCCATTCTGCCTCATGCTACATATTTTGCTTTCGTTTTATTTTTTCCGCTCGCAAATACTATATAGGACTTTAATGCACGAACATATCCAATTTCAGCTTAAAATTTTCGGCTCGCGCTTCCGCGCTCGCTGAACTAAAAAAGGAACTATAATGCACAAATAATTCCAACTTTTAGCTTAAATTTTCGGCTCTCCTTTCGCGCTCGCATTAGTTTTTTCATTACTAAAATGAAAAGTAATCAATGCAGCCACTGAAGCTAGAAGCATACAGTCAAAGACAAATTCTATTCACACTCCCTCCTCTCAAATCCGCCACTGCCACTGCTAAATGGATAATAACGCTTCCATTGTTTTTAGTGCTTGTGAATGCCAAACCAGATCGGGACAAGTTGGCAAATTATTTCGCTCATCCCCCCCACTCCTCGACACGGATTTACGCCGTTGCTAAAGAACCCCATAAAATCTTCCTGAATAACAAATTATTCAAGTTGAAACTAAGCATGGAATATAGCTAGCGTTGTTAGGAAACAATTTTCCGAAAAAGTTAGCGAAAATGAGCACATGCAACATTAACAAATAAATGACGCTTTTCAAAAGCAGCAAATCTGTGCAGCTGTATCTGCACGGTATCTGCACCATCCTTGCTGAGCTGACCCAAATGTAGTTGGAAGATGAATGGAATGCCACCCCCCCCCCCCAAGTAAAGAGCCACAAGACTCGTGAACACCATGAGGCGACGTTGCCAAGAAGTTATTATCAAACTGCCAATATACCAGATCAGATACTGTCTGATAAAGAATAATTCATTAAAGCACAGATTTTGCTGTTTTTGATAAAGTGTCATTTTTTGTTCATTTTGTGCTCATTCAGCCGGTAAGTCACAGATGTCACTAATTTTCGAGAGTCTGCTTCTATCAACCCTAGCTATATACCATGCTTGGTTTCAACTTGAATAATTTGTTACACTGGAAGATTTTACGGGGTTCTTTAGGGGGAACTTACTTTTGATGTTGTGTTTTTTTGTCACTCGTGGCAGGTTATGTACACATATTTAGCAGTCGATCCAATCTGACTTTTTGTGGGGTGACACTTGGAGGGGAATGAAAATATTTCTTTATATCTGGTTTCTTTTCTTTCTTTCTTTTTTTCTGCAGCCTAAATGTTACCCTTTGCTTTTTTGTGACCCTTCATCGACGCCCTTACTTTTTGTTTTTACTTTTGCCTGTTCTATTTTTTTCCCTTCCATTTAATCATTTACCCCTGTTCATTTTATTTTATTTTATTTATTTATTTATTTATTTTTTTTTTTGGGGGGGGGAGGGGTGATCCGCTATCCCTTAATTCTCTTCAGATATTTACACACAAATACAGCTTGGGAAATAATTATTAGACAAAACCGTACGGGAGCTTAGTAGGAAAGTGGTCTAATAATTGCTTCCCAAACTGTACATTGAATTCATGCAATTGAAAATTACCCACATAAAGCATATCTTAAAAAATAAATGTATCTTTCTAATAACAAGGACCGGATTATGACAACTTACAAACCATGACAACTTTTATACCGCTCTCTTTTTCGCTAAAGAATTAGTGGGTATGATGTAAAGATCACATTAACTTCTGAAACAAAAACAAAAAAAAACCACAAACCACAACACAATCTAAATGAAGTTCTTTAAAACCTTCTATTTTGTGAAACTTCAATTTCTTGATAGCAGTTTTGGTCATACGAAGAATATATTCAAGCACCTGTTTAAGCAGCAAAAGATACAATAATAAAAATGAAAGAATTGTAAGCCTATTTCAATAAAATTTATTAAGATAGCTCATTATATTTTAAAAGAAAGAAAAAATCAGCAAGGCTTTATCACGACTAATCGTGTTTGATGTCTGTGTGCAGTTTTTCATGCAGCATTAAACAGTGAAACAAGCCGCAAAGATTGTTCTACATTCATGAAAAAAAAAGACCCTATTCTATAATCCATGAAGTGGAATGTCAACATGTGTAATTTTTACTTGAGGGTGATGAGGGGACAGATGAACCAGGTCATTTGAAAATGTAACTAGATCGATATCTCCACCCCCCCCCCCTGTGTCCCGTAAACAACACAGGACTATTTTTCATTTCAATTGTACACGATGATGCCTAATCGAGTTGGTTCTTGTACCTCTTGTGGTACTACTTGAGGCTCACTATCAATCAAGAAGAAAATTTTTTTTTTCATGTTGAAAAGATGTAAAATGTTGTCAAAATGCCCTGTACGACACAGCATGGAATCGCCCAGCATGGGTTTACTGCCTTTATGCAAAAACTATAAGAACTGACCAAAGACTAGAGGCTCATAAAACTGTTGGCACTCACTGCTGTGTAGTCTAGATTCTAGACCTTTTTTTTTTATGAATTTTATAATGCCCAAGCATAGCTGCTATGCACACTGCACGCGTCAAGCCAGAGTGATGGCGCGACCCACGAGAACCTGTCCCTTTTTTTTTGGGCGGACAGGTTCTTGGGTCGCGCCTCACTCGGCTTGACGCGTGCAGTGTGCATAGCAGCTTGCTTGGGCATTAAAAATTCATTAAAAAGGTTCTAGAATCTAGACTAATGCTGTGCAGCTCAATGTGTATGTATTTTTTCGCACACACATCCATTGAGTGGAAGCTTTAATCCGTCAAAAGGCTGCACCAAGGTTCCATAGTTAATAATCAAATAAAATATACAACAAAAAGTAATCTAAAAGACAATTCTTGTCTGGAAAACTGAGGCTTGTTTATGAAAAGTATGATGTCCAAACGATTAAACCCCCCCCCCCCAAAAAAAAAAGAAAAAAAAAAAAAAAGACATAACTGTAGACTGAAACTGAGCTTTTTCCCCTATTTACTGTTTTGCATCATTTCCCATTTCTCTTTTTACCAAATCAATGGACCCTTTTGAATATAAACCATGTGGAGAACATACCCCCTCCCACTAAAATGCTGCCCATAGCCCATGAACGACTTCTCTCAAAATATTAGTGTAAATTCCATGGTAGGTAACATCGTTAAGTACTTATCATAAAGTGTATTAGATAACTCCCCAAACCAACACTAGTTAATGAATCAATTATTTTAGAGTGAAACTTTTAGGGTTGTGACATTACCTCATTATGTTTATCCAAAAATTAAAAAACTAAGATAATATTTGGTGAATGTATTTTTTCTGCATACTTCAATATAGGCCTACATGTAAATGAACAATGATTTGTTGCGTGCAGTTCTCTTTATACATTTTTCGACACCTTTTTTTTCTTCTATTTTCCTGAACATAACTGAAAAACCTTGATTATAATGTAGAAGATCAACATCTTCTGCTTTCTCTTGGTTGTCTTCATTTAAGGCAATGCATTTCACAAATGATCAATACTGCTGGGTAATTGAAAATAGGAGTTTAAGCAAAATTATACAAAGTCAAGACCATGCATTTGGGAAATCTGCAACTGGGTTTGCGGATTTGACTTTGTACAACTTTCTTCTGGAAGTACAAATCCAGACGAAATAAAATTGCAAGAAAAAACACATGCAGTAAGCTGGTATTCCACTATTCACTTCATGGTCTGATAATCTGAGTGCCATCTCATAAAAGTTTGGTGCAAGAACAAATGACTTCTCAAATAGAAAGGGAAATTCCTCAATTGCCTGTTATGATATCTTTTGTGATTATAGTTTTTAGGTGATGCACAATTCTTCTTTAACAACAGCAGTATTAAATCTGACTTGATATCCACTAAACATTTAAACAGTTTCAAAGTAAATGATCAAAGATTTCAAGATGCAAAATGATTTACATTTAAAAAGGCAACAATTTATAAGTTACTCAATATCTTTTTCAATTTTTAACATAATTATGATACAAGTATTTAAACATGCAACAAGGAAACATAACAGCTAATGCGTACTTCACAGACTAATCTAATGTATTACAAGATAATGAAACTCTAACCAGTTAAACCATTACAGTAATTAATTTCATAAGCCACTGAAACAAGATATCTAAGGAAATCAACGGTGTCGATTTGTTTTGGCGATTGGGGGGGATGATCGTCGATATTTCCTCTTTTCCTCAATGTGACGCATACGATGGTATATGATCGCAGTGTCCATTGTTGAGGGTGGGGTAATGCTTGTATATACACATGCATATAAGTATGAAAAATTCCAGTTAGTATTCTATAATGCGAGCGCGAAGCGCGAGCTGAAAATTTTCTCAATAATAGTGACATAAAATGGGGTATCCAGGCCCGTTACCAGGGGGGTTCGAACGAACCCCCCCGCTGGTGACCAGAGGTCCGCTTTCCAATTTGCTTATCAATTTCTTTGGGACCGATCTTATATATGGTACTCTTGAGGGCAAAAGGCAGAAAATTATTTGAACCCAAACCCCCCCCCCCCCCCCCTGCTATCGCGCGGCCAGCGTGACGTTAAAAAATTTTGGTGTACCTTTTTGCTCGCCCGGCATGACGTGAAAAAATTTTGATGTACCTTTTGGTCCACTTTTGCAGATTTCGAACCCTCCCGTAAAAATCCTAGTTACGTGCCTGGTATTTGTAGCATAATGCGAGCGCGAAACGAGGAACGGGCTTCAACTGGTTTGTTAAAGGGGGACCACGATGATGTAATGGCTACTGATAATACACACATGCATGCATGTGAGTATCTACTGGTACATATTTTCAAATTCATTATGCGAGCGCGAAGCGCGAGCTGAAAATGTTCTGAATAATAGTGATATGAAATGGGACATTATATTGTAGAACAATGCGAAGGGGAAACGGGGAAGGGGCTTTATCTGGTTTATTAAAAGGGGCCATCATGATATAATGTCCATAGATATACACACATGCACATTATTATGCATATGAGTACTAGTATATCGTCGAATTCATAGGGCTGTAATGCGAGCGCGAAGCGCGAGCTTAAAATTTTCTCAATAATATTGAACTTTAACATGGTATTTGTAGCGTTACATGACTATACATGCTATAAGCGCGAAATTGATGGAGGGCTAGAGGGCGTTAACTGTTGATTAGAAGCGGAACATCATGACGTAATGCCAACAAACGCAAATCTATATAAATATGGACGAATTCGAGTTAGGGCAATATTGTGCGAGCGCGAAGCGCGAGTCGGAAATTTTCTCAATAATAATGACCTGATGAAACAAGATACTTGTAGCCTCATGGGAGCACGAAACGGGGAGGGTGTATCATCGTGACGTTAATACATGCATAAAAGATGAGCCATGGAGATACTAAGTTAACTTAATGGATGAACAAAGTTAAGTGCAGTTTGCGCTATCTTAATATGTTATATTATGCGAGCGCGAAGCGCGAGCTGAAAATTTTCTGGCAATTTTTAAATGTTATTTGAAATTTGAGAGCAAAGTAGCGACTAATTTGAAAAGAGGACATTTAGCCCCTGGAGAATAGTGGAAGTGTATTATATAATCAATGGTCCTAGTCCAAAAATATTAACTTGTCGATGAAGAGCCGAGATAAGTGTTACAGACTCTTTTATATTCATTGTTTATTATATCAAAACATCGTGGATTTTTGAGGGGGAATACTTATGCCTTCAGTTTTATATATAGGCCTACTGTACTTTTTTGTCCCCTGTGCACCCTGGGATATCGGTGCCCCTGATTATCATCGATTAGAATAGTGAAACATCTGTGCTTCCATTATCTACATGGTATATTGTGTATATATTATATGATTACTAAAAGTATATCAGGCACACACGGGGAATATTAACGAAAGAGTGAGAAAAATTTTGATTTTGATGAATGTCAGAAATATGCATTTTAGACTGCAAAATGATATAATAATGTCATAAAAGTGTTTTATATGATAACGAATTTGTAATGGGTAGGTTTATGCATATGATATAATATTTTTTATTTTCTTGATATCAAAATATTGGGGGGGATGATTGTACACACCATCCCCCCCACCGAAATTATTGGGGGGGGGGATGCATCCCCCCCATCCCCCCCCCCCACAATCGACACCCATGAAGGAAATACATATCGGTTTTCTATTTCATAAGCCACTGAAACAAGATATCTAAGGAAATACATATCGGTTTTCTATTGACAAGGTTTTCTATTGCACTATTTCAGTTTAAATAATTTAGAGACCTTATATAAAGAAAGTAAATCATAATCTCACAGAATTTTTTGTAAAAATGAAGCACAATCACATTATGAAAGACCGGACAAAATTGAACACATACATAAATCAATATCAGACAAAAAAAACATATACATGTACATGTATCTCTGTTTCCCCAACATGCAACATTTTCATTGGGATACCCATTTTGTGTACCATACTAATAACAATAGCTATTTTGATTAACGCTTCTCGCAAGGCAAGCAACTGGTCAATGCACTTCCTTGCAGATAGTTACCTCCTGCATTTCATCCACATTTCTAGTCTGAAAATTTTTCAGATCTGACATCTTTACTTGATTTTGATTGGCTGAGGAGAATTGTTACTGTTAACTGTCGGATAAAACAGGACTTCTCAGATAAAATATCTGACAAGTCCTCTCATGAAATGCTCCCCAGGTCATTGGATCCAATTACAATTCAGGGCACTTTCTCCACTACCTCGGGAACATTCCAGCTAAGTAATCACTTTGTATGCCCATTTAACCACAGTGGCATGCAAATGCTACTAGGTACCCATTGTCACATGGGTGGGAAGAGGCCAATGTAGATAAATGGTTTGAAAAAAAAAGACATTCATGGCAGGTAGAGATTTGAACTCTAAACTTTTTCAATGAGCATCAAGTGGCTGAAGCACTCTACCACAGCACTTCAATTAGCATCGTTTTGCTTCGCAGGAAAAAAAAATAAAAACATTAACATTGTCACTACCTAGAAATGATAAATAGGATTGATCAAGATATTTTTATTTTATATTTTGGTTAAACAAACGGTACGGAGTCTTGTCCTTAAAAAATGGTGCATTTTTAATGATTTTTCATTAAATACGGATATAATCTCCATTCTACTTCTTCAGATCATTTTACTGGTCATTTTTTTAAGATCAAGGCAAACCTGGAATTTGCCGAAGAAAAAATAATGTTCATAACAACTTAAATTTTACAGAAAACAAAAAGAAGTAGTATAGTCCTGAAAAAAATTAAGTACATACAATTAGCATCCTTTACAATTTCTTAATTCATTTGTAAAATTCCTTTTTAATTTTGCTTTTGGAAACATACTCATATTCTTCTTTGCTTTGATTACTTTTTCAATTATTCATAAAATTATTGCACTTAAAATTTATACTGCAGTAGATGAAACATGGAGTTGCTGATACTGTTATATTTTATTTTGGAATAATGTAATGAAAAGCCTTTCAAGTAGCAAAATATTCCAATGAATTACATGCTTTTTCTCTCTTGGCTTTGAAGAAAAAGAAAACCGAAAGGAATTCTCTTAATGAAATAAATAAATCAACATCTTGATAAATTCCATCTCTTTCTGAATATTCTCTTCTTTTTATAGAACGATTAAGTAATTAGATAATAATGTCTTTAGAAAAAGAAATCATTATTTTGGCAAGATTTCACAATAATGTTTGTTATATGATAACTACATGAAGAGCATACTTAGCATGATATTAGGGTTGGGCGAATCTCAATTTTTTTTTCAAACGAGTTGTTTCTATAGTAAAATTCGAAGTAGAAACTGAAAATGACAATTATTTTTGCGTACGATGACGTCTTACGTCGCTAAAGTGAAAAAAAAAAATCAAAATGGCCGCCAAAATGGCGTATTTTGCCCAATTATCACACTTTTTATAGATATAAACCACTTTTATTACATTTTTATATGGATTTTGGGTGTCAGGGAACCCAACATGATTAATCCTACCTAAGTTGACTGTTAGTGTAGCTTGGTAGTTAGTTTCAGTCAATATCGAGCAAAAATTACCTCATATCAAAATCATAAATAATACCTGTCACACATACTAGGTACATTAGGTCATGATAAAATTGTCAGATTTGAGCTTCTAGACCATCAAAATCCATAAAGAAACAAAATAACACCGGTTTATACCTATAAACTGTGTGATGAATGGGCAAAATACACTATTTCGGTTTTTTGCACTTTAGCGACGTCAGACATCATCGTACACAAAAAAAATTGTCATTTTTGGATTCTACGTCAAATTTGACTATAGAAACAACTTGTTTGAAATAACTTCTCAGAAAAAAGTAATTATTTGCCCAACCCTAATGATATATTTATATTTCTTTTCAAAGAATGATGTATCATATTACAAGCCGTACAACCATACAAAACAATGTCAACATATATATCTTACTCAACAAAATCCATTTTTTTGCAAGTTTTAAGAAAATGAATGGAGACTAAGGGTGCTATATCTCACTTCGCGGAGACGTCTCCGCGACAGAATAGAAATTTCGTTTCCGCGACGGATAAATAGTATTAGAGACGTCTCGGAGACGTCTCCTGAATTTTGGAGACGGATTTTATTTCACAAATTGTGGCGGAGACGTCTCCGTGACAATTTATGAAACAAAAATGAAACGAAATTCAGGAGACGTCTCCGAGACGTCTCGGAGACGTCTCTAATACTATTTATCCGTCGCGGAGACGAAACTAATGAGCTTTCAGGAACAGTACGGTAGGTAACAAGACGGTGGGTTTAATCGACCGTACTCTCCTCGCACTCGCACTACCGTCGTGACTTGTAAGCGCTTTCGCAGTCTGCGAAGACGACGGTGAATAGCATTTCTGTGTATCTCCTCTGTATTTCTTCTTCTTTAAACCAATTCCCAGGGGCCGCGGAGCCGGGGGGGCTGGGGGGGCTGCAGCCCCCCCCCCCCCCCACTTTTTTCAGCCAACGTGTACAAAAATGCAAAAATGACCATACATTTGTGATTTTTAGCCTGTTCAGCCCCCCCACTTTCGGCTCAGCCCCTCCACTTTCAAAAACGCTCCGCGGCCCCTGATTCCTATGTATTTCTTTGTTTTATCCTTCTTTCCTCTTCTCTCCTATCAATTCTTATGTATTTCATTGTTTTATCCTTCTTTTCTTTTTTCTCCTATAAATTCTTATGTATTTCTTTGTTTTATCCTTCTTTCTTCTTTTCTCCTATAAATTCTTATGTATTTCTTTGTTTTATCCTTCTTTCCTCTTCTCTCCTATAAATTCTTATGTATTTCTTTGTTTTATCCTTCTTTCCTCTTCTCTCCTATAAATTCTTATGTATTTCTTTGTTTTATCCTTCTTTCTTCTTCTCTCCTATGAATTCTTATGTATTTCTTTGTTTTATCCTTCTTTTCTTTTCTCTCCTACAAATTCTTATGTATTTCTTTGTTTTATCCTTCTTTCTTCTTCTCTCCTATAAATGCTTATGTATTTCTTTGTTTTATTCTTCTTTCCTCTCTTATGTATTTCATTGTTTTATCCTTCTTTCCTCTTATCTCCTATGATTTCTTATGTATTTCTTTGTTTTATCCTTCTTTTCTTTTCTCTCCTATAAATTCTTATGTATTTCTTTGTTTTATCCTTCTTTTCTTTTCTCTCCTATAAAATTCTTATGTATTTCTTTGTTTTATCCTTCTTTCTTCTTCTCTCCTATGAATTCTTATGTATATCTTTGTTTTGTCCTTCTTTTCTCTTCTCTCCTATAAATTCTTATGTATATCTTTGTTTTATCCTTCTTTTCTTTTCTCTCCTATAAATTCTTATGTGTTTCTTTGTTTTATCCTTCTTTCTTCTTCTCTCCTATAAATTATTATGTATTTCTTTGTTTTATCCTTCTTTCCTCTTCTCTCCTTTAAATTCTTATGAATTTCTTTGATTTATCCTTCTTTCCTCTTCTCTCCTATAAATTCTTATGTATTTGAATTGAATTGAATTGAATTGAATTGATTTTATTTTCCACATCATAATTCACATATACATTTTATGAACATAGTATTACGAGTCATTCAAATTTCATTTTAAAAGAGGAAATGTAACAGAATATAAGTATAACATAGATTGTGACAGACATGGGAAGACTGCGGCATAAGCATGGTGCTTGATGAGCTAGCAGCCTACAATTATATATGTAACTTTAAAAAGAAAAAAGTTCAATTAATACATAAAACATTTTTTTTCCATTTTTAAGTAACAAGAAGATGACTTGCGGAGAAGAAAGATGAGAGAAAGAGGTTGGTTTTCACATAAAATAGGATCATATATAGTGATTGTTGCCAGGTCATAGACAATTGATAAATACATAGGTGTTTTTATCATGTCAAATAAGCAAAATGTAGTAAGTAAATGCTCAGTACGTACTCAATAACATAGACTTTACAGCTGTCTTCAAGGTATACAGTGTGTTCAAATTGCGGATTTCAATAGGAAGAGAACTCCAAATATCTGGACCAGTGTGTCGAATAGATTTAAGAGCCAATGCCGTTCTAGGGTTACTTAAATGAAACTTGTTCGCTTGTCTAGTGGGATAAGAGTGGACATCTCTATTTAAGTTAAACAATGGAGGGAAATATGACGGAAGTTGATTATTTTTTAAGCGGAACATAAAAATTGCATTTTGTAGAAAATAGATATCAACAGCTTTTAGGGTTCTTAATTGAGCAAATAATGGACTTGAGTGATCTCGGTATTGTGAATTGGTACATATGCGCATAGCTTTCTTTTGTAACAATAGGATTGTATTTGTATTTGTTGTTGTATTTGCCCACATAATATTACAATATGAGATATATGGCAGAGTTAAAGAATTGTACAACATAAACAACACATTTAAAGGTACATAGTATTTCAATTTACATAGTATACCCACATTACGTGATATAATCTTAGAAATATTTCGTACGTGGCAATTCCATCTCAGGTTTTCATTATTTAAAACGCCAAGAAACTTTGCATTTCTAATTTCCAATGGTACGCCATCCTAATACATTCATAGGGGCATATCATTGGCGTTTTTTCTGTTTCAAAGTATATAAAATTTGTTGAGGTTGAGGGACAGCTTATTACTTTAAACACTTTGATAACTGTAGCGCTATATGTTCTCAAAAGGGAATTCAAATCTGAGTTGGAACATAATACGTTGTGCATCGCAAATAAGAATATATTGCATGCATTGGATGAATATGAAATCATTGACATAAATCAAAAATAACAATGGACCAAGAATTGAACCTTGTGGCACCCCGCTTTCTATCGGTAACATTCTGATTTGTTGAGTCATAGTACACATATTGTTTCCTATTGTTAAAATAGGTTTTTGAACCATGTAATTGCAACACCCCTCAATCCATAATATTAACTGCTATAAGTATTACGTGGTCAAGGTGTCAAATGCCTAACTTAGATCCATAAACACGCCAAACAATGCTCTTTCAGCTAAGGCTCCGACACTCTATCGAATAGTTGTATACTGCCATCTGGATGAAATTCTAAAAACCAACTGGTACATAATAATCATTTTTTGCAGAAAGTCATATAATCTATTATAAACAAGTCTTTCCATGACTTTAGAATACTTGGAAGGAGGAGACTGGTCTTATTTGAAACCAACGAGAACATCTGTAATGGAATCACTTTTTGCAATTTTAAAACATCCGGAAAAAACAACCTGTCGTTAGTGATAAATTACAAATATTACTAACGGTTATTATACATGCAACTTGTTCAAAAAGTGCGTACTCATCTCGTCATGGCACTCGAATGACTTATTAGCAGCACCACAGTCAACACCATCTGTGGGCATGAGAAAAATGAGCGGGAGATATACTGTAGAACGGCATTGGTAATAATTTTGTGCTGGGTAGGCTTTACAAAGAACAACCATGTGAATGACATATTCCCATTGCATTTTCAAACTCTTTTGCAAATACTTTTTTACGGGAGAGTCGATTATTGTGTCCAATTTGTTCTATAAGTCTTATATTTAGTTTAATCTCATCTTGGACGTGCAGACTACGTTTATAACACATTTCTATGTCTTATGAACAAAGAATTCCCTTGGTAATCCATTGGATTTTGAGGTTTTCTTGCATTAACTTTAATTCCAGTTTTTGGAATACATCTATTGAAATGAGATGAAAAGGTGTTCCAAAAAAGGCTATATGCAGTGTTTCGGTCGCTGCAGGTCAATTACATCATTCCAGTCTTCCATCTCTTAACTCGTTATTCAAACTTAATATTTTTTCGGCAGTGAATTTACGAAAGACATTGTAGGTTTATTTGCTTTTTCTGGGATAATGATTCATATTAATAATTATAAATATGGATGTGATCCGATATCTCACTATACAGAGACCTGCGTCTAAATGATCAGCAAGACATTTGTAAAAATATTGTCTATTAAAGTAGCAGAGTTCGTAGTTATTCTTGTGGGCTTATCAATAGTCTTAGTAAAAGAACTAGCTTCTAACATGTTTACAAAATTCATAGTGGAGATGTTATCAGTATTCAACAAGTCAATGTTAAAATCACCCATTAAGTAAACATCCTTATTTTTATGATTTATATTTTCTAAGACTATATTGAGATCTTCAAGGAAGGTATCTACGTCTGTATTAGGCGGCCTATAGATTGTACATATTATAAGATTCTTTCTATTTTGGAGGCTTACTTCAATGCATGCGGAGTCGATAAACTCATTTTTAAAAGTTAAATCTGGTCGCAGCTTAAACATCAACATATTAGAAATATACATCGCAACTCCTCCTCCTCTACCGGATCGCCTATCTGACCGTATTAGTGAATAGCCATTTATGTTATAGATAGAAGGTGATGTGTTACTCAACCAAGTTTCAGTGACACCTATTACTGAAAATCGCATATTGACGGAAGATAAAAGATGATTTAAATATTCATGGTTTTTGGCAAGACTACGGGCGTTTGTATGAAGTAAGCTGAAAGAAGTTTTGTTAGCCTGAAATTTCTTGGTTTTATCCTTCTCTCCTCTTCTCTTCTATAAATTCTTATGTATTTCTTTGTTTTATCCTTCTTTTCTTTTCTCTCCTATAAAATTCTTATGTATTTCTTTGTTTTATCCTTCTTTCTTCTTCTCTCCTATAAATTCTTATGTATATCTTTGTTTTGTCCTTCTTTTCTCTTCTCTCCTACAAATTCTTATGTATTTCTTTGTTTTATCCTTCTTTCTTCTTCTCTCCTATAAATTCTTATGTATTTCTTTGTTTTATCCTTCTTTCCTCTTCTCTCCTTTAAATTCTTATGTATTTCTTTGTTTTATCCTTCTTTCCTCTTCTCTCCTATAAATTCTTATGTATTTCTTTGTTTTATCCTTCTTTCCTCTTCTCTCCTATAAATTCTTATGTATTTCTTTGTTTTATACTTCTTTCCTCTTCTCTCCTATAAATTCTTATGTATTTCTTTGTTTTATCCTTCTTTTCTCTTCTCTTCAATCGTTTCTTATGTATTTCTGTGTTTTGTCCTTTAACTTTCATTTCTTTTAATTTCTTCCTTCCATTTGTGTTTATCATTGAAATGTTTTCTTTAAATTTTATGTACACAAAACATACCAAGACTTTGCCTACCGTAGTCATTCTACACCGTACGCTAAATCGCTCGACTACCGTCCTGTTTGGGAAGAAGACGGTAGCAAAAAGGGAGTTGCGCATGCGCAGTTCGATTTTTGCTCTGGAGAGCTACCGTAGTCATGCTACCGTACTGCTCCGAAAGCCGCTTATTTATATTTTGTCCCGGAGACGTCTCCGCGAAGTGAGATAGCACCCTAAGTGAATGATGTCCCTGCTGTCTCAGAGCATTGAATAGGATTGCGTGCAATGATGTGTGTCTCCTTTGAAAGCATCTACTCAGTCTTTCATCCTTAACAAAAACATGGAAAAAATTGATTTTGTACCTGCCTTCTTCATTTGCAATTTATTTGGTCATGCGTTATATTTATGATTCAAGAAAGGTACCATTGTAATGGTGAGGAGTTTATCTCCAATCGTATAAAAGAAATAATTATCAAAAATAGATGAGCTGGGAATATGGCCCATCCAAAAATGGATTACCTTTTATTTGAAACGCACTGTATTGTAGCTAGGGCACCATATATTTTTAATTGATAAAACGATATCCATGAAAACTGACACCTCCGCCCCCTCCCTCTCAAATTCCTGGATCCAGAGGAGATAAAGAATATGGGAGATAAATAGAGAGAGACAAACACACACACACACACACACACACACACACACACACTGCAAACAAGAACACAAAGAGGGACAGAAATAGTGAGACACACACACACAAACACAAAGAGGGAGAGAAATAGTGAGAGAGACACACACATACACACACACCCTACCCACACACAAACACAAAGTGGGAGAGAGATAGTGAAAGAATGTATAACAATATAGCAGGAACCTGACATAAACCAGAAAGATAGAAATCAACTAAATGTGAGGGATTATTGTTACATGTAAGTGATACAGCTTTTTGACTATAAATTTAAACAAAGAAGGAAACTGACCAGAAATACAGTCTGTGTCAAATAAAATTGTACAAGTGGAAAAAACTTTTTTATAGTATGAAGATTAATCACAACCAGGTGTTGTTTGGTTTTTTCATAAAGCAGGAAAATCAGACTTTCTTCTGCAATTTTTTCATCACATTTGGTGCTGTAATTTTTGAGATATTTTTGAGATTTTCTACAATCAAGAAAAATCCATTTTTCGCACGACGTCCCATGCCTTTGTGTAGGTTTCGCATATAATGGCCATGAATTCAGCGCTCCAGATCAAAAGAAGTGCGTAATTTCGATTTGTTCCCCGTTGCACAAAATTTAGCATAACTTTTGTTTTACGAAAGCAAATTATACAGAACAAAGTGCATCAGCAAGGAAAATCTTTTGGCTTTAATTTGGTACCACATATAAACATCATGCGAAAAGATTTCACACCTAATTTATTTTTTCCCTGACTGTACCATTTTTTTTACACAGACTGTATATAATATATCTGAAAAATGAGCGAAGAAAATGAGATTTCATCTGGATTTCAACGCGAGACTTCCTAATTAAGAAGAGAATCCAACATGGGTTATTTGATATTTGGGTTTGTAGGGCGTGTTATTGATATTCTATTTGTATATATTACCAGGCACATCTGTCATGCCAAGACTATTTAAGAGGACGTGCCGGCCGGAAGTAGGAAAAAAATTATCACCAAATTAACCGTAATGTATGCGTGCCGCGTAGCTGGGCTATGTGAGTGTGTGGTGTGTAGGTTTTGAATGGGGGAGTCGCCCCCCCCCCCCCAAAAAAAATGTTATGCGCATGGCCAACTCAACGCCTTGTACTTCCTGCGTCGTTGAGTGCTTGTTTGAGCCCATGCACCTTTTTTTTATGCGCCGGGCTCAAACCGAAAGTGCTATTTTTCGGATATACCTTTTTAATTGCCTAAACATACTACTCTTCAATCACAATCCTCACAGCTTAAAAAACTATCCCACATGGGGCACAAGCTGTGACCTTGAGTAAAAAGGGTCCAACTACACGGTCTCCCCTCTCTATTTATGCATGCATTTTTTATGTATCTTGTGATGATTTTTTTGTGGCTGAAAATCTTTTTGTTTTTTTGCTCTACTCAAATGTATTTTTACTGTGCTATTATGACAGGTTCCAGCCCATCAGGGAAATATTTTCAGTAGGAAAGTGAAATTTGTGGATAAAGTACTTTAACCTAATCTAACAGGAGAATCAGGGATTTTGATTGGCCCCAAATCAAGAGTAGTAGTTAGCGACTTATGTTTTTATACGTGCGATCGTTCCTAGCTGACAACTAAAACACGCGAATTTGAAATGAGAGTTTTGATAAATTATCAGTTTGGAGCGAAAACAAATTCCCAGCAAAAAAATTCCCAGCGAAATGCTGGGAACTGTATGTTTCTGAGCGTATACTCTTCTGTGAACTTATGCTTTCCAAATGGCATTTGTATGAATGCCAACAATGATATATACACAGCAAATTTCTGTATCATCTGGCTGATTTTATTGATTTGATTTATTCAAGAAGAAATTTTTATTTAAGAGTTGGCTATTTGGCTACAAAACAAGACAAGAGCATTGTTTTACATGCTTCAATACAAATGGATATTATTTCAACAGCCATATTTTAACATGTTTGTACAATGAATGATTGATTTCAAGCTATTCATTTATGCTATTAAGTATGGTATATTATACGCATATAGGTGCCTTTCTCGGTGAATATATCACCAAACCATACCTTCGTGATGGAGCATAAATCCTTTATTACCCAGAAATGCGTGAAAAGAATCAGCTTAATGGAAAGTTTACTGTATTTTATGTTAGATTGATCTGGGACGACAAGCCATAGCTCATATATAGTGTATATCTGTTATCT
>CALNVZ010000174.1:60018545-60038212 GCA_940671915.1 Paracentrotus lividus
GAATACATTTCACATCCCTGAGTTATAATGATTAGTCTGTTTGGTTTTTTATTTAGCTGGTTAGTAGGTGCTTCAACAAATTTTTGCCCGGTCGGAATTCAGAATTTTTCTTCGATTTTTTAATGCTCATGTATGATTTGGGCCTATTGCATTGACTGAGGCAGGATCTAGGGGACTCGAGCCAAGGGGTGTTGAGGCCAGCGCCCCCTATAACATACGTCAATCCCATTTTTAATTTATATGCTTCCAATCTCATTGTTACATAATGATTAGATGGAATCTTCCCTTCTCTTATTTTTGAATTTATTCTGTACCTTACTTGCTATTTGTATCCCAATTTGGACTGATAAATCAACAGATATTTTGCAATGACCACTGAGTACGTACATGTAGAATTTGATATAAAATATTTTAGCCATATCACTTGAAATAACAAGTGGATTAGTAAATTACGCAATGCGTAATATATGTCCCCGCCGATAATGTAAAATTCCCATTATATCACGATCAGTGCTATCACATAAGGCAAACAGAATCAAAATCGGGTAAAAAATGGCGAAGAAGTAGCATTTTGTAGCCAATGTACAATATAGGTCAAAGTCAAGGTCAAAGGTCAAAGGGGTCAAAAGTCAACATTCTGTGAAGAAGTTTTGTAGTCCTCACCTAGTGCTATCACATAAAGCAAACGGAATCGAAATCGGATGAAAAATGGCGAAGGAGTAGCATTTTGTAGCCAATTAACAATATACAGGGTTCCCACAGAAATTTGAAAACAGAATTCCATGACTTTTCCATGATTTTCCATGACTAAATTGCTGCTTTCCATGACTTCCTTTCTGGCACGGTTTCCAAAATCAAGACACGTTATGATGGCGGTTCGGTGTAAAAATGGCGGAGGTAAAAATGGCAGAGGTAAAAATGGCAGAGGTGAAAATGGCGGAGGTAAAAATGGCAGAGGTAAAAATGGCAGAGGTAAAAATGGCGTAGGCAAAAATGGCAGAGGCAAAAATTGCAGAGCTAAAAATGGCAGAGGTAAAAATGGCGGAGGCAAAAATGGCAGAGGTTAAAACGGCAGAGGTAAAATTTCAGGTCTTACGCAATTTAATTGTCAAAGCAAATCCCATGAATAAAACATGGCCAATTCCCTTGGGAAAAAGGGTGAATAGTTAACAAAGAAAGCTAATAAGAAGGGCTTATAAAATATAATTGTTGGACTGCCTGGAAGGGTTGTTTACTTTTAAATTGACTGACTTTCATTTGGATGAGCTGCTATGAGCTATTACAATTATACAAAGTATTGGCGATTGTTATAGTCATAAGTGCACTAAAACCTGAAAATTTTCTGCTGGCGCTTCGCGCTCGAGGATACTAAATAGGGTCTGTAATACACAATTATCTAAAATTGTTAATACTAAAAAAGTGCCCCTTTATTTATTTCATATAACTTCTAAAACCCCAAATTTTAAATCATTTGGCACAAATAACTACAATTTTTACCTCAAAATTTTCAGCTCGTGTTTCGCGCTCGCGGATACTATAAATAGGGTCTATAATACACAATTATCTCAAATTCTTAGCAAAAAAAAAAAAAATCGGCTCGCGCTTCGCGCTCGCTTTGCGTTTTTATTAATGAAATAAAAAACACATTCTTTAAAGCATCAATTAAAAGGCAATTTTCGGGGCGCACCCTCTATTCATCCGAATGCATTTCTCTTTATGCCTTTGGTCTCAATTGCCAACTTTTCAGGAAAAATGACCCTTTTCCATCGTGACCCCGGCCCCCCCCCCCCACTTTAAAGTTCGTTCCACCGCCTCTGGCAAACCTGGCATAACAACTTGGTGCATAACACCCCATTCTTCGGCCAGACGTTAATTAAAGATGGCAAAGTTTGGCGCTCTAAAGTCTGAATGGTAATTAATGAATAGGCGCCTAAAAATCAATTTGCCAATGCGTTGGAGATTTGAAAAAGTTCATATTCAAATCGCCCGTATAAGCTTTTTGTTTAAAAATATTTTCCCTTTTTTTTTTTTTTTTTTGCCTAGTATAATTATTTTTGTTTTCATAAGAGTAAAAAATAAAATTGCTTAAATTCCCCTCGTTTTAGGTCAAGTATAAGGCCCTTATATAGTTCAGTAAGTTTCTAAACTCTGCGCTTTGCGCGCAGTCCGTTTTTTGCTCGGCGTTCCGCTCGCAAGATATATATTCTTTTTTTTTCAAAGTTGGGGCCCCCCCTCTGGAAAATCCAGTAAATTCTTTTAACTATAATTATATGCGTGGCTTTGCGTATGACAAACTGGAATGCCGTTAAGGACATTCTCATTGTTAGCTTCTGTCATTTTTAACCCTTCCGCCAATTTTATACCCTCTGCCATTTTTAACCTCCGTCCCATTTTTTACCTTCTGACCATTTTGCCTCCGCTGATTTTTACCTCTTGCATTTTTACCTTGCCAATTTTTGTTTTGCCAGTCTGCCACTTTTTTGCCTCTGCCAAGTTTGCCTCTGCCCTTTGTTGCCTCCGCCATTTTTAAACCTCTGGCCATGTGTATTGCCTCTGGCCCGTTTTGCCTGCATCCGCCATTTTTACCTCTGCCCCACTTTTTGCCTCTGCCATTTTTTTAGCCCTCCGACTGTTTTGCCCTACCTGCCATTTTGCTCTGGCCATTTTTTACCTCGGGCCGTCATTTTGGCTCCCGCCAATCTTTTTAACCTTCTGCCTATTTTACGCTGGCAACAGATGGCCCTCCACCTCCCGCCCTCACAAGCTATCCGTTTCCAACGCCACTAATTTACTCATGACATTCATTATTACATTACCAAAATGTGGACACCCATTTCCCTGCCCAGGGTACCATTCCGTCACCAACCACCCCCAAAATTCAAGAAATTACTTGGAACCAACAAACTCATGAAGTTTCTTGAACTGACCAAGATTCCAGAAACTAAAAACACAAACACAAAAAGAAAGTTCCCATAGTCAAATATCCAAAATCAATCTTAAAAATTGAAGGAGTTTAAAAAAATTCTAATTAAATATGTCACAGTAGGGGAATTAATTTAGCCTACCATGGGTGCGAATTTTAGAAAAAATCAGTGAAGTCATGCGCTCAGTGAGCCAATGGTTGAAATGCATAATGTCATCTTATTGAAAAGATCACAAAGCCTAAAATCACAAAACTTTGAATTCAATGAATCGGACCCAATTTTTAGACTTAAAACATTTTCACAAATCAGAATGGTACACAAATAACGACTCTATACCATACGCGAAAGGATCAATCTGCGCAAAGAATTTACGGTATGAGTGAAACATCCATACAAAAAAATGTCTAAACCTCGGATTTTTAAATTTCTTTTCCATTGTAAAAATTGTTCCAAATATGAATGGGATTCAATTTCTAGGAAAGCAAGTGTTTTAACTTCTTTGCAAAAGATTTAAATCAATTCATAGCTGAATGAACACCATGAACTACATGTACCAGTAAAAAAGAAACACTAGGTTAAGGACCTCTGTTCCCATTTTGTCACACTAAAAATCATTGAAACTATCTATTTTCGCGCGTGTGTATCATGATCATATCTGCACTTAATTTAAAAAAATTCATGCTTTCAAGAGTGAGCCTATTTTTTCGTTTTTTTATTCAAGAGAACGCAAAATTAAAATTCTGTTTATTTGTTGCTAACAATCATAACAATCGTTTAAAAATTATTGCATAGTTGAATGTCCCATCTTCCGCAACAACAATACCCAAAATTTTATGCTTCATGAACACAAGAGTAATGAAGGGAAAACCAAATTAAAAAAAGGCAAGAAAGGGTGTACGGCCCCTGGCAATGGCTTAATGGCACGTCCGAAGTTCTTCAATTTGAACCTAAGGTCCGTTAGCTTTAAATGAACTTTCCTAAAGATCTTTGTGCTAAGTTTCCAAAGAAATTAACCTCACAGTATAACAACCCAAAAAATATTAAAATGAAAGAATGGACAAATACAAGTGTATTGTGAACTTTTGTTCGACAATTGACTTTTTATAGAGTTTGGAACAAAAGTGAACAAAAGTAAAATATTTTCCCATGTTTTTTTAGTTGTCCAAATTTTTCTTGGTTATGTTTGTAACCTATGAAGTTTAAATTATTGGAACCTTGGCAACAAATGTCTTAGCAAGTAAGCAATTTTAATTAGGGGTCTCATTGAATAGAAAAAAAAACAGCGTTTCCCACGTGCCATGATGCTCACCTGAAAGATGATTTTTTAATAAGAAATGCAAAACGGAAATTATGTAACACCACATGGCCAAATGGGTTCCGCCGATAAAAATATACAAACAACAGAATATTTCAACCTATGATTTTTTAGTTGCTACAAAATGGAAAGAATACTTATAGTGTTTTTTTCACTGGTAGTTTTATGGTGCTTCATTCCCAATGTGGAAATTGAATTTAATAATTTTTGCAAAAGCTAAAAACAATGCTTCTCCCGCTAGACAATGAATCCTCAATTCATTTTGGATCAAGTTTTTACACATTGGCAAGAAGAAGGCCAAAAAATCACAGTTTTTTGGGCAAATTTTCTTTGGGCTTGCCGATGCTCACTTCAACGTTGGTGAAAAATTTTACGCAACAATGTCCTTTTCCGGAACCTTTGGAAAAGCACTACGTTGTTTTGCGACGATTCTGATGCCGTGAAATGATTTAAAACCCAAAAAATTTTGTCTGCTATCACTTTTGAATCAAGACGTTGTGCTTTTAAGGCTTGGTGAACATTTTTTTTTGGCAATTTTTAAAACATTGCTCAATTGAAGCGACGACTTCATGTATATTCTTAACTAAAAATCGTGCTCCCAGTGGTAGCTAATTAAAATTCCCCAACACTGGACAAAAATACAAGATGTTTTTTCAAACTCCTAGTATTTCAAAAAATTTATTGCTATTGAAAATAGGGAACTTTCCTTTTGTGTTATTTATTTCCAAATTTTCAAGAAAGCGACCATAGCATGCAGACGCTTGTTCACAAGAGTGAACTATATATATGTATACTAGTATTACTATATATGTTAATGTAAAGTTGTCCCAAATCTTTCCAGGATAAAATATAGCATTGATGATTTCAAAGTTGCCTACAGAAACTTTCATATAAAAGTTATGGAATTTTGTTTAAAAGAATTGTCTGTGGGAACACCTCGAAATTATATGAAAGACCGAACAGACACCTTTTCATATGAGCACACACTAAGGCCGAATCGTTGACAAAGAGACGTTGACATTTTCCAAGTTTACAATATGGTTGAACGAATGAAAAAAAAAAAGGCTAAACAAAGACAATCCTCATCCTTAAATTCCAAACATAGTGCTGTGCACTTAAACCCCTAACATTTACAAAAAAATGAGGGCCAAGACTCTTGTGGATACAAATATCGATGGAACACCCAGCTCCTAAATTTAACAACTGTATTTCCTCTCTATGGTTCCCAAAAATCTATCGAGGAGATCTTGAACAATTTTGGTCCATTTGAAGTGCCTTATTCTTGGTACAGTCATTTAATACCTGTCATTTTAAAAATAGTAAATTTTTTCACGGAGAGGACAACATAATTGACATTAAAAACAGCAAAATTGAAAAATGAAAATCTTGTGTGTAACTAAAGGAGATTAAGAACCCTTTTTGGCATGTATGGATGTTTGGATAGCCCATCGTTGGTAGAGTGCATGTTGAATGCAGCTGGTGACTTGAATAAAGTGTCAACTAATTGCCGTTCGTGTAGCAAACCACCCTACATCTAAAATCACGTCCACACTACACGCAATCACATGGCAATGAAATACATAGGGATCGGCCGGATCCATCACAGTTTAATATTGCACATTTTTGTCACACTCAGTTTGCTTTGTTTGGTGTTTTGGGGAATTTAATTTCAGAGTTTTGTACAATTTACTCAAAACATCCCAATGGCAATGATTTACAATATCAATGTCACAGTCTGGATCAAGATCACTACGCAACAATGGCATATAACATCAAGCATCCAAATGGGTTCTAAAATCTCTTAGTTAACACAGGATTTTCATTCATTGCTGTTTTAATGCTCAATTAATGTGTCCTCACGGAAAATTTACTTTTTAAAATGAAGTTAATGAAGTACCAAAATAGGCATCAATGCCAGAATTTCAAAAGGAATATCCTCATGATTTCTGGCCATAAGAGAAATAACAGGTGTTTAATTTGCTGGTGTGCCTCGAATTGTATCACAGATTGCCCTCATTTTTTTCGTAAATGTAGGGTTTAGATGCAGCCTATGTGAGAAATTAGGTGAAGGCAAGTGCTTTGTTAGCCTTTTTTCATGTCACCATAATGTAAACTGAAATGTCACTCTTTTGTAACGATCGGCTCATGTGTTCAGTATGTAAAGTGTTTCGTCTTCATCAATCAGGGTTCCCACAGAAAATTTAAAAACAAATTCCATATACTTTTATATGGAAGTTTGTTGTAGCAACTTCTGACATTCCAATAATCCTAGATTTAGTGGCCTGGAAAATATATGAACACTTACGAGTACATATATATATATAGACAGTAGATAGTAGTCACACACTTTGTGAACCAAGATCTGCATGCTGGTTCTGAAGAATTTGGAAAATAAATACAACAACAAACGAAAGTTCCCCCTATTTCGAAAATAAGCATAAATTTTGAAATACGAGGAGTTGAAAAAAATCTTATTGATTTGGCCAGCTGTTGGAATTAATAAGCTACCCTGGTAGCACATTTAGAAATACCATAAGTCGTGCTTCAATGAGCAATGGTTAATGCAAAAAATGTTCACAAAGCCTAAAAAGCACAACTTGATTCAATTATCAGCAGACATAATTTAGATTTTGAAACTTGTCACGCAAAGCACAGAAGTACGCAAAACGTGCTCTCCAACGACGGGAAAGGCATTTGCTGTAAAATTCAACAAGTGAGTGAGCCATGCAGCAAAAATGCAAAGAAGGATTTGCTTCTTGGCCATGGTAAAATTGATCAAATATGATGGATCATGTACTAGGAAGATGTGTTTTAAGACTTTTGCAAATATTTAAAGTCCAATCACAGTAATGAACACCATAATAACATGTGAAAGAACACGAATAAGTACGTCCGATTGTGGCGACAAAAATCAAGTGTGAAATCTGTCTTTGTATTAAAGTTAGGAACCGCATGCATTGGTGTATCATAATCCGTCGTTGCATTTTAAGAAAAAAAATCAGTGCTTCAGTGAGCATATGGCAACTGGAAAAGCTGTTTTTTTATTAAGAGGACCCGAATTAAATTGCTTACTGCTAAGATATGCCAACGCCATATTAATCCTAGTATACAACAAACAAAGATTACAATAAAAAAAAGCGAAAATTGACTTTGTCACGTTTGTCAAACTCTAGAAAGTCAATGTGACAATAGACGTCAAAAATACATGTATTGCCATTCGTGAATGTTTGGTGTATAGCGGAAGTTAAGTCTTGAAAACTAGCACAAATCTTGAAAGTCATAACTAAGCAGGAACTTAGGTCAAATAAAGAAATCGGACTGCCTTAAGCCGAGGCCAGGCCGTAACCTGTCTCCTTTTAAGTTGTTCCATATCTTGTGTTCACGAAGCATAAAAAATTTGGGGATTTTTGCGAAAATGACATCAACGATGAAATATTTTAAGACGACATTGTGACTGTTAAGCCAAAGATGACATTTAATTGGTCCTAATAAAAAAAAGATCACGAAGCATGAGATTTAAATAAAGCAAATAATGAATCATGTACACACGTGCGAAAAATAGATATCACATATTTTTAGTGTACAAGAGAAGAGGTCCTTACCTAGCTGTTTTTTTACCACTGTTAAGCATGTATCATGCGTCATTCAGCTAGAAGATTTTAAATCTTGCAAAAGTTAAAACACACTCTTCTAGAAAATGAAATCCCATCATATTGAACAACTTAAGCAGATGGAAAAGAAAGTAAAAAATCGCAGTTATAACATTTTTTGCTGAATGTCACTTCAACCGTAAAAATTGGCGCCAAATACCTTCCGTATGTAAGAGGACCGTTGTGTACATCTGATTTGTGAAATGTCATACAAAGGCAAAAATTGGTCCTGATGATCATTGAATCAAAAGTTGTGATTTTAGCTTTGGTGAACTTCAAAAAAATGACATTTAGGCCATTCAAACATTGCTCACTGAAGCATCGACTCCCATGATTTTCCTAAATTCGCACCCATGGTACTATATTAAATTCCCCACATGACATATAATTAGATTTTTTAACCTCTCCTAGTTGAATAAATTATTGATATTTGAAATTAGGGGGAACTTTCTTTGTTGTGTTGTGTTTGTCATGGAAATCCTGTCAGTTCAAAAAATTAGCATGGAGTTTGGGCTCAAGATAATTTTGTGAATTTGGGTGTTTGGTGAAACGGAAATGGTACCCTGGCATGAAATTGCTCCCATATGCTAGATAATAGAATGTACATGTCAGGAGTAAGATGTGGGTGGAAACGATAGCTGTGAGGGGAGGTGGGAGGCCATCATGGTGCCAAGGGTAAAAAATGGCAGAGGTAAAGAAGTGGCGTGAGGCAAAAAATGCAGAGGTACGAACGAAGGCAATAGCAAAAATGGCAGAGCCGCCAAAATAGCTCAGGGCAGCGAAAGTGCTACTCGCAAAATGCCAGAGGCAAGAAAAGACATTCTGGAAGAGGAAAAATGAGCCGGAGCAAAGGGGCAGAGGCATAAAATATGGTCTCGCGCAAGACGCGTACAAGAAATTAAGTGAGGCGGGGCGAGAGGCTAACAAGCGAGGGTTAAATTGCTGAGAGGCTAGGCAGGCAAAATCGTAGCAGAAGGGCCAAAAGGGAGCATAGGCAAAGAAAATCAAGACGACGACGGGGCGGCGGGACACAAGTGATGGAAATACACAGCGAAGGGATATGAATACTGAGCTGATGCCGCAAGAACTGACGGAAGTAATAAGGCGGACGGGACGTGCGAGCGCGCATGAGCCAACAGGCAGAGTGGGTAAGAAATTACAAGAGCCCACGGGAATAGGCCGGGGACGCCTGAATAGAGCAGAGAGGTATAGACGAGTCGTGGGGATAAAGAGACAGGGAGGACCGATGACGTAAGGGCAAAATGACTATCCAGCAATATGAGCACTAACAGCGGTAAGGAATGGGGAAGGTCGACAAGGTCTTCGTTGAATTCCAATTACAGCGCGTAACATTAAGGAGGCGCATCATGCACACGTCGTAGGGCATAAATCCGAATGATGAGGTCTTCGGTAATTAGTAAACAACAGCGGTCGAAGACTCCACAGGTAAATTATACGTGTACTGGGAGATTCCCAGAGGGGCGTAGAGCTAAGATAGGGGCCCAAGCTCTTGGGGACGAATACGAAAAAGAGGAATGTGCAATAAATCGATTAAGATGAGTTACCTGGGCGGAGCGAGCCAGGAGGGGCAAACGGGAGCGCGAACACGGGCGCGAGTTTACAAACGATACTCTGATATTAATGGAAGGCCCATATAGCGAAGCAGCCACAGCGAAAAGATTACGAAGGAAAAAGCGCACCACCATGAGTTAGACTGCCTAGATGAGAACAAAATAATATAGTACAGGAATAAAAAAAAAAAATAAGAACACGCGGGATAATTAATAAGCCCACAGTCTTCTAAGCGATCGAAGATGAAGTAGTTGGTTGTAGAACGAAAATCGGCAAACACCTGCATGTGATAGTCACTATAAATGACCACCTGATTGCAGATAGGTCTGGGCTTTCGCGCCCGCTCATAATAACAGCTGATACGAAACAGTGTCTCCAGAGATGTCAGGGCTCAAGTTGACGTACGCGGATGCGGGGCAACAACGGCGTGGGTCTGACCTTTGCGTAGCGCACAAGCTCGATTGTTAACTCTGCCGTTCAGCTTGTACACTGAGGAACAGTTTGGGTTCTGAGCTAGAGCGTAGGGGCGTGGCCCCCACTGAGGAAACATATCAGGCGTGGTAACGTTAGAACAGGCACAAGGGGTTGACGTACCGGAGAAATCTCGCGCAGAAGGGCCTCCACGATGAAAGCGCCGGACTGGCGCTTGGGGCCAAAGCGGGAAGAGCAAGAAACGGCGACACTACGCGGAAGTTGCAGGTGTAAGAATAAAGAATCGGCGCTTTTGGAGCGATTGCGAAGTGCGGGGAGTTGGGACAGGGAGTTATTTGGAGATGTAACAAGAAAGTGACCGCAAGGCATATAGCGCTGCGATGCCGGACGTTAACTACGAGGAAGCCAAAAGACATGGAACAAAAGAATGGCAGAGGGGTCAAATTTTAACCTTGAAAAGATTATTGGTTGGAATAATGTGAGGACGGCCCAGAAGGGCACGGAGAAAGGTAAAAAAAGTTGGGGTCATCCCGAATTGGAAATAAGACGGGCGAGCGCACCTAGAAAAGCCTTTAGGTAGAGTTAGACGGGCTGTTTAACAAGGAGAATGGTTTATTTGAATTAGTTTTCGTAGAATATCAAAGGAGATCCGGAGCCCAACGATAGAGCCGACGGACGGTTCCGCGAAAAGCCCCGCCGCGCGATCGCCGGGGGGGAATGCTGATTTAAAGAGCGAACGATTAATGGTTAGTTGTAGGACCTGTAAAGGCGGAACAGGAGTTGGACTGTAGGAGGACACATGAAGTACTTTGACAGGTGCGTGCAGCATAGCATTACATAATACTCTATAACGCACAGTTGAGGTGCAGTTAGCATAGCAGTAGAGGAAGCGAAGAAATGAGGCTGGGATTGCCGGCGACAGGAATGGCTAGGCAAGAACTGGTTATTCGTCGTAGCCTGAAAGACTTGAGAGCGGTGCGAGAGTCGGCAAGATGTTGTTATGACGAGCATTAGAGGGTAAGAGAAAATGAGGCGGTTGAGTGAAGGCCAAGAATGATTTAAAATGTGGAGCGGGTTAGAAGTATATGAATAGGAATAAGGGGCGCAACTTTTAGATTAAAAATAGATAATATGGTATACAGGACCCCATTAGTATCCTTCGAGCGCGACAGCGCCAGCAGAATTTTCAAGGTTTAGTGCAAGCTAATGACATAACAATCGCCAATACTGTGTAATAATGTAATAGCTCATACGCAGCCATCCAAATGAAAGTCCAGACGTCAATTAAAAAGTAAACAACCCTTCCAGGGCAGTCCACAATATATTTATAAAGCCCTCTATTAAGCTTTCTTTGACTATTCCAGCCCTTTTTCCTAAGGGAATTGGCCATCGTGATCATGGGATTGCTTGACAATTAACATGCGTAAGACGCTGAGAATTTTACTCTGCGCCGTCTTTAACCCTCTGCCATTTTTGCCTTCACGCCATTTGTACCATCTGCCATTTTTAGCCTGCAATTTTGCCTCTGTCCATTTTTTGCCTAGGGCGTCTGCCATTTTACCCGTCCTGGCCGATATTTACCTCTGCACACATTTTACCTCCGCCATTTTCATCCTCTGCCATTTTTTACCCTCTGCCATTTTTACCTCCCGCCAGTTTGTACAAGCCGAACCGCCATCATAAACGTTCTGTATTTTGGTAAACCGTGCCAGAAAGGAAGTCCATGGAGAAGCAGCAATTGAGTCATGGAAAATCGATGGAAAAGTTCATGGAAATTCTGTTTCAAAATTTCTGTGGGAACCCGTAGATATGGTAATTGGGGCCTACAAAAAATGCTAACTCCTGCGGCTCCAATTTTTACATCCGATTCGGGGATTTCCCGTTTAGCCTTAGGTGAAGCACTAGGAGTAGAAGCAGACACTACAAAGTTACAACTATCTCAACATAATGACTGTTGACTGTTACCACCTCGGACGAAGTACTCACACTTAACTCTTAATAACTGTCGCAGAACGACGAGGCAGGAGTCGCGACGCACACTAGTGCACCCTGCATGAGTCGGAGAGACGGCAGGTGTACGCACGCCCAAGGGAGCACCAAAGACGAGAGCTGTGCCAGAAGCGGAACGACGGTGGACCAGCTCTGAGCACCAATTCGTCTGGCCTCCGATCATTCTGTCGCTGGCGGGCCGGACAACAAGCAAACCAAAATCTTGAACAGGAAAAATTTTAGAACCAACCCTGGATGTGATGTTATCCCATGTTGTAAGTGATGGGATCCAGAGCGGAATCTGATATGTCACTAAAAAATACAATGGCAAATAGATGAATTTGCTGTATCTGATTGTCCGAATTTATGCAGGATGATCAATTTATTCATATCCATGGTATTTTGAAGTGAGGAATGTGGATATCTGTTGGATGGTTATAGCACAAAAGACCTTTAATGTTGTTAACCCTCACTAGTTTACAACTAAGTACCAGGAAAAATCAATGAGCAGAGCCCCAGTAAGGCACTAAACACGCAAATTAAGGAAAGGTAAATCACAACAACTGGGGAAAATGTGAAATCATAACACCAATTATAAAGTCAGAGTATGATCAAAAGGAGTAGAGGTGCGAGACAGGAAAAAAAAAAACTGGAAAGCCTACCATAACCAAGAGTAAATGCAATGCCAGACTTTCCAGACCAAAATCCCCTTCCACGACTTTTCAACAAATTTTCCAAATTCCCTACTTTTCCCCTACTCCAGACCAATTCCAGACCAATTCCTACCGGGGAACCGAAATAGAAAAAGAAAGCAAAGTCAAGGCAAACTCAAGAATTCCGTGAAGAAGTTTGGTACCTCACCTGAGCACAATAAAGCAAACAAAACGAAATGATAAAGCGAAGAGTACATTTGTAGCCAATGAACAAAAGAAATAGGCATAAGGCAAAGGCAAATTCGGGAAAAAGAGCATACCTACTAACAAAACAAGCAAGAAATCGAGTGAAAATGGAAGATACAGTACCAAGAACAAGTAAATCAAAATCGTGACGAAAAATTGTAGTCCAACCAAAGGCATCACATAAAGGAAAACGGAACGAAACGGATTGAAAAGCGAAGTACATTAGCAGAACAAAAAAAAAAGGCAAGCAAACAAAAATCGGTGAGAAATTGACCACACCTAGTGCACACATAAAGCAAACGGAATCGAAACGAAGAAAAATGGGAAGAAGCATTGTAGCCAGTACAAAAAGAACAAGCGTCAAAGTCAAAGGGTCAAACAGTCAAAACCGTGAAGAAGTTGTAGCCCTCACCTAGTGGCTTATCATATAAACAAACGGATTCGAAATCGAAAAAATGCGAAGCGATAGCATTCTGAGCCAAGTAACAATATACGGTCAAAAATGAAGTGCAAAGTGAAAGGGTCAAAAATCAAAATCGGACAAGTGTAGCCCCAACCTAAGTCGATCAATACACAGAACGACCGGAATAGCGAAGGATAAGCAGTTGAGCCAATAAATATCAAAAAATCCCAGGGCAAGGTCAAAGGTCAAAATCTGTCAAAAAGTGGAGCCATCACCTACGGCACATATAAGCAACAATCGAAAGTCGGATGAAAAGGCGAAGGAAGCAAATGAACTCACATACGCGACCACGACGACGACGGATGGACGGGACGGACGACTGACGACGACGGACACAAACACACATACTACAGACCCGTCCATAGCCCGCCGAACGTAGTGCGGACAATACATAACAAATCCGTCAAAATACCATAATCGTACCCAGAACAAAAACAACAAAAGAATATAGAACAACAAAGAAAAAAAAGAAATGTTATGCAATTCCACGATAGTTTAAACTTCAATGCACAGCAGAGGATACAAAGACAAAAGCTAAGTTTCAAAAACAAAGAAAGCAATGTCATGACATAAATACTGAAGACAAGAGTAAATCGCATAACAAAAGAACAAGTAGATAAAATACCGATGCGTAATATAGTCGCCGAAATGTAAAATCATAGACACGATCAGCATCAACAAAAAAAAGGCAAAACCAAATCGAAATCGGTAAGAAAGTAGAACTAAGCAGGCAGCCAAGGTACAATGCAAGTAACAAAGGCAAAAGAACGTGAAGATTAGCCTCACCACACACATAAAGCAAACGGAACCGAAATTCGATAAAAAAGCGAGGATACAGGCAAACAATACACAATCAATCAAAGGGCAAAAGGTCAAAACGTGTAAATTGTAGCCACACCTAGGCATCACATAGAGATGCAAAGAAGCGAAATCGGAAAAAAATGGAAGGAAGATTGAGCCAAGACAGGGATAAAAAACAAGTCAAACAAAGGTCAAAAAGCAAAACCGTAAGAAGCTGTAGCCCCACCTAGCATCATAACAAACGATCGAAATCGGATGAAAAACGAAGGAAAGCATAGCCAATAACAATAAGGCAAAAAATGAAGGCAGAAGCATAAGAAAAGCAAAAGTCGGAGAAGTTTCGTACCCACTAATGCACAGAAAAGCACAAATCGAAATCGGAAGAAAATGGCGAGGAATGCATGTACCAAAACAAAGATAGCAAAAATCAGGTCAAAGAAACAAAAGCAAAACTGTGAAAAAGTGTAGCCTCACCTAGTGCTATCGATATAAAGCAAACGAGAAAATCGAAATCGGATGAAAAAGGCAAAGGAGAGCAATTTGAGGCCAACAATATAGGCCAAAAATGAAGGTCAAAGGCCAAGCAAACCACCGCCAACCAACAACGCGAATCGGAAAACAAATGAGCCAATAACAATAAAGTCAAATCAGGTCAAAAGCAAAGGTCAAATCGGCCACAGGCACACCAACACGTATGAAGCGAAGGTGCAAATGAAGATTTGGTCAATAGCGACGCAAGGACGGACGGAGGAGGAGACGGACACACACACGTACGGAGCCCTCATAGTCCCCCCCTGCTCGAACTCTTCGGTCGGGGACAACGAAAACTATCATTATCAAATCAATCAAATAAGAGGTTAGAAATAATAGTCGGCAGACCAGGACTGACGTACAGTATTAAATTCAAATACATCAACATGAAGGATAATAAATCAATATACAATAACAAGCAACGAGAGTATCTCGGAAAAGATAGAAAAACAGCAATAAATGGTCCAATAAATCTACTCAAACAAAAGTAAAAGATAAACTTGAATATGGCATGAGAAAAGGAACAGTTGAGGCAGAAGAACTATTAATCATTTTTGTATGAAATGAAATGTGTATTATGTTTAGGTTGCTTAGTAGAGAAGGGTGTTTAGGAGGCAACTATGATGGGCAAACAAATTTGGTTATTTTTTAACCAATGGGGCAAAAAAAAAAAAAATCTAACAAAACTTTCTCTGCAACTAACCGTAAAAGCTATCTTAAGCAAGGAGAAACCCAACACTCCTGATTAAAGTTTTGTAGACATCGTGTATGAAGATAGTATTATCTAAAAGCTCTTTGAGAAATCCAAATGCTCTGCCAATAGTATCGCAGACAAGTGGGGGCACAAACTCAAGCAACACCGCATAGCTAAGCTTAGAGCAGAAAAACCGTTAAAATTCAGTCAATAAGTAAGCGACCCGGATCCATTCAATCACATCCATGTACACCTAGATGTTACAAACAATACAGGTAAGTAAGAAATATCAATAAGAAGAAGATATAGGTTGCAAAAAAAATACATTGCAGAGAATGAAGATGATCAAAAACGAAAAACATTCAAACTGAAGATCAAGTCATGTGAAGAGAAGCTGTTATATCCACACCTACAATGTCGGATCAACATATAAACAGGTCACCAGAACAGAAGAACTTTACAGCAGCAATGACATATAAGGAACAAAATGGCCAAAGTTCCACGCTGATACCACAACAACAATTAAGCTAATATCAGAGAGTTGCCCTTTATATTGCACAGCACAACAAAGACAAATAAAAAAACAACGATAAAATGCAATAGCAAGGCGACGTTTAACAATAACTATTGACCATTTCGTCAACGCTTTAAAAAACCAAGTCATAAATTAACATTATCACCATACAGATGTTGTTGATGATTAATCATCAAACCAGCCAAAAATCGACAGTAATAGATTTTATATTCCAAATAATCTATCTACTTCAAGAAAACCTCCACAAAGCTATTTGAGCAAATGTCCAGCTATCTTGAAAAGATGAACTAAGCAAAGGAGCCAACCACAAGGGGGGGTGTGAAGGAACGTGTATAGTACAATTCAGCATATTTACAGCAATAGCATACAGAACGTAACATTCAAAACAAAGGATATCAATGTCAGATACAAAAAGCCGACAGATCAATGTCTGCACCCAAATAAACAAAGACTTATATCATAATTGATACAAAAAAAGTCAATGCTCATGAACAAAAATACCAACATTGGAAATCACAAGAAACTAATCAAAAGTACATTCAACAGAAGACAACAATACATGAACAATTAAGAATGCAAGATGTGAATACAATATGACAAATAAGTACAAAACTTAATAAACTATGAATCAAAGTACAAAAGAACAATGACATGATAT
Source organism: Paracentrotus lividus (assembly GCA_940671915.1). NCBI lineage: Eukaryota > Metazoa > Echinodermata > Echinoidea > Camarodonta > Echinidae > Paracentrotus > Paracentrotus lividus. The sequence continues at coordinate 60,035,009 of CALNVZ010000174.1, forward strand.
TAGAACAATATTGGAATGCAGATAACAATACAATACAAAAGACGTATCTAACTTGATGAGTCAAAACAAATAATCAAAGTCATGAAAAAAAATACCAAATAATGAAGCTAATGTTCACAAAGCTATCAGATGAAACTACTTAATAGCTACTAAAGTCCTAGCCATCCTCCCAAAAAAAGTTACCAACACAGGAAAAGCCTGCAACAACAAAAAAAAGAAACATTACAGCAAAGAGAATTTAGCTGCAGAAGCGTTTACTACTTTGAACATTAATATCAAGGTTACCAAATTGTTAAATGGCCATGGGTAATGACACAAGTAGCTAGAGAACCTCCCAAATAAATAAAACAACCCTATTAGTAAGTCACCAACAATCGTCACCAACCCAAGTAACAACATTACAAAGCACATTACAAAAAAAGCACAGTTACCATACTAGAATGATAAAGATATTGACCCAAAAAAGAAAAAATATGTACAATCAAAGCAAAATTGAAATCAAGGCCTCGTCCCATTTCAGAGCATACTGTAACCGTAAACCCAAAGCACAAGAAAAAAAAAATCCCCATGAATCCCCACCCGGAAAAACTAAAAATCCCTGATATTATTCAACCCCATTACAGCTCCCAGTTCTTGTTCCCGGAACCAGTCAGTAAACACACACACGAACCCCCCTAATTCCCATTGAAAGCATGCAACAAAATTCCCAGGAAAAAGTAAAAATTCCCCTGATTCCCTATGCTGGAACCCATGGGTTACCACACCAAAATTCTATAAACAACAATAATAATTAAATGACTTGGGTACAACGAGAGACGTCCCTAAACCATTCCAACTAAAGAAAAATCCTTGAAGATCAATCGTAAAGAGAGCAAAAGTCAAATACAGCCCTACAAACCGCAGGCGACTAAAGCATTGTGAGATGGAACAAAAAAGAAAAAAGAAAAAGAAGATATAAATATTAAAATTCCAGCTCTGTGCAAGGCGAAATGCAAATGCAAATAGGAGAAGTAACAAGAAAAGACAATAGAATAGAACCCGACCCAAGACATAAAGCAAGTCAATGAGTTGTGTGTATATGAAAAATGACAAGAAAATGAGCTCCCCAGAAATCAACTTCCCTTATAAAATCCCAATAAAGCCGTAAAAAATACGTGCAAATAAAAGACCTCAACCAAAGAGATTAAAAAACAGCAACAAAATATGTACAAAAGCGCATGCCCTCAAAAGCATCTCCCTATCCTTTTTTTTTTCATAACAAAGGTAAACAACCCAACATAAAAATGAACCATAAAAATCAATGAAAGAATGGTGCCCGAACCTCGAGCAAAGAAAGAAAAACCACTACAGCGAGACCAGTTAAATCATCCATACCACGGACAGTGAATCCCTGAAAGAAATACCTAACCCCAATGATGTACAGCTCCTTTATGCATGCATACAAAGATACTCAAACCAACCATTACGATGTTAAAAAAAGCTGTTAACTTTAATACGACAGACCTGGAACATAGTAAATAGTTGGACCCGGATAGAACTGACTTGCAAACAAAATCTTGCACCATGCTGTTATAACAGCAGTAGACTTAACCCAATCCTCTCTAACAACACGGAGAAAAGAGAGATGGGTAGTAAGGTACCCTGTAGACAGCATGGATGCAAAGATTTGTTTAGCAAGTCATTCTCCGGTCCAGATTATTTAACTAGTCACATTCCATGCCCGATGAAAGTCATAACAAGATTTTTTATTAAACAATGTAAGGCTTGCTGGAGTATTGTAAGCATGCATAAAGAGAGCCGACATCGATACAAGTAGGCGTTAAGTACTGTTCAGGACAAAAGTACCGTAGATAGACTTTAACAGGTTCTCGCTAAGAAATTTGAGGTCTAACTTTGCTCTCGAGATAAACAAGTTACAAAGGCAACAAATTTTCATGAAATTGTAAATGGCTGCTACTGTTGGGTGCTTATCCTGCTTTCATGGAAAAAGAAAAAAAAAAAAAGAGATAGGGAGATAAGACTTTGTGAGGGAAACTGAGGACTTTTGTTAACCATAATTCATGTTGCCTGCCATGTAATAATCCGCTTGGATATGCATTAATATGTGCCACGCCTCAATTTAAGTTGAGCTTTTATTGGGATATAATAAGGGAGGTGATTCAATGAGGGAGCCAAATCTAGTACTTGATCATGAACATATACACACAGAACACGATGACCGAGCAATAACCGAGTAACATTGAGAGTGTCCATGAGTTACCAAAATAGTTCAACAATAATGACAGTTTAATATCCCTGAATTCACATTCCTTTCACCCTCCTCTTAGCAAAAATGCCCCATCTCCTTGACAGATTACAGAATCATAATAAGTCTCTTTCTTTCCTTTTTTCTAACCCAATCACACAGCTAGGTACCCAGTACAATAGCAGGGCGTTAAAGACTTTGGCCGCGTACATTGACCAAGATATACTTTAGGAAAAAGACGTCCTCTGACCCGTTGGTTCCCCAAAGTCATAATAATGGTATATGTATGTAAAATTTAGTAGTGAAACACCATCCAATCAGGTTCCCCAGCCCAGCAGGGACATCAGGGAAATGTTTTACTTTTTCCAGTCAGCGGAAATGCTTAGAATGCAAAAATCAAAATCAAGGAAAACAGGGAAAAAAATTTTTTTTTTCTAGTCAGACAGTGACGCAACACGCGAGAACAAAACAAACAGCAGCGAAATGGTGAAATAAATCAGAATTGATCACCAGGAAAATCCAAGGGAAAAACAGGATTTCTGAAAGCTAGATGGATAATACCAAAACAAACCCGAACCTGGGGACCACAAACGGCCAGATCAATTGCTTAATGTAAGAATCTTATGAAGATCAACCACAATCAAACAACATCTAAGTACTGGAACTGAGCCATTCTATGAACAGTGCATGAATGTGACACTGGTGCCTTGGAATTACATAATAGGGTGTTCAACTAATAGAAAGGAAGGCCAGCCACCGTGTCAACACCAACGCCATAGAACAATTGAAACCCGAAAAATCGTCAAAGCAGTATAAAACTCGCCAAACAAAAACGTAAACCACAAGACGAAACATAAGAACCTGAATTGGCTGAAAAGAGGGCCCAAAGGTACACTGAGGAAAGAGCTAAGAAACAATATAAAGAATAAAGAAGATCATCCAGACAAGAGAACAAAGAC
>CALNVZ010000174.1:60038817-60054768 GCA_940671915.1 Paracentrotus lividus
GCAAACGGATTCGAAATCGGATGAAAAATGGCGAAGGAGTAGCATTTTGTAGCCAATTAACAATATAGGTCAAAAATGAAGGTCAAAGGTGAAAGGGGTCAAAAATCAAAATTCCGTGAACAAGTTTTGTAGCCCTCACCTAGTGCTATCATATAAAGCAAACAGAATCGAAATCGGATGAAAAATGGCGAAGGAAGAGAAGGGAAGATTCCATCTAATCATTATGTAACAATGAGATTGGAAGCATATAAATTAAAAATGGGATTGACGTATGTTATAGGGGGCGCTGGCCTCAACACCCCTTGGCTCGAGTCCCCTAGATCCTGCCTCAGTCAATGCAATAGGCCCAAATCATACATGAGCATTAAAAAATCGAAGAAAAATTCTGAATTCCGACCGGGCAAAAATTTGTTGAAGCACCTACTAACCAGCTAAATAAAAAACCAAACAGACTAATCATTATAACTCAGGGATGTGAAATGTATTCTTGAATTATTCTGTACCTAACTTGCTATTGCAACCATTTGGACTGATAAATCAAGCAGATACTTTTGCCAATGAACACGTGAGTACGATATCATTAGAGAATTCTGATAATAAAATTTCTAAGCCGATCATCCACTTGAAAATAACAAGTGGAGTCAGTTAATTAACCGCAACTGCCGGTAACTATATTCCCCAGCCGATCAATGTAAAGATTCCCATCTATATTCACGATCAGTGCTATCACATAAGGCAAACAGCAAGCAAAATCCGGTAAAAAAGGCGCACAGCAAGCTAGCATTCTTCTGATAGCCAAATGCTACAATATCACTCCAAGTCAATGGTCGAACAGGCTCAAAGGGGTCGAAAGGTACAAACATCTGTGAAGAACGTTTTGCTGTCTCTAACCCTAGTCTGCTATCACATGCACGGAATAGAAATTCGGAATTGAAAAGAAATGGCGAAAGGAGTACATTGGGTACGGCCAAATTTAAACAAATATACATCGGGTTCCCACAGAAATTGAAAACAGAATTCCATGCTTTTTCCACGATTTTCCATGACTAAATGCTGCTCTCCTGACTTTCTTTCTGGCACGGTTCCAAAACTCAAGACCACGTTAACTGATGCGGTTTCGGATTGGAAAAATCGGCGGTTTGGTAAAAATGGCAGAGGTAAAAATGGCAGAGGTGAAAAAATGGCGGAGGTAAAAATATGGCAGACAGGTAAAAATGCGCAGAGAGTATAAAATTGGGCGGTAAGGCAAAAAGGCAGAGGCAAAAAATTTGCAAGTAGCTAAAAAATGGCAGAGTGTAAAAACTATCGGCCGGAGGCAAAAAATGGCAGAGGTTTAAAAACGGCAGAAGGTAACAATTTTCCAAGGTCTTACGCAATTCTATAATTGTCAAAGCAAAATCCCATGATGATGAAAACAGGGTCCAAGTTCCCCCATTTGGGAAAAAAGAAGGGTGGAATACGTTAACAAACGAAAGCTAATCAAAAGAAGGGCTTATTAAAATTATGAAGTTGTTTTGGACCTGCCTGGAAGGGTGTGTTTAACTCTTAAATTGACTGACTTTCAGTTGGTACGGCTATGAGCTATTACAATTATACAAAGGTATCAGGCGATTGTTATAGTCGAATAAGTTGCAACTAAAAACCTGAAAGTTTTCGCTGCTAGGCCAGGCTGTCTCCGCCGCTCGACGGTATAAACTAAATTAGGGTTCTGTACATTACTACAATTATGCTAAAAATTGGTTAATACTAAAAAAAGTCCCCTTTAAGTTTAATTTCATATAACTTCTAAAACTCCCAAATTTAAATTTCCATGTTGGCACAAAATAACACAAATTTTTTACCTCAAAATTGTCAAGCTCCGTGTTTCGCGCTCGCGGCATTACAATAAATAGGGGTTCTAGCTAATACACAATTATCTTATCAAATTCTTAGCAAAAAAAAAAAAAATCGGCTTCGCGCTTCAGCGCTCAGCTCTTGCGTTTTTTATAATGAAATAAAAAACACATTCTGTTAAAGCATCAAGTTAAAAGGCAATTTCGGGGCGCACCCTCTTAATTCATCCGAAAATGCATTTCTCTTTATGCCGTTTGGTCCTCAATTGCCCAACCTTTTCAGGAAAAAATGACCCTTTTCCATCGTGACCCCGGCCCCCCCCCCCCACTTTAAAGTTCGTTCCACCGCCTCTGGCAAACCTGGCATAACAACTTGGTGCATAACACCCCATTCTTCGGCCAGACGTTAATTAAAGATGGCAAAGTTTGGCGCTCTAAAGTCTGAATGGTAATTAATGAATAGGCGCCTAAAAATCAATTTGCCAATGCGTTGGAGATTTGAAAAAGTTCATATTCAAATCGCCCGTATAAGCTTTTTGTTTAAAAATATTTTCCCTTTTTTTTTTTTTTTTTTGCCTAGTATAATTATTTTTGTTTTCATAAGAGTAAAAAATAAAATTGCTTAAATTCCCCTCGTTTTAGGTCAAGTATAAGGCCCTTATATAGTTCAGTAAGTTTCTAAACTCTGCGCTTTGCGCGCAGTCCGTTTTTTGCTCGGCGTTCCGCTCGCAAGATATATATTCTTTTTTTTTCAAAGTTGGGGCCCCCCCTCTGGAAAATCCAGTAAATTCTTTTAACTATAATTATATGCGTGGCTTTGCGTATGACAAACTGGAATGCCGTTAAGGACATTCTCATTGTTAGCTTCTGTCATTTTTAACCCTTCCGCCAATTTTATACCCTCTGCCATTTTTAACCTCCGTCCCATTTTTTACCTTCTGACCATTTTGCCTCCGCTGATTTTTACCTCTTGCATTTTTACCTTGCCAATTTTTGTTTTGCCAGTCTGCCACTTTTTTGCCTCTGCCAAGTTTGCCTCTGCCCTTTGTTGCCTCCGCCATTTTTAAACCTCTGGCCATGTGTATTGCCTCTGGCCCGTTTTGCCTGCATCCGCCATTTTTACCTCTGCCCCACTTTTTGCCTCTGCCATTTTTTTAGCCCTCCGACTGTTTTGCCCTACCTGCCATTTTGCTCTGGCCATTTTTTACCTCGGGCCGTCATTTTGGCTCCCGCCAATCTTTTTAACCTTCTGCCTATTTTACGCTGGCAACAGATGGCCCTCCACCTCCCGCCCTCACAAGCTATCCGTTTCCAACGCCACTAATTTACTCATGACATTCATTATTACATTACCAAAATGTGGACACCCATTTCCCTGCCCAGGGTACCATTCCGTCACCAACCACCCCCAAAATTCAAGAAATTACTTGGAACCAACAAACTCATGAAGTTTCTTGAACTGACCAAGATTCCAGAAACTAAAAACACAAACACAAAAAGAAAGTTCCCATAGTCAAATATCCAAAATCAATCTTAAAAATTGAAGGAGTTTAAAAAAATTCTAATTAAATATGTCACAGTAGGGGAATTAATTTAGCCTACCATGGGTGCGAATTTTAGAAAAAATCAGTGAAGTCATGCGCTCAGTGAGCCAATGGTTGAAATGCATAATGTCATCTTATTGAAAAGATCACAAAGCCTAAAATCACAAAACTTTGAATTCAATGAATCGGACCCAATTTTTAGACTTAAAACATTTTCACAAATCAGAATGGTACACAAATAACGACTCTATACCATACGCGAAAGGATCAATCTGCGCAAAGAATTTACGGTATGAGTGAAACATCCATACAAAAAAATGTCTAAACCTCGGATTTTTAAATTTCTTTTCCATTGTAAAAATTGTTCCAAATATGAATGGGATTCAATTTCTAGGAAAGCAAGTGTTTTAACTTCTTTGCAAAAGATTTAAATCAATTCATAGCTGAATGAACACCATGAACTACATGTACCAGTAAAAAAGAAACACTAGGTTAAGGACCTCTGTTCCCATTTTGTCACACTAAAAATCATTGAAACTATCTATTTTCGCGCGTGTGTATCATGATCATATCTGCACTTAATTTAAAAAAATTCATGCTTTCAAGAGTGAGCCTATTTTTTCGTTTTTTTATTCAAGAGAACGCAAAATTAAAATTCTGTTTATTTGTTGCTAACAATCATAACAATCGTTTAAAAATTATTGCATAGTTGAATGTCCCATCTTCCGCAACAACAATACCCAAAATTTTATGCTTCATGAACACAAGAGTAATGAAGGGAAAACCAAATTAAAAAAAGGCAAGAAAGGGTGTACGGCCCCTGGCAATGGCTTAATGGCACGTCCGAAGTTCTTCAATTTGAACCTAAGGTCCGTTAGCTTTAAATGAACTTTCCTAAAGATCTTTGTGCTAAGTTTCCAAAGAAATTAACCTCACAGTATAACAACCCAAAAAATATTAAAATGAAAGAATGGACAAATACAAGTGTATTGTGAACTTTTGTTCGACAATTGACTTTTTATAGAGTTTGGAACAAAAGTGAACAAAAGTAAAATATTTTCCCATGTTTTTTTAGTTGTCCAAATTTTTCTTGGTTATGTTTGTAACCTATGAAGTTTAAATTATTGGAACCTTGGCAACAAATGTCTTAGCAAGTAAGCAATTTTAATTAGGGGTCTCATTGAATAGAAAAAAAAACAGCGTTTCCCACGTGCCATGATGCTCACCTGAAAGATGATTTTTTAATAAGAAATGCAAAACGGAAATTATGTAACACCACATGGCCAAATGGGTTCCGCCGATAAAAATATACAAACAACAGAATATTTCAACCTATGATTTTTTAGTTGCTACAAAATGGAAAGAATACTTATAGTGTTTTTTTCACTGGTAGTTTTATGGTGCTTCATTCCCAATGTGGAAATTGAATTTAATAATTTTTGCAAAAGCTAAAAACAATGCTTCTCCCGCTAGACAATGAATCCTCAATTCATTTTGGATCAAGTTTTTACACATTGGCAAGAAGAAGGCCAAAAAATCACAGTTTTTTGGGCAAATTTTCTTTGGGCTTGCCGATGCTCACTTCAACGTTGGTGAAAAATTTTACGCAACAATGTCCTTTTCCGGAACCTTTGGAAAAGCACTACGTTGTTTTGCGACGATTCTGATGCCGTGAAATGATTTAAAACCCAAAAAATTTTGTCTGCTATCACTTTTGAATCAAGACGTTGTGCTTTTAAGGCTTGGTGAACATTTTTTTTTGGCAATTTTTAAAACATTGCTCAATTGAAGCGACGACTTCATGTATATTCTTAACTAAAAATCGTGCTCCCAGTGGTAGCTAATTAAAATTCCCCAACACTGGACAAAAATACAAGATGTTTTTTCAAACTCCTAGTATTTCAAAAAATTTATTGCTATTGAAAATAGGGAACTTTCCTTTTGTGTTATTTATTTCCAAATTTTCAAGAAAGCGACCATAGCATGCAGACGCTTGTTCACAAGAGTGAACTATATATATGTATACTAGTATTACTATATATGTTAATGTAAAGTTGTCCCAAATCTTTCCAGGATAAAATATAGCATTGATGATTTCAAAGTTGCCTACAGAAACTTTCATATAAAAGTTATGGAATTTTGTTTAAAAGAATTGTCTGTGGGAACACCTCGAAATTATATGAAAGACCGAACAGACACCTTTTCATATGAGCACACACTAAGGCCGAATCGTTGACAAAGAGACGTTGACATTTTCCAAGTTTACAATATGGTTGAACGAATGAAAAAAAAAAAGGCTAAACAAAGACAATCCTCATCCTTAAATTCCAAACATAGTGCTGTGCACTTAAACCCCTAACATTTACAAAAAAATGAGGGCCAAGACTCTTGTGGATACAAATATCGATGGAACACCCAGCTCCTAAATTTAACAACTGTATTTCCTCTCTATGGTTCCCAAAAATCTATCGAGGAGATCTTGAACAATTTTGGTCCATTTGAAGTGCCTTATTCTTGGTACAGTCATTTAATACCTGTCATTTTAAAAATAGTAAATTTTTTCACGGAGAGGACAACATAATTGACATTAAAAACAGCAAAATTGAAAAATGAAAATCTTGTGTGTAACTAAAGGAGATTAAGAACCCTTTTTGGCATGTATGGATGTTTGGATAGCCCATCGTTGGTAGAGTGCATGTTGAATGCAGCTGGTGACTTGAATAAAGTGTCAACTAATTGCCGTTCGTGTAGCAAACCACCCTACATCTAAAATCACGTCCACACTACACGCAATCACATGGCAATGAAATACATAGGGATCGGCCGGATCCATCACAGTTTAATATTGCACATTTTTGTCACACTCAGTTTGCTTTGTTTGGTGTTTTGGGGAATTTAATTTCAGAGTTTTGTACAATTTACTCAAAACATCCCAATGGCAATGATTTACAATATCAATGTCACAGTCTGGATCAAGATCACTACGCAACAATGGCATATAACATCAAGCATCCAAATGGGTTCTAAAATCTCTTAGTTAACACAGGATTTTCATTCATTGCTGTTTTAATGCTCAATTAATGTGTCCTCACGGAAAATTTACTTTTTAAAATGAAGTTAATGAAGTACCAAAATAGGCATCAATGCCAGAATTTCAAAAGGAATATCCTCATGATTTCTGGCCATAAGAGAAATAACAGGTGTTTAATTTGCTGGTGTGCCTCGAATTGTATCACAGATTGCCCTCATTTTTTTCGTAAATGTAGGGTTTAGATGCAGCCTATGTGAGAAATTAGGTGAAGGCAAGTGCTTTGTTAGCCTTTTTTCATGTCACCATAATGTAAACTGAAATGTCACTCTTTTGTAACGATCGGCTCATGTGTTCAGTATGTAAAGTGTTTCGTCTTCATCAATCAGGGTTCCCACAGAAAATTTAAAAACAAATTCCATATACTTTTATATGGAAGTTTGTTGTAGCAACTTCTGACATTCCAATAATCCTAGATTTAGTGGCCTGGAAAATATATGAACACTTACGAGTACATATATATATATAGACAGTAGATAGTAGTCACACACTTTGTGAACCAAGATCTGCATGCTGGTTCTGAAGAATTTGGAAAATAAATACAACAACAAACGAAAGTTCCCCCTATTTCGAAAATAAGCATAAATTTTGAAATACGAGGAGTTGAAAAAAATCTTATTGATTTGGCCAGCTGTTGGAATTAATAAGCTACCCTGGTAGCACATTTAGAAATACCATAAGTCGTGCTTCAATGAGCAATGGTTAATGCAAAAAATGTTCACAAAGCCTAAAAAGCACAACTTGATTCAATTATCAGCAGACATAATTTAGATTTTGAAACTTGTCACGCAAAGCACAGAAGTACGCAAAACGTGCTCTCCAACGACGGGAAAGGCATTTGCTGTAAAATTCAACAAGTGAGTGAGCCATGCAGCAAAAATGCAAAGAAGGATTTGCTTCTTGGCCATGGTAAAATTGATCAAATATGATGGATCATGTACTAGGAAGATGTGTTTTAAGACTTTTGCAAATATTTAAAGTCCAATCACAGTAATGAACACCATAATAACATGTGAAAGAACACGAATAAGTACGTCCGATTGTGGCGACAAAAATCAAGTGTGAAATCTGTCTTTGTATTAAAGTTAGGAACCGCATGCATTGGTGTATCATAATCCGTCGTTGCATTTTAAGAAAAAAAATCAGTGCTTCAGTGAGCATATGGCAACTGGAAAAGCTGTTTTTTTATTAAGAGGACCCGAATTAAATTGCTTACTGCTAAGATATGCCAACGCCATATTAATCCTAGTATACAACAAACAAAGATTACAATAAAAAAAAGCGAAAATTGACTTTGTCACGTTTGTCAAACTCTAGAAAGTCAATGTGACAATAGACGTCAAAAATACATGTATTGCCATTCGTGAATGTTTGGTGTATAGCGGAAGTTAAGTCTTGAAAACTAGCACAAATCTTGAAAGTCATAACTAAGCAGGAACTTAGGTCAAATAAAGAAATCGGACTGCCTTAAGCCGAGGCCAGGCCGTAACCTGTCTCCTTTTAAGTTGTTCCATATCTTGTGTTCACGAAGCATAAAAAATTTGGGGATTTTTGCGAAAATGACATCAACGATGAAATATTTTAAGACGACATTGTGACTGTTAAGCCAAAGATGACATTTAATTGGTCCTAATAAAAAAAAGATCACGAAGCATGAGATTTAAATAAAGCAAATAATGAATCATGTACACACGTGCGAAAAATAGATATCACATATTTTTAGTGTACAAGAGAAGAGGTCCTTACCTAGCTGTTTTTTTACCACTGTTAAGCATGTATCATGCGTCATTCAGCTAGAAGATTTTAAATCTTGCAAAAGTTAAAACACACTCTTCTAGAAAATGAAATCCCATCATATTGAACAACTTAAGCAGATGGAAAAGAAAGTAAAAAATCGCAGTTATAACATTTTTTGCTGAATGTCACTTCAACCGTAAAAATTGGCGCCAAATACCTTCCGTATGTAAGAGGACCGTTGTGTACATCTGATTTGTGAAATGTCATACAAAGGCAAAAATTGGTCCTGATGATCATTGAATCAAAAGTTGTGATTTTAGCTTTGGTGAACTTCAAAAAAATGACATTTAGGCCATTCAAACATTGCTCACTGAAGCATCGACTCCCATGATTTTCCTAAATTCGCACCCATGGTACTATATTAAATTCCCCACATGACATATAATTAGATTTTTTAACCTCTCCTAGTTGAATAAATTATTGATATTTGAAATTAGGGGGAACTTTCTTTGTTGTGTTGTGTTTGTCATGGAAATCCTGTCAGTTCAAAAAATTAGCATGGAGTTTGGGCTCAAGATAATTTTGTGAATTTGGGTGTTTGGTGAAACGGAAATGGTACCCTGGCATGAAATTGCTCCCATATGCTAGATAATAGAATGTACATGTCAGGAGTAAGATGTGGGTGGAAACGATAGCTGTGAGGGGAGGTGGGAGGCCATCATGGTGCCAAGGGTAAAAAATGGCAGAGGTAAAGAAGTGGCGTGAGGCAAAAAATGCAGAGGTACGAACGAAGGCAATAGCAAAAATGGCAGAGCCGCCAAAATAGCTCAGGGCAGCGAAAGTGCTACTCGCAAAATGCCAGAGGCAAGAAAAGACATTCTGGAAGAGGAAAAATGAGCCGGAGCAAAGGGGCAGAGGCATAAAATATGGTCTCGCGCAAGACGCGTACAAGAAATTAAGTGAGGCGGGGCGAGAGGCTAACAAGCGAGGGTTAAATTGCTGAGAGGCTAGGCAGGCAAAATCGTAGCAGAAGGGCCAAAAGGGAGCATAGGCAAAGAAAATCAAGACGACGACGGGGCGGCGGGACACAAGTGATGGAAATACACAGCGAAGGGATATGAATACTGAGCTGATGCCGCAAGAACTGACGGAAGTAATAAGGCGGACGGGACGTGCGAGCGCGCATGAGCCAACAGGCAGAGTGGGTAAGAAATTACAAGAGCCCACGGGAATAGGCCGGGGACGCCTGAATAGAGCAGAGAGGTATAGACGAGTCGTGGGGATAAAGAGACAGGGAGGACCGATGACGTAAGGGCAAAATGACTATCCAGCAATATGAGCACTAACAGCGGTAAGGAATGGGGAAGGTCGACAAGGTCTTCGTTGAATTCCAATTACAGCGCGTAACATTAAGGAGGCGCATCATGCACACGTCGTAGGGCATAAATCCGAATGATGAGGTCTTCGGTAATTAGTAAACAACAGCGGTCGAAGACTCCACAGGTAAATTATACGTGTACTGGGAGATTCCCAGAGGGGCGTAGAGCTAAGATAGGGGCCCAAGCTCTTGGGGACGAATACGAAAAAGAGGAATGTGCAATAAATCGATTAAGATGAGTTACCTGGGCGGAGCGAGCCAGGAGGGGCAAACGGGAGCGCGAACACGGGCGCGAGTTTACAAACGATACTCTGATATTAATGGAAGGCCCATATAGCGAAGCAGCCACAGCGAAAAGATTACGAAGGAAAAAGCGCACCACCATGAGTTAGACTGCCTAGATGAGAACAAAATAATATAGTACAGGAATAAAAAAAAAAAATAAGAACACGCGGGATAATTAATAAGCCCACAGTCTTCTAAGCGATCGAAGATGAAGTAGTTGGTTGTAGAACGAAAATCGGCAAACACCTGCATGTGATAGTCACTATAAATGACCACCTGATTGCAGATAGGTCTGGGCTTTCGCGCCCGCTCATAATAACAGCTGATACGAAACAGTGTCTCCAGAGATGTCAGGGCTCAAGTTGACGTACGCGGATGCGGGGCAACAACGGCGTGGGTCTGACCTTTGCGTAGCGCACAAGCTCGATTGTTAACTCTGCCGTTCAGCTTGTACACTGAGGAACAGTTTGGGTTCTGAGCTAGAGCGTAGGGGCGTGGCCCCCACTGAGGAAACATATCAGGCGTGGTAACGTTAGAACAGGCACAAGGGGTTGACGTACCGGAGAAATCTCGCGCAGAAGGGCCTCCACGATGAAAGCGCCGGACTGGCGCTTGGGGCCAAAGCGGGAAGAGCAAGAAACGGCGACACTACGCGGAAGTTGCAGGTGTAAGAATAAAGAATCGGCGCTTTTGGAGCGATTGCGAAGTGCGGGGAGTTGGGACAGGGAGTTATTTGGAGATGTAACAAGAAAGTGACCGCAAGGCATATAGCGCTGCGATGCCGGACGTTAACTACGAGGAAGCCAAAAGACATGGAACAAAAGAATGGCAGAGGGGTCAAATTTTAACCTTGAAAAGATTATTGGTTGGAATAATGTGAGGACGGCCCAGAAGGGCACGGAGAAAGGTAAAAAAAGTTGGGGTCATCCCGAATTGGAAATAAGACGGGCGAGCGCACCTAGAAAAGCCTTTAGGTAGAGTTAGACGGGCTGTTTAACAAGGAGAATGGTTTATTTGAATTAGTTTTCGTAGAATATCAAAGGAGATCCGGAGCCCAACGATAGAGCCGACGGACGGTTCCGCGAAAAGCCCCGCCGCGCGATCGCCGGGGGGGAATGCTGATTTAAAGAGCGAACGATTAATGGTTAGTTGTAGGACCTGTAAAGGCGGAACAGGAGTTGGACTGTAGGAGGACACATGAAGTACTTTGACAGGTGCGTGCAGCATAGCATTACATAATACTCTATAACGCACAGTTGAGGTGCAGTTAGCATAGCAGTAGAGGAAGCGAAGAAATGAGGCTGGGATTGCCGGCGACAGGAATGGCTAGGCAAGAACTGGTTATTCGTCGTAGCCTGAAAGACTTGAGAGCGGTGCGAGAGTCGGCAAGATGTTGTTATGACGAGCATTAGAGGGTAAGAGAAAATGAGGCGGTTGAGTGAAGGCCAAGAATGATTTAAAATGTGGAGCGGGTTAGAAGTATATGAATAGGAATAAGGGGCGCAACTTTTAGATTAAAAATAGATAATATGGTATACAGGACCCCATTAGTATCCTTCGAGCGCGACAGCGCCAGCAGAATTTTCAAGGTTTAGTGCAAGCTAATGACATAACAATCGCCAATACTGTGTAATAATGTAATAGCTCATACGCAGCCATCCAAATGAAAGTCCAGACGTCAATTAAAAAGTAAACAACCCTTCCAGGGCAGTCCACAATATATTTATAAAGCCCTCTATTAAGCTTTCTTTGACTATTCCAGCCCTTTTTCCTAAGGGAATTGGCCATCGTGATCATGGGATTGCTTGACAATTAACATGCGTAAGACGCTGAGAATTTTACTCTGCGCCGTCTTTAACCCTCTGCCATTTTTGCCTTCACGCCATTTGTACCATCTGCCATTTTTAGCCTGCAATTTTGCCTCTGTCCATTTTTTGCCTAGGGCGTCTGCCATTTTACCCGTCCTGGCCGATATTTACCTCTGCACACATTTTACCTCCGCCATTTTCATCCTCTGCCATTTTTTACCCTCTGCCATTTTTACCTCCCGCCAGTTTGTACAAGCCGAACCGCCATCATAAACGTTCTGTATTTTGGTAAACCGTGCCAGAAAGGAAGTCCATGGAGAAGCAGCAATTGAGTCATGGAAAATCGATGGAAAAGTTCATGGAAATTCTGTTTCAAAATTTCTGTGGGAACCCGTAGATATGGTAATTGGGGCCTACAAAAAATGCTAACTCCTGCGGCTCCAATTTTTACATCCGATTCGGGGATTTCCCGTTTAGCCTTAGGTGAAGCACTAGGAGTAGAAGCAGACACTACAAAGTTACAACTATCTCAACATAATGACTGTTGACTGTTACCACCTCGGACGAAGTACTCACACTTAACTCTTAATAACTGTCGCAGAACGACGAGGCAGGAGTCGCGACGCACACTAGTGCACCCTGCATGAGTCGGAGAGACGGCAGGTGTACGCACGCCCAAGGGAGCACCAAAGACGAGAGCTGTGCCAGAAGCGGAACGACGGTGGACCAGCTCTGAGCACCAATTCGTCTGGCCTCCGATCATTCTGTCGCTGGCGGGCCGGACAACAAGCAAACCAAAATCTTGAACAGGAAAAATTTTAGAACCAACCCTGGATGTGATGTTATCCCATGTTGTAAGTGATGGGATCCAGAGCGGAATCTGATATGTCACTAAAAAATACAATGGCAAATAGATGAATTTGCTGTATCTGATTGTCCGAATTTATGCAGGATGATCAATTTATTCATATCCATGGTATTTTGAAGTGAGGAATGTGGATATCTGTTGGATGGTTATAGCACAAAAGACCTTTAATGTTGTTAACCCTCACTAGTTTACAACTAAGTACCAGGAAAAATCAATGAGCAGAGCCCCAGTAAGGCACTAAACACGCAAATTAAGGAAAGGTAAATCACAACAACTGGGGAAAATGTGAAATCATAACACCAATTATAAAGTCAGAGTATGATCAAAAGGAGTAGAGGTGCGAGACAGGAAAAAAAAAAACTGGAAAGCCTACCATAACCAAGAGTAAATGCAATGCCAGACTTTCCAGACCAAAATCCCCTTCCACGACTTTTCAACAAATTTTCCAAATTCCCTACTTTTCCCCTACTCCAGACCAATTCCAGACCAATTCCTACCGGGGAACCGAAATAGAAAAAGAAAGCAAAGTCAAGGCAAACTCAAGAATTCCGTGAAGAAGTTTGGTACCTCACCTGAGCACAATAAAGCAAACAAAACGAAATGATAAAGCGAAGAGTACATTTGTAGCCAATGAACAAAAGAAATAGGCATAAGGCAAAGGCAAATTCGGGAAAAAGAGCATACCTACTAACAAAACAAGCAAGAAATCGAGTGAAAATGGAAGATACAGTACCAAGAACAAGTAAATCAAAATCGTGACGAAAAATTGTAGTCCAACCAAAGGCATCACATAAAGGAAAACGGAACGAAACGGATTGAAAAGCGAAGTACATTAGCAGAACAAAAAAAAAAGGCAAGCAAACAAAAATCGGTGAGAAATTGACCACACCTAGTGCACACATAAAGCAAACGGAATCGAAACGAAGAAAAATGGGAAGAAGCATTGTAGCCAGTACAAAAAGAACAAGCGTCAAAGTCAAAGGGTCAAACAGTCAAAACCGTGAAGAAGTTGTAGCCCTCACCTAGTGGCTTATCATATAAACAAACGGATTCGAAATCGAAAAAATGCGAAGCGATAGCATTCTGAGCCAAGTAACAATATACGGTCAAAAATGAAGTGCAAAGTGAAAGGGTCAAAAATCAAAATCGGACAAGTGTAGCCCCAACCTAAGTCGATCAATACACAGAACGACCGGAATAG
This sequence comes from Paracentrotus lividus, assembly GCA_940671915.1. Lineage (NCBI taxonomy): Eukaryota > Metazoa > Echinodermata > Echinoidea > Camarodonta > Echinidae > Paracentrotus > Paracentrotus lividus. Next base: position 60,052,559 of record CALNVZ010000174.1, read on the forward strand.
CGAAGGATAAGCAGTTGAGCCAATAAATATCAAAAAATCCCAGGGCAAGGTCAAAGGTCAAAATCTGTCAAAAAGTGGAGCCATCACCTACGGCACATATAAGCAACAATCGAAAGTCGGATGAAAAGGCGAAGGAAGCAAATGAACTCACATACGCGACCACGACGACGACGGATGGACGGGACGGACGACTGACGACGACGGACACAAACACACATACTACAGACCCGTCCATAGCCCGCCGAACGTAGTGCGGACAATACATAACAAATCCGTCAAAATACCATAATCGTACCCAGAACAAAAACAACAAAAGAATATAGAACAACAAAGAAAAAAAAGAAATGTTATGCAATTCCACGATAGTTTAAACTTCAATGCACAGCAGAGGATACAAAGACAAAAGCTAAGTTTCAAAAACAAAGAAAGCAATGTCATGACATAAATACTGAAGACAAGAGTAAATCGCATAACAAAAGAACAAGTAGATAAAATACCGATGCGTAATATAGTCGCCGAAATGTAAAATCATAGACACGATCAGCATCAACAAAAAAAAGGCAAAACCAAATCGAAATCGGTAAGAAAGTAGAACTAAGCAGGCAGCCAAGGTACAATGCAAGTAACAAAGGCAAAAGAACGTGAAGATTAGCCTCACCACACACATAAAGCAAACGGAACCGAAATTCGATAAAAAAGCGAGGATACAGGCAAACAATACACAATCAATCAAAGGGCAAAAGGTCAAAACGTGTAAATTGTAGCCACACCTAGGCATCACATAGAGATGCAAAGAAGCGAAATCGGAAAAAAATGGAAGGAAGATTGAGCCAAGACAGGGATAAAAAACAAGTCAAACAAAGGTCAAAAAGCAAAACCGTAAGAAGCTGTAGCCCCACCTAGCATCATAACAAACGATCGAAATCGGATGAAAAACGAAGGAAAGCATAGCCAATAACAATAAGGCAAAAAATGAAGGCAGAAGCATAAGAAAAGCAAAAGTCGGAGAAGTTTCGTACCCACTAATGCACAGAAAAGCACAAATCGAAATCGGAAGAAAATGGCGAGGAATGCATGTACCAAAACAAAGATAGCAAAAATCAGGTCAAAGAAACAAAAGCAAAACTGTGAAAAAGTGTAGCCTCACCTAGTGCTATCGATATAAAGCAAACGAGAAAATCGAAATCGGATGAAAAAGGCAAAGGAGAGCAATTTGAGGCCAACAATATAGGCCAAAAATGAAGGTCAAAGGCCAAGCAAACCACCGCCAACCAACAACGCGAATCGGAAAACAAATGAGCCAATAACAATAAAGTCAAATCAGGTCAAAAGCAAAGGTCAAATCGGCCACAGGCACACCAACACGTATGAAGCGAAGGTGCAAATGAAGATTTGGTCAATAGCGACGCAAGGACGGACGGAGGAGGAGACGGACACACACACGTACGGAGCCCTCATAGTCCCCCCCTGCTCGAACTCTTCGGTCGGGGACAACGAAAACTATCATTATCAAATCAATCAAATAAGAGGTTAGAAATAATAGTCGGCAGACCAGGACTGACGTACAGTATTAAATTCAAATACATCAACATGAAGGATAATAAATCAATATACAATAACAAGCAACGAGAGTATCTCGGAAAAGATAGAAAAACAGCAATAAATGGTTTCCAATATCTACATCAATCAAAAGTAACAAGTTAATAAACTTTGAATAATGGCATAGAAAGATGAAACGTAGAGGCAGAAGAAATATTTTAAAATCATTTTGTAGAAATAAATGTGTTGTATGTTTAGGTTGCTTAGTGCGAAGGGTGTTTCTTAGGAGGCAACTATGATGGGCAATCAATTTGTTATTTTTTAACCAATGGGAAAAAAAAATCTACTAAAACTTTCTCTGCAACTAACCGAAAAGCTATTTTAAGGCAAGGAGTAAATCCAACACTTCCTGAATTATAAGTTTTGTAGACATCGTGTATTGAGTATAGTTTTTATTTTAATTCTAGAGAAGCTCTTTTCTTGTAGAATTTCCAAATTGTTCTTCTGCCAATTGTTAATTCAGCAGACAAGTGGGGGCACAAACTCAAGCAACACCGCATAGCTAAGCTTAGAGCAGAAAAACCGTTAAAATTCAGTCAATAAGTAAGCGACCCGGATCCATTCAATCACATCCATGTACACCTAGATGTTACAAACAATACAGGTAAGTA
>CALNVZ010000174.1:60054793-60074502 GCA_940671915.1 Paracentrotus lividus
AGAAATTATCAATATAAAGAAGAAAGTGGATATAGGTTGTTTTTGCAAATGAAAAATACATTGCAGAGAATTTGAATGGATTTGATTTCAAAATATCAAAAACATTTCATAACTTGAACGATTCAAGTTCATGTGGTAATTGAGAAGCTTGTTAATTTAATCCACACTCTACCAATGTCGATCAACATATTAAACTAGGTCTACAAAACAGAAGAATCTTTACAGGCATCAATGATCATTATAAGGAACAAAATGGGGCCAAAGTTTCCACCTTGATGTACCCCAACACAATTATATCTAATATCAGAGAGTTGCCCTTTATATTTCACAGCTTACTAACAAAGACATTAAAAAAAAATCAACGATTAAATGCAATAATGCAAGGTCTGACGTGTAATTCAATCAACTTATTTTGACCATTTCTGTCAAACGCTTTAGAAAAATCAGTCATAATTATTTTTAACAATTTATCTACCATTATCAGATTTGTTGTATGATTTAATTTGCATCAAACCAGCCAAGTAAAGTGACATGTAGATAGATTTTTTTATATTTCCAAATTAATTTCTATCTACTTTTCAAGAAATATCCTCCAAAAGCTATTTTGAAGCAAATGTCTCAGCTATCTTTGAAAAGTATGAAATTAAGGCAAATGGACCGAATCCACATATTGTGGGTGGGTGTGATTTAGGAACAGCTGTGTATTATGTACAATTTCAGCATATTTACAGCAATATACATACATAATCGTAACATTCAAATACAAAGGATAGTCAATGTCATGATACAATATAATAGCCAACATATCAATGTCTTGATCCAATGATAAACAAAACTTATTATTCATAATTTGATACAAAAGAAAGTCAATGTCATGATACAATATAATAGCCAACATTTGGATAACAATATACAATAATAAAACTTAATCATAATGTTATCATTCAAATCAGAAGACAGACAATATCATGATACAATATAATATGCAAGATTTGAATACCATATTACAATAATGTACAAAACTTAATTATAATCTTATGAGTCAAATACAAAAGAAAATCAATGACATGATATTATATACAATATTTGAATGCCATGATACAATACTATACAAAACTTTATCATAATCTTATGAGTCAAATACAAATATCAAAGTCATGAAAAAAATACAATTAATGAATCTTAATTGTTTCACAAGTCTTATCATGGATGAAATCTTACTTAATAGCTTACTTTAATATTGGTTTCTCTAGCCATCTCTTCCTCAAAAAAGTGTATCCCAATTTTCACAGGAGAAATGTTCCTTTTCAAGCCAATTCTAAAAAAGAATACATTCTTACATTTCATTAGATTTGTAATTATGTGTATTAAGTTTTTAGTCTTGCAGAAGCGTTTTTACTACTTTTGAACATTAATTTATCAAGGTTTACCAAATTGTTTAAATGGCTATGGTGTAATTGACACAAGTAGGCTAGAGAACCTCCTTCTATATGAAATGAAACAACCCTATTATGTAATGTCACCAAAGCGTCACAACCCAAGTGTAAATTCATACATTACAATGCACATGTATCATAGAAATGCATCAGTTACCAGTACTTAGAATGTGATATTATAGATTTAGTTGATCTTCAAATAAGAATAAAATATGTGACAATTCAAAGCAAAATTGAAATCATGGGCCTGTCGTGTCCCCAGTTCAGAGGCATTACTGTAATCCTTTGGTAATAATTATCCCATAATAGCATTTCAAGAAAAAAAAAAATCCATGATTTTTCCCTGATTTTTCCCTGATGAAATCTAAAAATTCCCTGATAATTATTTAACCCCATTTACAGCTTCCCATGTTGTCTTTGTTGTCGCCGTGAACCATTTGCAGTATAAAACACTAGTCTGACTACCGAACTTTTTTTCCCCCTGACTTTTCCCTGATTTTGAAGCATTTTTGGCAAATTCCTAACATTTCCCTGACTGGAAAAAAAGTAAAATAATTTCCCCTGATTTCCCTGATGGGCTGGGAACCCTGATTGGGGTAGTTTACCACTACTAAAATTTCTATAAACATACATATACATTATAATATTGACTTTGGGGACAACGGGAGAGGACGTCCCTATAACCTATTCCAACTAAAGATAATAATCCTTGTAAGCATCAATGTAAAGAGAGACAAAGTCAATATTTTACAGCCCCTGACTATGATACCTGCAGGCTACCTAAAGCATTGTGATGATTGGGTAAGCAAAAAAGAAAAAAGAAAAAAAAGAAGATATAAATATTAATAGATTCTGTCATCTGTCAAGGGAAGATGGGCAAATTTGCTAAGAGGAGGGTGAAAGAGAATGTGAATTCAGAAGGAATATATAAATGTAACTATATGTTAGAATATTATGGATAACTCATGGAACTCTCAATGTTACATGTATATATTGCAAGGTCAATGTGATTTGTGTGTATATGAGATAATAATGATCAAGTAATAGATGAGCTCCCTCATTGAAATTCTACTTTCCATTATTAATAATCCCAATAAAGCTCACTTTAAAATTGATGCGTGCAAATATTGAAATGACATCATCCAAGCAGGATTTATAAAATGACAGGCAATACAATGAATTATGGTTAAACAAAAGTCCTCAGTTTCCCTCACAAAAGTCTTATCTCCCTATCTCTTTTTTTTTTTTTTTTTCATGAAGCAAAGGTATGAACAACCCAACAGTAGAAAAGAACCATTTAAAAAATTCAATGAAAAATTGTTGCCCCTGTAACTGTCTCGAGAGCAAAGATAAGAACAACTCAAAATGTATTCTAGCGAGAACCATGTTTAAAAGTCTTATTCTCATACACGGTGTACATTTGATCCTGAAAGTAATATACTTAACCCTACTGTATTATGATTGTACAGGCCTCTCTTTATGCATGCATTACAAAATACTCAAGACCAAGCCATTTACATTGTTATAATAAAATCTTGTTATACTTTATAGGCACATGGACATGTGAACATAGTTAAATATTGGACCGGAAGAACTGACTTGCTAAACAAAATCTTGCATCCATGCTTGTTATAACAGGAGTAGACTTTAACCCATTTGGTCTAATAACAATTTGGTCTAATTTTCATTTGGTCTAAATCTCACTTGGTCAAATTGACAATTCATCTATTAGCCAAATGGTCTCAGGTACCAAATGAATCATTGGTATATTACAAGCTTGTTACATGAATCAAAAAAAAAAAAAAAATGATGTAAGACTAAGTAGGAGGAGACTCGTTACTAGGGGAAGTTGTTCACTCCAAATTCACCCAATTTCCAGTTTTATGGGGCAATTACCTGTCAGGTCGTAAATGTATCAAAGATGGGAAAATGGACAATAGATGAAATCAAAGTGGGTTTAGACCAATTGGTAATTTACTGACTATACTAGATCACAAAGTCTTATTTACTGTACTGGAGCAAATAATAATTTCACCTCAGGTAGCAAGGACTTTCCAAAAGGTGACTACCAATAATTGTGAGCATCTATCAGATAGGAATGCATGGTTTATGAAGTGCATCTTAAATAAACACTTATTTCAGTAAAAGTGTACAAGGTGCTGCAGCATTTTTTGAGGTAGAACTGGAATACACCCACACAACAAAAAATTAATTTTAGAAGTACAAACTTTTGGCTGCTTCTCAGGAAATCCTTCTTCTTCTTTTCAGGTCATTACATTCTATTACGGTACACCAGTCCAGTGTTGGACACAGGACTTTGCTCTAGGGATAAACACTTCAAGGTCTTCAAGGACACATGATTCAATTAGATGGGGGCATACCAGCAGGTGTTCCATCTCTGCTCCCAGCCCACACTCACACTAACCCAAGGAAAATCTTTGGAAACTCTTGATTTGGTTTAAGGACTTTGATTTACGAAAAGTAACTTTGATTAGTTTGCCTACCTATGTCTCTTCTGATGTAGAACTTTCATCAGAACTGGAATAATCACACAGTTGAACAGCAGGTGATTTCTGAAGGATATCAACCCTTGGTTGCTTTTCAGGAACATCCTTGGGAACTCTTGACTGAGTACATGAAGCCATCCTCTTTAAACTCTGAGCTCTACCACTACTACTTCCTACAGTTTGGGGTGATTTCCGATCATTTTCTGATCTCTTGTGTACATCACTACCCTGACATGAGACAGAACCAGTACTGCAATCAGTACAGTACAGGATGAAGGCAAAGAGACAAACTTGTCAACTGATCCTGAAAGATGATGGACAGAAGTTGGCATTCTGGAATCTGGCCCTAGCTGGTGAGGTAGTGGTTGATTATGGGAATGTTGTAGGTCTACTGCAGATTGAGGAACTTGAATGGGGCTAGGTGGTATGGAATGTGTGGGTTGAGGTGACTCGGGTACACCACCTACTTTGACTGAAAGTGACGGAAGTTGGGAACATTCCTGGCTTTCTGATGGATACAAGGAGGTATCCAGAAGATCTCTAGAGCCATTATCATCAGATCCTCCATCTTGGTTTCCAGCTTCTTGACCAGATGATAATTCTTCAATTATTGTTGGCTGATTTGCCAAAGTAGCTCCAGGTTCCATAAGAATGGGAGTCAGACCATCAGGTGTAGAATGCTGGACACTGGTATCATCCTCAGGGGAAGCAGGTGGATGCTGCAGTTCAGGATCTCTTAATCCATGAAGAGGGTCGGGTGAGGGACGTTGTGGAAAGTCATTCAGATGCTCTTTAATATATTTTTCTCTGTCTTTATCATGAGCTTCCCCAGTCGAATAGAAAATATGCCTGTACAGGAAGTTGAAAATAATGATTACTAGGTTAGACAAGTAACAGAAGAAGCAGGTATATATGATACTTAATGTTCAAGAAAAACATGTATTTTGATAAAGAACTACCGGTAGTTTTTTACTTGAATATCTTCCTTCTCTCATGATGTGAAAAAAGTGTGCACTTTTCTATAGTGCTTCAACAAAAATATGTTTGAGATTGTTGTTAGTGTAGGAAAGCAAGAGTGAAAGCTAAAGGAGGTTTATGAAAATGCTCAATACCAAAAATTATCATTGCTAAAATACCCCAACAAAAACAAAAACAATATGTATTCTTTGATTTATCACTAATTTAATAGATGTAATAGATATCCATAAATCATTAAAGGTCATTCGAATTCAGTGAACTTTATTTCTTTTCATTTTTTGCTGATTCTATGAGATCTCAATCATTCGTTTAAAATTGCACATGTGGGAATTGGAATCAAGAAGAAAAAAAGAAACAAAAAGTCACCAAAATGCAAATTACACAGGGTTTCTTTGATTTTTTTTTTTACAAATTTTGCTAAAATGAAGAAGAGATATACTCTTCCATATTCCAAAGGCCACGATATATTTAGCTAATTAAAAAAGGGTGAAATAATTTCTGTCATGTCCTTTAGGCTACACTTTTTAGGTCAATTCCAAACCATTTAAAAGCTTGTCATATCATTCAATTGTTAACGTAATTACAATTTAAAAACCAAACTAAGACATTTCCATTGAAGAATTTACAGAAATTTCAAACTGCACACTGGACGTCAAAAACAGCTGCCACTTCATGTCATGTCCGTTGCGCTAACAGGGACTGAATATAAAATTTTCTCTTTATCTATCAGTGAAATGTGCTCGATAAAGTGAATGAAATATATCTGAGAAATGTTTGTTTGTTTCAAGAGGTTTTAAAAAGCCAAAGTTCGACTGACTGTCATGTCAGTTATGCTGGAATTGACCATTATCATACAAAAAGGCAAGCAATGGCATTGTCATCTGTATGATGCATTTTAGAAATTGTTATCACAGAATATTCACAATATTTGCTCATCTTTGTAATGAAGATCAAGAACCTCATCATTATTTGAGAAATGTTGACTTTTAGACTTTCTTTCAACCACACAAATTGTTGGTTCAGGCAGCCTAGTAATAATTTGATACTATATTTCTTCATGGAGTAGGAGCCCATGCAACTCAAAACTACTCATAAATCCTTCCATAGATTTTGATAAAATTTTAACACATGTCATGTAAAATGTATTATCTGCAAAATTTAATTTTTCAGAGAAGAATCATAATTCACAATTTCATGAATCATAATTTCACTTTATCCCTTAATTTTACAGAAAAAAAAAATATTGTTTTCCTGTTCAAAACCAATTTATTTAATAAAATCATGTTACACTAACCTGGGACGTTTTGGAAGATCATGCATAAATGATTCCAGACTTTCATGATGAGTTCCATTGAAATGGAAGTTCCCTTTGGTGATTTGAGGAAAGCAATCCTGTAACAAAAACATAAAGCAAGTAACCAATAGTAGTACATGTAGTTAATACTAAAAAAAAAAATTAAAAAAAAGAGGTGTAATTATAACTCCTAGGTATGGATATACTATCTCTTGCTTTAAGGTCCCATGTAGAAATACACAGGGTATGATCCCTAAAAAAAATTACACATTTTTTAAATGGCTGCCAAAGAAAAAAATTATGGTTTTGGGGGACAAGGTCTATATAGAAAGCTCACATCCTAAATATATCACGTATGGGCGGCCATAAAGCATGATCCCTTAAAAAAGTTATACCCTTTTTAAACAGCTCCCTAATAAAAAGAGATATACATGTAGTTCTTTGGGAAAAGGTTTACTATAGAAAGCTCATATCCTCACTATTACTTTAACACAAAAAATTCTGAAAATAATGCACGTTTGACTAATAAGCACTGTCCACTTCTGTCAGCTGATTTATGCCATTATTAATTATGGCCCCTTTGACCACCCATGCATGAATATTCTCAAGCAGCCTAATTTTCATGTCCTGTACAAAAGTGGGCATTGCTCACTCAAGCACGGATCATTTTCAGACTTTTTGGTGTCATCATGATAGTTGAGGATATGAGCTTTTTAAAAACATGATCCTTTTTACCAAGAAACCAACATCTTTTATTTGGCAGGCACTTCAACAGCGCCATTTTTTGGGGGGATGTACTGTACATCACAAATAAAAATGCTACTATAATATATGCAATTGTACAAGCAGGTGATCTAAATGGAATAATTGCACTTGATAGTGTGTATTAAACTATTTTGTTTTGATCCCCTTGCACTGGCACTTATGTCTTTGAGCAAGGCATTTCAACTACATGCTCCACCCCACCCGAGGGGTAAAAAATGGGTACCCAATAGGAAGCAAATGCTATGTGTTTTACTTAGCATGATTGAGCGCACTGAACAAGCCCAGCTGGAATGCTGGGAGTAAAGAATGTGCACTGTAAATGCGGGATCGCAAATGAACCCACCGTATAAATCTGTCCTCTCAAGGTTATAAATCCTCCCCTATAAATTTTGATAGAAATGCAATATGGTGTCCCAGTACATGTACATTATGGATTGCTCTCTTATAACCCGTCATATTATTAAAAATGGTCGGGTGACAGTCCTAATATGGCTGGAAATCAGACTGTACCCTTTTTTCAACACACACTTTGCTAGTATGCAAAATAAATTCCTCACTGAAATAGATGTCCAAATTTATTACCAAATATGCAATTAAAACTCTTGAATGCTTTTGTTTGTAGGTACCATCTTAGAATCTGCTATGGCTTCCAAAGTACAGAAGAACTCAGTTAGGGAGTGTATTTCCTCCACTTTAGCTTTCAGCTCAGTCAGGCATGGCATATTACCCACTGCTAACGCTAGGTCACGATTTGCTGATGTAGAGATGTTCGTTTGAATAATACTGAATTTGAAAGATTGAATCTGAGGGAAAACACAAAAAAAATGGTCATATCTACATTTATATCTTATCTTTCCATATGTTCTTTTCGTATGTAAACTGAGTCATATAGTATTGAATTGATATCAAGCTCAAATATGCAAATATTTCTATATTCAGAGACTGGATTATGAACGTCCAACACAGTATGCGACATTAGTTCTAGAAAACAAAATAAAACATTTAAAAACTTGCAAATCTACAATGTACATGTAGCTTGGCCATGTTTTAGGCCGGTGGCTGAGCAGCTATAATTTTCATGACCTGCCTCTAGGAAATACCTTTTTTTTTTTTTTTTTATATAAAGCGATCTAAAAATCACTTTTCATACAATTTCAAAACTTAGCAAGCCCAAATGTTGAATGTTAATTTAAAGATTAATCTTTTGTAGATTCATTCTCCTGTATCAATCTTTATGACAAAGGCCACTGGACATGAGATAAGAAAATCTGCTGGATTTTTTCTCAACAACAATACAAGAGTTGGAGACGCTCAAACAACTTGAATGACAGCCTATTGGATGGAGAAGAGCAACCAGAAGATCAATAAACAACTTTATTAACAGACATAGACACTAAACATCACCCAACAGCATATACACATTGTATGGCCTACCATGCAACATACTGGCTCATGTACAGATTTTTTTTTTAAGATTCCTCTTCACGACTATTTATTGCAGTCATTACTGCATGAAAGACTGAAAACCTTGAATGATTTAAATTACTAAACCTTGATATATGGGTGTCTTTAATCACCTTGAAATGGAAATGATTAGTGGTAACCATGATTCATTTGGCTTTGTAAAAAATTCACAGTACGCAACGGGTTTACGTATATATATTTAGACAATATCATGCCAAAATCATTGAATTTGATGTGGTGTTAGATCACCAAATGAGAGAACTTTGACAGACGGTCCGCTGTTGATATGTGAATATTATGTCTTCAAACTTTCACAGTACAGTCAGACATCACTTACCAGGCCATGTTAGGACCACTGATACATGTACAAAAAGTAATATGGATAGATATTGAAAGTTTATGTTGTAATCAACAGACTAAACTGATAAAAAAGACATCACAGAAAATTTGAATTTTTTTTTTGTAAAAGTCACTTTTAAAAGTCACTTTTATGTTTGATATATCTCTAAATTTTGCTGAACTTGCTCAATGTACCTTCATAGACAATGCCACAGACTTCAAATTGGAAAAGAACTCATCATTGAGACTATTCACTTTATCCAGTGTCAGGTCAGTCAGATAAGGCATACTCCCAAGTGCTTCTGCAACATCATGTGAGGAGGCTGATGAAGAAGCTGGATAATCCTGAAAACCGAGTGTGAGAGATTGGATCTGGGGAGAAAAACATAGATTTAAAAAAAAGTTCATATTCACTAAATCTATTCACATTTTCTATTTTAACATACTCCAATTCATAATTCTGTTAGATTAATGAATACTTTGTACTTCATTCAATCTCGGATATGATACCGCAGCTCTCTATACAGGGTGACCCAGAAAAAAGGAAACCCAAGTTTGATCATCAATAATTTAAAAAATATTACTATGGTGATTATAAAATTTATATCACTGGAAAGTGCAACTCATTACCATTTTAATGATATCCCCGCTCAGCTCACCAATGTCACGCATCACTGAACCTCATTGTTTTGAAAATGTCTTGCAAAATTGTGAATGGTTCACTTTCACGCTCATTGAGATGGGCTGCTGCAATGTGCCTAAAAAGGGAACCCAACTTTCATCATCAATCATTTTAAAAACATGACAGTAGTGATTATGACGTTTATATCACTGGAAAGTGCCACCAATTATCATTGTATTGATATCTCTTTCAGCTCACCAATGTCACGCATCACTGAACCCCATTGTTCTGAAAATATCTTGCAAAATTGTGATTGATGCACTGTCATGCTTCTTACATTATCCATGGGGAATTGAAGGTTCTCTGGGTTGTCGTGACCAGTAACATGTTGAAATTACCTGGATGGTGAGATCAACGGACTAAATAAGTAAAAATTTCCAACCCATTTATCAAACTCATTTATTTTAAGTCACTGGAATGCTTTACTTAGATTTGTTAGGAATCTTTGAAGCAACTCATCTCAAGGAGCATGAAAGAGAACCTATCACAATTTTGCGAGACAATTTTCAAAACAATGGGGTTCAGTGATGCATGATATTGGTGAGCTGAGAGAGGTATCATTAGAATGGTAATGAGTTGTACTTTCCAGTGATATTAAATTCTTAATCACCACTGAAATATTCTTGAAGTTATTGATGATCAAAGTTGGGTTTCCTTTCCAGGCACATTCACACAAACCATCTCAAGGTGCATGAAAGTGAACCACGCACAATTTTACAAGACCTTTTCAAAGCAATGGGGTTTAGTGATGCGTGACATTGGTGAGATGAGCGAGGTATCATTAGAATGGCAATGAGTCGCACTTTACAGTGATATAAATTTTATAATCACCATTGGAATATTTTTGAAATTATTGTTGATCAAAGTTGGGTTTCCTTTTTTCGGAAACACCCTGTACAACACTTCCACAAAAAATGTTCCTCTGATTTACCGCTAAATTAATTATAAAATAAAGTATTATTCCCAATACTATATATTCTTTTAATCTCCCATTTCATTTTGTAAAATATGTGAAAATATCAGTGGTTCTACTATGTAACATCAGTGCATTTCAGCCCATTCTATAATTTTGCAGGACATGTCTCCTTTTAGTGATGCTTTTGCATTATCTTTAAAACAAGAATGCCATGAAATATGAATTACATATCAACAGAAAGAGCTAAAATCACTGACTTAAAGGGATTTATTTCTGCCACTGTATATAAACGGATTTTGAATTAGACCAGTTTAAATGAAAATAATCCTTGAAATCTCTAAATTGGCAAAGCAAAGAAAAATGTATAACATCGCAATTTTCATGTGCACATTGGCAATTTTTTTGATGTATTTTATAATTTTCATTAGTAAAGTGTCATTTAATATCAATTTGATTTTTTTTTTAAAGATTGCATGAGTGAAATAATATATTTTTGCCAATTTGAGGTTCAAAAAGTGATTCATTTAGACCATTGGGAAATCTCTGTCAGCAAACACAAGGCATTAGAGATGTTGTAGTTTGCCTACTTGTGAAAATAACTAGAAATATTGCGATCTCCATTGCCATCCATGAGAATGAGTCAGAATGAGTCTTGCAGGTAAACTTTTTATGTACCACTGGTGTTAATTTGGTGATAATCCTAGGTAAAAGATGTAGAAAGTTTTGGGTGTAGGCCTACAACACAATGGACGATACCGCCAATAACACCGGAAAAGCTGACACCTATGTCTCACTCATGCTTTGCAGGCGAGACAAAAACTGCTAAACGGGCATATATACGTGCATATTGGACATTCAAAGTGATTGAATCACAAAAGTCATGTGGCTAATAAAAGTTTAAAGTTAATTACTTTTTAATTCATAGCCTGACCACCTGATAGAACCTCATTGAAAATTTGAATTCAAACAAATTCAAAATGTAACTCGATGTTTTATGTCAACAATATTTTGCTGTACTAATTTACAGTACCTTCATACATTTAGATGATGCCATGGACCTCCATGCACACAAGAACTCATCATGGTTACCAGTCACTCCATTCATTGTCAGCTTTGTGAGTTTGGGCATGCTGGTCAATGCCACTGCTAGGTCATATGAGGCTGATGTAGATACTTCATTACCATAAAACTCGATTTGCAAAGATTGGGTCTGAAAGGGAAAAATAGGCCTTATCTTACTACATTTTCCCATATTTTCTATTCACATATAGTCTGATTTTTGTCACTTAGTTGAGTATTAAATGAATAGTTCATTTACTATCAGTATCAATCTCCAATATATGCTTGACTTTAATTGGCCACCTGAAATACAACAAAAATCCCCATTCAACCATGTAGATTGCATACTCCAATTCATTCACACATATGGCCATGCGTTTTGAGTTGGGCCCTTAAAAAGGTGGAGTTGTGACATCTGCTCCTCAAATTTGATTTTGTTTATTGATTTACTTAAAAACTATACAAGCTATATAGCTGAATTTGCTCTTAAATTAAAGCTCTCATGTAGGGCAACAAAATACATGTTTTTAAAAATGTCACAATTTCATCATTGTCTGTTAATTAACTGTTAATTAACGAGAGTCAGGGGTGGAGGAGGAGTCGGCGCAGGAGGAGTCGGCGCAGCAAATTTGGCAAATGTGCTGTAATGAGTTAAATCAAGTGCACAGAAGAATATCTTTGGATTGAAATTCATAAACCCTGCTGAAATAATCAATGTAGCCCGATTTTGATAGTTTATATGTTAGTTGAGGAATCTTAATTACATTAATTATAGTAATTGGTCATGCTTTTTTAGTTCGGTAGGCCTGCAAATAGTTGTAATTTTGACATCTGCTCCTCAAAGTAGTGTTGAGTAGACAAAACTCAACGCATACATGTACAAGGTACATAAATAAAGCTGAATTTGGACTTAAATCACAGCTATCATGTAGGGCAAATAAATTCAATCATGATATTTATGTTCTCTTCATTTTTTGTTAACTAACGAAGATCAGGGCGGAGGAGGGATATCGGTGCAGAAAATTAGCTCATGCGGTGGGGCATGAGTTAAAATCAAGTTCATAGAAGGGTACAATGTATATATTTGATTGAAATGCTTACAACCAGGTGAAATACTTTAGCTTGTTTATGATACCTAATTAAAGCTAATTATCAGATTAAGTGTTGTACACTTGTAGTACATTGTGACTGTATGATATGAATGACAAATTTCTTTATCCAGCTAAAGAGCTCTTATATACATTGTATGTGACATTATGGTTAGTAATGTTAGACAAAGGGACTTTCACATGTCAGTACTCTTTGCTACTTCTATCTGCCTTAGCAACTTATAGTGATCCTTCATCACAATGTCTTATCTTAATCAGGGAGTTACAGTACTTAGAACACTGCAACAAGATACATTTTCTTAAAAAATTGAAATTTTCGAGGTCATCATTCTTAGCCTGGAGCAAAATGCGTTAAACTCTCCCAGGCTATAGAAAGTTATATATTGTTTGGAAAGATCTAAAAGTGACGAGTTCAAATCTGCAGTATATAATGTTGTAGGGTAAACAGTATTTTTTTTGCAAATTTTTTCCAAAGCCATCGTTTTTCACAAATTTTTCAGGTTCTAAGATTCATAACCTTTCAAGGGCGCCACCTATGTTAATTTTAAACAACATTTTTGAACTCCTCAGACATTCAGCTTCCAAGAAAATGTATATCTTTTGGTGGGTGTTAATATAAAATTTGAAAAAGTTAGAGCCACTTCATAGAAATGTGCACGATTAGTACAAATTTTGAGTGTGTCACACAACATGGGCCCAACTTAAAACGCATGGCCATATATCATGTGATCATATGTGTGGCATACATTGGAAATATATAGATTACACACTATTATAATCATAATCGATCTTAAATTTCCTAAATTAGAAGACTGCATTGTAAACATCCAACTGAAAAAAAAAAAAAAGTTTAATTAGTTACTAGCATGGAAATGTACATAATGAATGAAAATTATAAAAAAAAAAAAAAAAAAAATGTTTTCTTATAATTATGTAATTCACAAACTTAACAGGTACCTCATAATAAAAATATCATGAAAATTTAAATTCACAGACTTAGTAGGCCTACATGTAAACCTTAATACTGATATCAAATTATATTTTGCACCTCCACATATGGCTGCCAAAGACCTATATTTGGAGAGGAACTTCTCATGGAGGTTATTCAGCATCCTCAGTCTCAGCTTAGTCAGGTTCAAGTTCAAGTTCATTCAAGTTCATTTTATTTTCCACAAATCAACATAATAAAGCAATTTACAGTATATAAAGCAATCAAATTAAATTCATTTACATAGGACAATATAAATATAGTATATTTTACAATCAAGAAGAAAAGTGGAGGAGCCTAAAGAAAAGCAGAGGCTTTGTGTGGATAGGCCCAATAAAGGAATAATACAAAATATTGCTCAAATGAAAGGAAATAATATCGTTACGAGGAAAAAGGAATTAAACAAAAGGAGAAGAAGAGTTGAAAGGAGATAGGAAAGGGATAGATAGAAGAATTTACTGGAACGGGGGACACACGGATACACTACAGGAGGGGTAACATTAACTGAAAAGACATATTTGTAAGGGAATCTGCAGCTGGTATACGAAAGCAAAATGTTACGTATAGCAAAAATGTTAGCGTCCACCTTGCTAAAGTATATAAAAGATTACAAACAAGTTAAAACATCCAGTCCTATTCACAAGAGTGAGGGAGTACAATATATACAAAAGAGTTCATGCGCTGGTCATACATTATTCGAGATAACTACGTGTATTACAACTTAAGAAAAGGTCTTTAGCTTCCTCTTAAATACATATAAACTTAGGGACCTTTTCAATCGCGGGATCTAAAGAATTTCCAGTATTTGGGACCTGAAAAGGTCAGGGTGTTATACGCAAACTGTGTTCGTGGTTTTGGGAGATGGTATGCAAAAGCTTGACGAGTAGGGTAGTTATTGTACTTCATTATTTTTTTAAACATTGAGCTGAGTGCCTCGGGCAATTCTGTTTTATATCATTTGAAACATAAGAGAACCCAATTGAAAATTGAATATTATCATGAATTTTAAAATACGTCTTCAAAAAAGAGAAGGCTTGTATGAGTCGTAATCTCGAGTTGGAGATAATACGTATCGCCCTTTTTTGTATAATTAATATTTTGTTCAATTGGAGTTTTAAAGAGTTGCCCAGGCAAGAACGGCATAATCAAATATGGTGTAATAGAGTGCAGTAAATATGCATTACATAAAGATGGAAACATTAATTTCAATTTGTACATCACACCAGTATTTCTAGATAATATAGAAGCAATATAATTGTATGTGTCTTCCAATTCATTTTTTTGTCAATAAAATACTAGAAATTTGATAGAGGGCACTTGTTTTATTGAACATTATTTAATGATTATATTGCCGCAGGTAGATTTGAAATAGAGTTACTAAAGAGCATAAAATTTGTTTTGTTTACATTCAGTGAAAGTCTGTGTTGCAAATATTCCATTCACATACAGCATAGTAATTCATTATTAACAACATCCAGAAGTGTTTTAGATTACGTGTGAAAAATAAACACTTGAATCATCAGCATATAATATGTAATGAAACAACGAGACGAGTATTTGGAAATCATTATATATATTATAAAATTAATGAGCCTAAAATGCTACCTTGTGGAATTCCACATGTAACAGGTTTTGTATTAGACTCTACATACATTTAAAATCAAACTGTGTTCTAATTTGGTAAGATAGCTTTTGAACCACTCCAAGGCCTTCCCTCTGACACCATAATGATAAAGTTTTTTAAAAGTATATTTGTGATCAATTGTGTCGAAGGCTTGGAGAAGTCCCAAAAATAAACCAAACTGTATGACAACGATTGTCTAAAGCAGATGCAATTCTTATGAATAAAATGAAGAATAGCATGAGAAGTAGTGTGGTTTTCGCGAAATCCAAATTGACTATCGGATAAAATTTATGACGTGTAAAAAAATCTATAGTTCGATTATACATAAGCGTTCGAGGATTTTGGAAAAGGTCGTTAACAGAGAAGATTGGTCTATAATTACTACATTCTTGTGCGCTCCCTTTTGAAAATTGGAATTACTTTTGCTATCTTCTATTGTATCTGGAAGTACACCATTTCGACATGACAAGTTGAAAATATACGTTAGGGTCGGCTTAATTATTTCATTAATAATGTTCTTTAATAAACCATTTGTTATACTTGTCAAAACCAGGGCTTTTGTTTTTTTAAGGCTATTTCACAATACCTAATACTTCTTTCTCATTGGTAGGTAAAGAAAATAGAGAATTGATTAGAAGTTGGAAGATAATCCATTAAAGGAATTTTGGTAGTAGGTATAGTTTGCGCTAAATTTTGACCTATAGTAGAAAAATAATATCATTAAAAATATTCGGCTTAAATTTGCTTGTCTTCTTCACATGGTTTCATGATGCTTGATTTTAGAGATTTCTTTTGATTCTAGAGTGAAGTATTGATAGCATTCTTTATAAATTTCCATGTTCCTGTTTATATCCGAATGACATGAATGGAATTTTTTCACAATAATACCCCTTCTTAACATATCGGAGTAGTGTTGTTAGAGTATTTTTATAAGTGTGATACTTATAACGATTTTTTTCAACTATGATCCGATTTGTATTTATAAAACAATTTATTTTTTTCTGTTGAATTGACTTCAATAAAGTTGCGTTTATCACTGGCAAGCGGGGGGTCTTTTTATAACTACAATTTCTAAGGTTTTAAACGGGCGATATTTTATTGTAGCAGTAACATAAATATAGATTATAAATTTAATTTCACTTACGATCTATTTAATCATCTTCATTTAAACTTCTGTCCAGTCGATCAATTGATAAAGTGTGATTTTTTAAATCATCGGTTGATGTTTTCGGGGTGAGTTTATCGGGTTTCAAGCCATGGTGGGAATATAAGGAGGAATCTCACATTTTTTATGGAAAATTGAGCAAAGATAGAAAAATGGTCTGAATGTCTGTCAGAATAATTCAGTTTCTGGCAGGGGGTAAATGTTGCAGAAAATGTTATCTATATCAATGTTTTAGATTGTTTCAGTTACCCCTTGTTGGTTTTGTTATGAGGGGTACAGAGAAAGGAATTCAATGGTATTGGAAAATCCATGGCGAATGTGCAGGAATTACTTTGCAAGAGATCAACATTAAAGTCGCCCATTAAAATTACATGACTTGGTATAATATAAAGGATTGGATAATAACGTTTGCATTTCACAAGGAAATTAAAAGAACTCGACTGTGGTGGTCATAAATGACACCAATAAATTACATTTTTCTATTAGGGATGACATTTCTACAAAATAAAGTTTCTAACGCAGTATCATGATATTAATTCATGTTATACTCATATTCAAAATTATTAGAAATATATAAATGCAAGTCCACTCTCTTTTTTTTCTACTATTTGTGACAATATCAATCCAGGTAACGAATAACATTGAGTGTGGAAGATCAGAAACCAAGTTTCCGTAATACCTATATAGAACATTTGTATGAGAATTTGTTGAGAGAAATATATCCAGCCTTCGAAGTTTTTATTCATACTCGCGAATGTTTAAATGGAAATGTGCATAATTTATGCATTAGGTTGTGACGAACAGCTCTAAAAAACAATATATTCCAGTATAATATTTGTGATTCATCCGGAATTGGGAGTGTTGTGTCTTGGTCAGTAATATGTTCAAATTATTCGATATTGCATTTAATGAGATTGCAACATATTCATCAAATTTGGTTTGATTAGTGACTATGGTTGGAAATCTCGAATGTGTTTTATGTTCGGAAAGGTAGAATAAAAATCATCATCATTCATTGAAGAAAAAGGGAAAATGTCACTTAAACTCATAGCAAGGGGGTTGGTCTAAGTAACACGCATGTAACACGCATGTAAAGAAAAACGTTCTATATATATAATCATTGAACTATGTTCAATTTTATGTTATATTATAGCAAATCAAGCTACAATAATAATTATTGTATTGACATATAGCTGGCAGATACCCAAACAAAAGAAGAAAGCGAAAGCACATATAACAGGAACTATATTTAGAATTCAGATTAAGAAGATAACTGAGTAATGAAAAGGGCGTCAACGGGATTCTCGGGTCCCGACATATATTTAAATTTAAAAAATATTCTCATACCAACATATCGATGTATACATCGATGTATAAAAGTATTTGAATTTGAAAGAAATATTAAGTGATTTTGAAGTCAAAGGGGTAATATAAATTGCATTTTACCTTTAATAATATTTATTAATCGTTTTGTATAAGGAAATACATATACAAAACATATACATGTACATATTATGTATACAGCAATATTGCATACTAAACTTATAACACACATAGATAATTATATAACATGTTGTAGAAAGGTATCAGTGAGTCATAAGGAGGCAGAAGTTTATTCTGATGTCAAAAGAAAGCAAAGTCATACGGGATTCCACGCGAGTGTTCCTCACTTACTACCCGCGAAGAAGCGTAGTTTAATATCCTTGTATAGTCAAATCTCGTCACTGTCTTAGACCACTTCCTTTTTTCTTTCGGTGAGCATTCGTTACGTTGAGGTCGTCGGTACCATGAAGAAGATCGCCAGCTAGCTTATCACGTTGGGTTTTCAATAATCGCGATTTTTTTCGGCGATAAAGCAACATCTTGAAGAGAATATGTCGCGGCTGACCCGTGACAGACGTTTTCCATCTCGAAGCGCTCTCTCAACCTTGATTGGATCTTGAATTTGTCTGCAAGATCTTTCTCCACTATTATGGCACAATTTTCTCTTCCAGCTGACGATTCAGGAGCCCACAACTCTGACGTTATTCCTTCTGGAAAATCGCGCTCACTTTTGTTGATTTCAGCGTGCTGGCTTTGCGACTCTTAGAACGTAGACTCACAAGTCTCGTTTCATCTCTTTCATCGTTCGCCCATGCGTGCGTATTCTTCTTCCATTTCCGTGGACTCTCGGCTCTCGAATTGGATAGCTTTTCCAAGTTGCACTTCGACCTCTTTCAAGTTGCTTGACAATGAAGCTATGGCGTTCCGTATCATTGACTCAAAATTCCTGGTTGCCTCCTTGAAATACTCGTGATTCCTTAAGTGGTAATTACATCTCCATTGTTATTTAAATTTGAAGGCTGATGTAGCTTTTCGCTTGGAGTCTGTCGTGCGACTCCTCCCGCTGGCAGGGGCTCAGCAGCGAGACTTCGGGTGTTCGGCGTGTTCGGTGCTCGCTCTGGGTCAGGAGGCTGAAATGTCTGAGGCATAGTCAGATTTATCCGGCTGCTAAAAATGGTTTTTTACCTCTCTTGTGGTTTTTTTTTGTCGAGCTCTTTCTTATCAGTTTTTCCCATGGCTACTGGTTGGCACACTATCCTAGAGGAAGGATCCTTGGAATTAAGAGATAATATCCGTCCAAAATTAAAAATGTGGGAGAATTCCGAAACACGTCCAGCTCGTTTTTGTCTGCATTTCTCGAGAAGATGCACCCACCATCGCTGCTGCAGGGTCACGAGAGGTTGATTGAAGATACTGGACAAATTCTAATGCTGATTGTTGAGAGACTGGATCTGAGAAGAAAAAAGAAGAAAAACATTGATAAACTTAATTAGGTCATCGTCTTTTAAAATTTTCTATTCAACATGCACTCTGTTTCATACGCCACCATTAGAGTAATGATGGTCCACATTTTTCGAGATAATATTTTCTAGGCGAGAATGTGAACGCGGCACCGTCATAACTTCTTCTTTGAGGTCTCTGCTTCATCTTTTAAGACTAAATTTTGCAACCTCCATACCGCATGGTTTCGATTATGCATAATTTTGTAAGACCAAAATTCGCTTTGAAATGTGATTTCATGTACAAAAGTCAATAAAAAAAAATTCCATAAAATTTAGTTAATGTGTTCCAAATTATTTTTGCCTTTATTGATACAAACAACCCCATTTTAATTGGACTCGATACTTACAATAAAAATGTGTCGTCATGAAAATTTATCAAAAACAAAAAACAAAAAGGTTGAAAAGCAAAGAACATGCATGAACCTTTCAAGTAAATCATGGAAGTGTGCACAATATTTTCACATAACTTATAGCATTCTAGAAGCTTTATAAATAACATAGGCTGATCACAAACGTGGTTTAGTTAGTCCATGGTCTAAATCAATTTTAGAAACCAAC
>CALNVZ010000174.1:60074527-60086504 GCA_940671915.1 Paracentrotus lividus
CATTGAAGAAAAAGGGAAAATGTCACTTAAACTCATAGCAAGGGGGTTGGTCTAAGTAACACGCATGTAACACGCATGTAAAGAAAAAACGTTCTATATATATAATCATTGAACTATGTTCAATTTTTATGTTATATTTATAGCAAATCAAGCTACAATAATAATTATTTGTATTGACATATAGCTGCAGATACCCAAACAAGAACAAGAAAGGAAAAGCACATATAACAGGAACATATATTTAGAATTCAGATTAAGAAGATAACTGAGTAATGAAAAGGGCGTCAACGGGATTCTCTCCCGACATCTATTTAAATTTAAAAAATATTCTCATACCAACATATCGATGTATACATCGATGTATAAAAGTATTGAATTTGGAAAGAAATATTAAATGATTTTGAACAAAGGGAGTACAATAATTTAAATTGCATTTTACCTTTAAATATATTTATAATCGTTTATGATATGAAGGAAAATACATATACAAAAAAACATATACATGTACACTATTATGTATTTACACACATATGATACATAAACGTTAATAACACACATAGATAATCTCTATAACCTGTTTGTAGAAATGTATCAGTGAGTCATAAGAGAGCAGAAGTTTATTCTGATGTCAAAGAAGCAAAGTCAACGGAAGATTCCCACCAGTGTTCCTCCACTTACCAGGCCGAAGAAGCGTAGTTTAATATCCTTGTGATACAAATCCTGCCACTGTCTTAGACCACTTCCTTTTTTCGGATGAGATCTTCGTCACGTGAGGTCGTCGGTTCATGAAGAAAACTCGGCCATGTCAGCTTATCACGTTGGGTTTTCATAACGCGATCTTTTCGCCAGATAAGACAACATCTTGAAGACATATGTCGCGGCTGACCTGGGACACGTTTCCCATCTCGATGCGCCTCTCTCACCTTGAATTGGCATCTTGAATTTATCCTGCAAGAATCTTCTCCACTATTACTGGCACAATTTTCTTCTCCAGCTGACGATTCAGGATGCCCCACAACTCTGACGCTTACTTCCTTCTGAGAAATCGCCTCACTTTTGTTGATTTCGAGCGTGCCTGCTTTGCGACCTCAGAACGTTAGACTCACAAGCTCCGTTTCCATCTCTTTCATCTGTTCGGATGCCAGCGTGCGATTTTCCCTTCCATTTCCGTGACTCTTCGGC
The DNA here is from genome assembly GCA_940671915.1 of Paracentrotus lividus. Taxonomy (NCBI): domain Eukaryota; kingdom Metazoa; phylum Echinodermata; class Echinoidea; order Camarodonta; family Echinidae; genus Paracentrotus; species Paracentrotus lividus. The sequence goes on from CALNVZ010000174.1 coordinate 60,075,710, forward strand.
TCTCGAATTGATAGCTTTTCCAAGTTGCACTTCGACCTCTTCAAGTTGCTTGACAATGAAGCTATGGCGTTCCGTATCATTGACTCAAAATTCCTGGTGCCTCCTTGAATACTCCGTGATTCCTTCAGTGGTATTACATCTCCATTGTTATTTAAATTTGAAGGCTGATGTAGCTTTCGCTTGGAGTGTCTTACACGCGCGAGCTCCTCGCTGGCAGGCTCAGCAGCCGAGACCTTCGGGGTGTTCGGCGTGTTCGTGTGCCGCTCTGGGGTCAGGAGGTCTGAAATGTCTGAGGCATAGTCAGATTTATCCGGGCCTTAAAAACTGGTTTTTACCTCTCTTGGTTTCGTCGACTCCTTCTATCAGTTTTTCCCATGGCTACTGGTTGGCACACTATCCTAGAGGAAGAGTCCTTGGAATTAAGAGATATATCCGTCCAAAAATTAAAAATGTGGGAGAGATTCCGAAACACGTCCTACTCGTTTGTCTGCATTTCTCGAGAAGATGGCACCCACTGCTGCTGCTAGGTCACGAGAGGTTGATGAAGATACTGGACAAATTCTAATGCTGATTGTGAGAGACTGGATCTGGAAAAAAAGAAGAAAAAAACATTGATAAAACTTAATTAGGTCATCTGTCTTTTAAAATTTTCTATTCACATGCACTCTGTTTCATACGCCACCCATTAGAGTAATGATTGGTCCACATTTTTCGAGATATATTTTCTAGGCGAGAAATTGTGAACGCGGCACCTCATAACTTCTTTCTTTGAAGTCTCTCTCATCTTTTAAGACTAAATTTGCAAACCTCCAGTACCTGGTTCTCGATTTATGCATAATTTTGTAAGACCAAAACTTGCTTGAAATGTGATTTCATGTACAAAGTCAATAAAAAAAAAATTTCCATATAAAATTAATTAATGTGTTCACAATTATTTTTGCCTTTATTGATACAAAAAACAACCCCATTTAATTGGACGATACTTACAATAAAAAATGTGTCGTCATGAAAATTTATCAAAAAACAAAAAAACAAAAAGGTTGAAAAGCAAAGAAACATGCATGAACCTTTTCAAGTAAAATCATTAGGAAGTGTGCAAACAATATTTTCACTATAACTTAGCATTCTAGAAGCTTTATAAATAACATAGGCTCGAATTCACAAACGTGGTTTAGTTAGTCCATGGTCTAAATCAATTGTTTAAACCACGGATTTAGACCATGGTCTAAATTTTGGTATTCACAAACCACCTGATTTAGACCATGGACTAACTAAACCACGTTTGTGAATTCGGGCCAAAAAGTCTAGTTTCATCCATAAATTCTGACAGACATGGCGCGGTATAAATTTTTAATAATATTTTTATTATTATTATAATCGGCATAAAATATTGAAAAACAATATTTTTCAGAAATGAACAATACTATTTTGGAGATTACGTCACTGGGCATGCGTGTGCCTATTTTTATTGCGAACATTATAGAATCATACATGTATGTCAGACTAAAATTGAACGAAAATCAACATTTTGCATTCAGCTTACCTGTGCATAAGTGTACAAAATACTGTTTTCCTAATTATTGCTTTTTAACACTATCATTTGTGCCTTCTAGGCATTTTACATGACCATATTTGTCTTGAAACCTATCAACATTTTTTTCTGAAGCAAAGAAATACATTAAAATTATTAAAAATTTCTTGTTTCAACATTTTTTACTCTGCTATTTAACAATTCTTTTTGTTTAAAAAAAATCATAAACAGTATGTTTATTAATCAAATATCACTTAATATAATAAATGAGCATCTAATTTGAGTCAAAATCTCCTCTCAAAAAGCCCAGTTAGAATAGGATGATGTCCAATATTCAAATGTCTCTTCATTCTGAGACTAGATCATGAATATCAAAACCTGCAAAACAAGCACGGATATGTATGTACATTAAAACAAGATGAATCCTCGACCGCGCGCGGTCGAAATATATGCCTCCGCCATTGCCAGATCAGAAAAATATCGCACATTCATCTATTCATTTTGCTTTATAGAATGACATTTTTTACCTTGACCTTTGACCTTGTGACCCCAAACCTAATCAGACCATATTCCTCTGGTGATAGATACTACCCTTAAATTTGAAGTTTATATCTTAATTGGCTTCCGAGATATCGCAATGACAAACTCAATACATGGATTTTCACATCTTGACCTCTGTGACCCTTGACCTTTCACCTATATGATCCATAATCTAATCAGATCATCTTCCTATGGCAGTACATACTACACCTAAGTTTGAAGCTCATATCTCAAATGGTTCTTAAGATATCGCGATAACAGACTCAATACATAGAATTTCACTATTTGACCTCCATGACCTTGACCTTTGACCTACATACTCCAAAATCTAATCAGATCATCTTCCTATGTTGGTACATACTATCCTCAAGCCCGAAGCTCATATCTCAAATGGTTCTTGAGAAATCGCGATAACGAACTCAAAACATAGAATTTCACTATTTTTGGCCTCCGTGACCTTGACCTTTGACCTACATACTCCAAAATCTAATCAGATCATCTTACTATGGTGGTACATACTATCCCCAAGTTTGAAGTTGATATCTCAAGTGGTTCTTGAGATATCGCGATAACGAGCAAGCGGGACGTACGGACGTACAGACGTACGGACGTACGGACGTACGGACGTACGGACGGACGGACGGACAACCCGAAAACATGATGCCTCCGGCACCACCTTCGGTGGCGGAGGCATAAAAAATAAAGTTAATTATGTTACTAATTTACAAATTAACCTGTTGATAGAAACCTCTTTAAAAATTTCAAATCCACATGACTTTGTAATTGTAACGTATTCCGTAGAAATAATATTTTTAGCAAAATTTATATGTATGTAGCTTAAATTACCTTCATGGATGATGTCCTAGTCTTCCATTTAGAAAAGAACTCATCTTGGCAAACCTGTGGACCATCCAATATCAGCTCAGTGAGGTTGAGCATACTGCCTATTGCTACCGCTAGGTCATGTGAGGCTGATGCAGAGACTCCACGACGGTGAAAGAAGATTTTGAGAGATTTGATCTGGATAGAAATAATAAAACATTGAAAATAATAGGTCAAATCTAACTACAGGTATCCATCTTTCTACATTGTATTCACATCTGATTCATACATGTACATGTATGCCACCCATTAAGAGTAAAGAATAGTTCTATTCACTTTCAGTATTATCAATTTTGAATATAAGGTCTTTTTATTCTGATCTTGAATACCAAACATGCATAAGAGATTGGATCTGGAATTTCCTTAGTTAACATGTTGCGTATTATGATATATTTTAGAAGCTGATTGATTCATGGTTGTCAAGCATGGTTATTATTATCATTATATTTCTTTGTAGTCATCTGTGCCTGGTAGGTAAAAACATAATTTGTCGCTCTCTCCTCCCAATATAACTGAATGGGGACCACTACACCAGGGTTTCCCCCTACTCTAAGAATATTCACACCAAAACTTAGGATTCTAGGAGCTTTATTTAGTAAATTAGAACAAAAAATTTGAGTTATGCATAAATTAGTATAATTAATATAAAATAAATCTTATTAATTTATGAACTATAAAGAACTTTAGATTACATGGCACACTATCATTGAGCAAATTTTCGCGGCGCTCGCCGATTGCAGTCGAGATCTCAAGGGGCTGGGGGGGGGGGGGGGGGGGGGGGGGGGAAGGGTTGATCTGACCCAGGAGGTAGATGGGCACAGTAAGCAGTAAGTATGGTACAAGGTTTTTATTTATTCATCCAATAACGAGTGAAAAAAAAGGAGGAGAGGGTATACATGTAGCCTCCACCTCAATTCATCATCACTGCATTTCATGACCGTTTTTTTTTTCCCCACTTTGTAGGGTCGGACAAGTTCATTTCCTTGATGGCACTCCTCCATGCTGTCCCATCATTTGGGTCAATGTGGGTAATATTTAACACTTTTCTGTCCTCTTTGTCAATAAGATAGTTCAATAATTTAATGTTCACACGATGACAGGATAGCATACATAAATGCTCCACACTGCAGGCCCAGTCATTTGGGTCAATGTGGGTAATATTTGACACTTTTCTGTCCTCTCTATCAATTAGATAGTTCAATAATTCAATGTTCATCTAAAAATATATTTGCAGGCTTCCACTGTTATTTAAGCATGATAAAGGAATTTCAAGTTCATTTCTCTTATTAACAAAATAACCTCCTAATAACTTCATGTCTGTTATCACTACAACTGAGCTGTACTATTCACTGTACCTTCATGGGTGACGTCGTCGACTTCCATTTTGACAAGAACTTATCTTGGCGAAAGCCAAATTTATTCAGTGTCAGCTCAGTCAAGTCAGGCATGCTACTTAATGCTACCGCTAGATCAGGTGAGTCTGGTGTCAAGAGTAGTGGGTCACCAAACTGAATTGTGAGCGATTGGATCTGGAAGGAGAAGAAGTAAATTATCATATCTTGGATACTTTCATTTACAAAAATGAAATAAAAACTGTCATTTGCAAACTTACAGTGTACATGTTTACAATGAAATAGGTAAACCAAGTGGCTTGGTCCCAGAGTACCTTGTTATAATGGTAATTTGCAACTTGGTCTAAACCCACTTTCACTAATGTATATTTGGTCGCAACTTATACGGTCTAATTCCATTTCGTCTATCTACAGTTCACCTTATTACCTTTTGGTCTCCATACTACTTCATCTATTTACCATTTAATCTTATTCCCATTTAGTTTAATGTCCAGTTTGTTTATTGTCCACTTGGCCTATCAGCACTTGGTCAATTCCACTAAAAATCTGGTGAAGGACCAAATATTCATTTGGGCATTAGAACAAAAATGTAATTAGACAAAGTATGTATTACATGTAGACCAAATGGGTTTAGCCCATGTGGTATTAGACCAACGGAGAATTAGACCATATGCTGTTAGACCAAGTGCATATAAACCATTATGATATGAGTGGACTTCGGCAAAATAAACTCAAATGTCTGAATATGAAGAAATCGTTATATGTATAGTGTACAACCTTATTTTTGAACTTCAGATTTACAAACAATCAAGAAAATTTCCAAGTGTAACGTCAGTTATGGTGGAATTGGCCACATGAACATTTATTGCATATACAGTGCGTTCCAGAAAAATGTAAACCCAACTTAAGAGAGCCTCATATTGGAATTGTAAAACTTCTGTGACCTTTAAATATTTTTTCAGTTAAAGGGTAACACGTCTGTTCTATTTGATGATACTAAAAGTACACTGCTGTAACAGGTGACTGAGCATATTAGGGCTTCAAAAAGCCCAAGTGTCAAATTTCCTTGGACCAAGTTTGGGCCAAGGGTCGTTTTCACGTTAGCAGTGGTATTACCAGCGGGTATTACTGTCTCGCTGATCTTATTTACCAAAAAAAAAGTTGTTGTTATGCCTTATCTAATTGTTGTGCGTTGTGTTTCTAAACAGTCAGATGATTTGGCTTTGAAGTCATCCACCTTATGTTTTCATAGTGGGTTCAAAGTTTTTATTACAAGTAAAGTTAATTGCTTCATTTTCGGAAGAACGCCTTTTGAGAGGAATTGATTTGACTACATTGGAAGTGCGAACTGTCTGAAAAATAAGTGGATGTGGGCGAATTATCTAAAAATCTAAGTTGTTGCATATATACAAGTTTCATTTCATTTCATTTCATATGAACATTTATTTCACAATCACAATTCAAAGAAAGGAGGCGAAATTCCCGAAAAGCAAGCATGCTTGTAGTGGGTTCGCCCGTAAAGAAAAATACATTGTTACAGTAAGTAATAAAAACATTTAAATCAAGTACAAATATATATTGATTATAATAATATTGTGAATTTCTTAAAGTAAGTAATAAGTAAAGCAAAGAAAGAGAGAGAAGAGAGAGAGAGGAGAGAGGAGAGAGAGAGGGAGAGAGGAACCTGCCCAGGCCACGTGCTATAGATTATGAAAATACATATAATTACAAACCTCAGATTGGCTTGTAATACAAACAAGTAGCTGGAGTATACACTCGGATTTACAGATTAAATAAATAAATAAATAAATATAAGTCATGTGAAGGACACCAAACTTGTGCAAACATCTACCTTATATAGAATTAAAGACGGAAAGTCAAGCGAATGGAGGCATGTTACCATGCCATCCATGGAAATATAAAAAAGAAACTATGTACTCCAATCAGGCGCCTATTCAATTCTATCATAAGGCAGACGAAAGCAACAATTGGTTACCCAGTGCATTTACAAATGTTATGTAATCGACACTTGAATACAAATTCATGGAAGATCTAGTACAATTACACATTGTACACATGATTTAGAACAACATGTTCTATATTCGTTCAACTGAAAAGAGGCTTGTTTGTAAACAAAAGCACATACAATTCAATAGTATTCCAGAATCCCCCGCTATACAGTACTGAGAAATGAAGGTCTGGAAGCAGGGTAGGTTAGAGAGAAGTAACTAGAGAAATGATAAGAAGAGAAGGACAGATATAACAGATTAGAACAAAAATAGTTAGATAAGATAAAAGTTTCACAATCATGATTAACAATTAAGATAGCAACGAAATTCGATGTCTCTATTTTCATTTTTTAAATGCAATAATATATAAGGACATATTTAATCGTCATACTTAATCAGCCATAGCGAAAATCAAAAACGTAATTTCAAGCGAGTTTCATATTTAACATTGACTTCAAACTTCAGAAACATGAGGCATATTTTGTGAAAGGAAATAAATAGACCTTGTCTTCGTTTTAAGCCATATATCTCAATAACAAATTAAATATATAGCGATATACCTTACCTGTCTATGGGTAGTCAGTTTGCTTTACATGCATCAATACAATGTGACTTATTCAGCAGATACAATATCCAGAACTCTTTTCTTTTAGACAAGTAAATATATATAGCCAGCTTTATCAGCAAATTTCAAACTTGATTTGCATATTTATATGTTGAACAGTGTAAGAAGTCGAATCAGATCAGATTTTCAACCGAGTTTCATATTCACCCTTGAATTTAAACATTCAAAATGCATGCAGCAGCTATACTAGATGAAAATAGATCTAGTTTTCGTTCAGGATATATATATTGCCTAATAACTGAAAATACAGTTCGCTAACAACTAATGATTAATCTGTTTCTGTGTAACATTACATCACTTAATAATAGCTTAATTGTTAATTAGCTTAAATGTTCACTAGATGAAGTGTCCCAAAAACTCTTTAGTTTTGAGGATAAATAGCTAAAATAGCAATGGTATAGCTTGCATCTGTATCGTTAAATACAAGTTCGATTTTCAAGTTAAAGAAGTCAAATCAAACTTCAAAATGCACCAGCTTTGCCAGATTGATTAAAACTTATTAACAGTTTTAGGATATGAATATTTCTCATATATAGTTATCAGTTATCAAGAAAAAACAAGAGATAAACTGCAATAAATAGATTGACCTTTCATACACAGTATTTTTCTTTTCTTTTTCTTTATGAAAAGCTTACCGAATAAGATAGCTAAAAGGTTCTTTTGTCTCTTAAGCACATTATATTTTCCTAATTTTGTTTATGTTTGAGAAACTTAATGAGCTAGCTAGCTTTGATAAGAACAAACAACAACAAAAGAAAAAAGAAAGAGAGAGATTTAGTACATAATGTTTGACAGTAAATGAACAGAGTTATCAAACACGTTTAACATTACTCAAATATTCAATACAATCGTGCATCAACTTTCATGCATCATCTTTACAGTATAATATCCTACAATTCACTTTTATAATATTTAATTTCTTTAATATATTATTATAAGATGGCAGCGAGAGCTGTAATCAAGAAAGTTAAATTGGGTACAAATTAAGATGGTCAAAATAATGTTCAAATGGTTTTCATAATTCCACTTATATTGAGATAACATATCAGAATATTGCCAAATAGAAAACCTTTTGACCTCATATTAATGAAACCGCATCATTTAACGTGATTTTATTCATTAGAGACTATGAACTCGTAAGGGACACCACTTAGTTGGCGCCACTTGCCAGCAAAGAATCTGAGTTTGACCACCCTGCTGATAGAGATCTTGTACGTTCTTGGACCATTTTAGTTTTCTATGAAGATTCTGTTTTTGTCAGATCGTCAACTATGAAATATACTTTCCTTCTTTAGTATCTCACGACTTCTCTTCATAATTTCTACCTTCGTCTCTGTACGAGGGAAGTTTTATGAGGATATGTCTAGGCTTACCGGGCCTTAAGCCATTCCCGTCTCGGTGGGCTCTTTTCAATCTTTTATGGAATGTTGAATTTGGACTAGAGAATATCTTCTGCCATCTTGAGAGGGTCTTCCTTGGTACCCGGAGCTGGTTCTGCTATACCAACAAGTCGTATATTATTCCTCCTGCTAAACCTTTCATTTTATTATTAGAAGCTTTCTTTTTGCATGTGTAATTTCTCCTCGTAGCTTAGATATCTCCCTACGATTCTGCAAGCTCATTATCAACGCGTTGCCTGATGTTTGCACCAAATCATCTATTCTTCTACGCTCAAACTCCAACGAAGCTACGAGGTTATCTTCAACCAGATTCCAGCTTTTTGATTAATTTATTTACAGCTGTCGTGAAGCATTTTTTTCGAACTTAATCTGTAGCTGCTTGAATGTATGCGTCGACACTCTGCATTGGATTGACCGGTGTACATGGTGTGGACGGCGAGTTCACCGGGGTAGAGGTGGATTGACCATAGTAGCCGATGGTGTAGCTTCGTATGAGCCGTCCGCTCCGCCTTGCGAGAGGTAGCCCCGTGGGGAGTTGTTGCACGCCTCGGGTGACGTGTCACTTAATAGCGGCTTTGACTTTGGCTTTTGACTTAGTCGCCCTTGTCCCTCTTTTTTTTTCGAAGTTGGTGGCGTCATGATGAGGCAAATGTGTCAATATCCTTCCAATCCTTCCAAGTATGAAGTACGACCTTCTAGATTACCAGACTTTGTGTACGCATTTAATGTCCTTTTCGCAGAAAATTTAACACGTTTTTAGAGACAGATAAATTCGTGAACTACTCAAAAGGGCGCCATCTTACAGTTTGTTCTTAGAGACAAAACATGTTAATCAGGGAATGTTGAACTATGTGTAAAAGTACCAAATTCAGAAAACATTTTTCTGGACAGATTTGGCACCCGTTTTTGGGTTTAATGGTCACAAAATCAAATTAACTGTAGCTTCTGGGATTTTTTAGATTTAAACAATCGTATTTCAATAATCAATTCTCACCGGTAAAACAATACTTGATTGATTGCTAATAATAAAGATGTGGAGCTCGAAATTGGAAAAAACGAAATAGACAGTCATTTTGGGCCATAAATTGCCAGATACAATGTATGGTCATTTTTTGAAGAAGTAATAACATGTGCTTTCAATAATTTATTTTTCTTTTGCAGATTGCTCAATACAGTGCCCAATAGCTTGCCATCATAGATTTGAGATTGTAGTACCCATATTTCCTGTTCATGGTGTACAGATTTGACAGTATCCTGATTGTAAAACACACCACAATAAATAGCTGGTTCAGGTAAGCTTTTGTCCCTTATCTGAACTCAGGAAGGCTTACCTCAACAAAGAATGATTCGAACATTACAAGTGATTTTGACAGAGGTTCTTAAAAGCTCAATCATCCATGACAGCATCAGAAAATGTTTGGTATCATAGAATTACATAGTGAATTTCACATGCAATAAATATTATTGTCACATATACGTTATAAAATTTTTAATACGAAGCTCTCAAAGTTGGGTTTACTTTTTTCGCTGGGAACCACTGTATAACAATTAATTTCCCTATTCTGTTTCACAGGAGTTGTGTTTAGATTGTTCAATTTGGGACATTTAAGTTCATGCACATATGCATGTACACACCTCCAAGCCCAGGACCCTTCTTCTGGTACTGTATCTTTCTCTCCAGTCATCATGACAAACAACCCAAAATCTGTTTGTTCGTTCATGACGACTGGAGAGAAAGATACCAGATTACTCAACCTACCTTGAGAATTGTGCTTGGGCAGCAAAGTGTTGTGAAGAAGTTATTTGTGGATCCTCGAAGAATTAGTGTAAACTTCTACCTCAGAGAGGGTACAGGCACAATCATTTCTGCAACCTCATGTGAATGATGGACCGACATTTTCTCTCAACAGTAAGACTCTCCTAAAATAAAATGATTGCTACAATTTAGAGAAACATTGACATAATTTATATTTAATGGGTACGGATGGCCAAATCTTTAGGATGAAAAGTTGGAACAAAGGTAGTAGGGCCTACATGTAATATTTAGTATGGTAATGCAGAGCAAAATAGTTTGTCAAATACCAGTATTTAAAACAAACATACATGTAAACCAACTTATATCTTACAAATAAAGACATCTGCCTAACATAGATTTGTTTGATGATCAATATAAACTATCCCCAAGTTTAAAGTTCATATCTCAATTGGTTCTGAGAATTGTGATAACAATCTCAAATACATAACTATTTCAAAATTGACCATTTGTGCCCTTGACCTATGCCCTTAAACAATCTATTCTGATCATCTTCCTCTGGGATGACAAGCTACCTTAATTTACAAGTCCATATTCACTTAGTTCTGAGATCTTTTGGTAACAAACTCAATACATAAAAACTCACGAGTTGACTCCTGTGACCCTTGACATTTGACGTACGTACTCAAAAATCTAATCAGAT
>CALNVZ010000174.1:60089150-60105622 GCA_940671915.1 Paracentrotus lividus
ATAATTATCTCACCATATCTGTTTTGATGAATGCATACCCTGCTACAGTGTGAGCTGTCATACGGTGGTTTACTTTCAAGGTTGCATCCTCTGGTGAAACCATGTCTTTTACTACAGCAGCTGCCTGTGTGTCATGACATTCGAATGCTACATCTACCAGGAAATGTTTGTCATCTGCTCCATATATGGATCTCACAATGCGTTTCAAGACATCAATCCCAACTGCTTGATTTTGAGATGTAGTGAAATAGAGCAAATATCTGAATTCTTCCTTTCGATGGCAGATTTCTTCCTCCATCAACCTGTTGTATTCTCTGTTATCCGTTTCATACAGGGATGCAAGGTGTATCCCAGCCATGAATTCCTGGAACAGTTTGTGAGGAAAGAAGACTGTAGACTTCATTCGAAGATTGCTTGTATTATGTCTTCCTTCCCCAAGGATAATCTTGCTCTCCTCTGATAACACCCCAACTCTACATGCTGTCTTCATGGAATCTTGACAATGCTCAAAATCCCCTTCATTAAAGACAAGGGTATTTTTCAACAGACCATTAAGGGCAAGATTGGCAATTGGTTTTAAAAGCTTGTCTGTGGATTTGAGACAGTCATTGAGTGACTCATCTAGACTGCAGGATGGGTTAGCCATTTTTAGTGCGTAATGTTCTCGAAGGAAAACAAACATTTCTTTAAATATCTGAGAAAATGTTTGAAGAGTCTTCATCCTTTTTTGTTTTTCCTCATCAAATTCTCGCCACATGAGACATAGCATGGATATGTATATTGGATAGGAGGCCATGTTTTCAGAAATGACATCATTATCACTGGCAAACTGGATCAGACTTTCTGCTTTAGCTTCTTCACCAGCAAAATATTTCTTGATATATGTCTTAACATTTTGCTTGCTAAAACCCTCAACATACAGGAATGAGTAGAGCTTCCTTAGCCTATCATTCCACCTAATGTCATTCGCTTTCCAAGGGCGTGTTGTTACCAGGACAGGGACAGTCTCCAGCTTTTTAGACCAAAGAATCTCTTCAATGCTTATTTCAACCTCAGCTGATGTTTTCTTCTTGCCTCTATCACTTTGGAGTTGAGCCTGATACTGTGTTGAATCACTGGGATTTGATGACTGACCTTGACTTTGTGATGATTGAAGACCAGTTGTCTGTGAGCCATCTTCTTCAAATTCATCTTCTTCAAATTCATCAAGTCCATCGAACACAATGAACACTTTGTCTGTATTCAAGTGCATGTACTCTGTTAGCTGACTTGCTGTTGTAGGGTTATTCGAGGTCAGATAAGATTTAGCAATCTCACCAATAGTGTACTTTTTGGCTTCCCGCAGAGGGACGATGATGACCCAATCAAACCCCTGGAAGTGTTTCCCATTGATCCAGTCCCAGGCAATCTTGGCACAAAATGTTGTTTTCCCAGCTCCAGCCTCTCCTTTAACTAACAGACGTCTTGAGAATTTGTCCTCATCTTTCAGATTATCAACAAGGTCCCTGTACTCAAGCAATCTCTTGTTTTTTTGCTTGTTTGAATCATCCTCTTCTTCCAAGACAAGATTAGTGTACATGTTTTCAAATTTCACAACGGAATCAGGATTCAGAGGGTCAGCTCTAATCTTACAGAGAGTGTACCTGTACTTTCTCTTGAAGTCTTCTGCACATTTCTGAATCAGCTCAGGTGAAAGAGGTTGACAAGGGGGTGAAGGGGTTGATGTAGGTGGCACTGAAGGTTTGGCTGAAATGTAATAGAAAATTAAAAATTGTTATACTAAACCTAAAATTGATTCAATGGATACACAGCCCTAAACGCATAACAAAATCATACAGAAAATTTAATCACGGTTTATAAGCACTATAACATGTTTTTCTAACTTAACTGAGTCTTGGTCTAAGAACAAAAAATATGTGGGTTTTTTTAATGACAAACTAGTAAACACAGAGGGACTTGTATCATCTATTCCCCCCTCCCGATATCTACAATTTTATATAAAATTGAACATTACTACCCAGTAATTCCATCATTGAGATTTAGAGATTAGGTTAAAACCTCATTGTACATAGTGGGATCAATCCTCAAATGCAGATTTAGCTGGAGACAGGAAAATTTTATTTATATATTTTTAACTTCCCTGACTTTCCAGAGCAGAAAGTTGTAAATTTCCATGACCATCTTGCATGCATAAAAAGATGAAATTTCACATTTTCCTATTTCATTCTGATTTTTGCAAAACTACAAATTTTTCTTAATAGTTGGCATTTCAAAGGACATTTTGGTAAAATATTTTGAATAAATAATTTCCCCAGACATTCCAGAAGAAACTGATGAATTCTGTGGCTTTGTCTCTACAAGAGGAATTTTTCAAATACTCTGACTTGTTCCAGAAATTCCCTTACTTGTACGCACCCTGTGTAGATCTCCTAGAGGATTACCTATTTTTTCAACTTCTGTGATTATTCTATATTTTCATTCTTACGTGTTGTATTTGAGAGAAGACTCCCATCAAGTAGTCTGCCTGATAGTTCACCCAAGCCACATGTTTTGAGTTCCTCAGCAAGAATAGCCCTGGTGTCAGTGCCTGGAAGCTGCTTGTTTCTCCATTTTGTGAATATCTCCATAAATGCATAGCTGTAATCCTCGTGTGATTGTATCTTGATTTGCTTCAGTACTGCATACGACATACCAAGACGATTGCCTAACCGATTATATTTAGATGGGTCTATGAGCTCTGAGAGTATAATTAAATCCTCCTCACTGACAGCACTATAAAAGACAACAAAAACATCTAAAAATTCATAAATCCATATTGATATTAATTGTATTAACAAGGATTTCTTTTTTAAAGTTAACCTCAATAATAATATACATTTTCTTGTAGAACTCATGTCTGTTAAGCCATCAAACAGAATTTTATAATTGTTGTTCTTTAAAAAAAATGCTCCAAATTTTATTGTCCGAAACGTGTATTTATTTTGCCCCTTTTCTCTTGGGCCCGGCAGCTGCTGAGCAGCGCCAGAAGGACATTGCTCTATCCCCCTCTTGTTGAACGCCAAACAGGGAAGCAGCAACTACCATTTTTTAACGTCTTTTTGGCCGGGGCTCGAACCCATGACCTCCCGATTATGAAGCGGACGGTCTATCCACTGAGCCAACACATCGGTAAGGTTGGTAAAAAGGTCAGGTTGGCAATCGTGATGCAACTTCAATGTAATAGATAGAAGTTGCTGCCTGATTTTCAAAAAAAGTGTGGTGAATTGACTTCAAATACATAGACATGGTTAATTTTTTCTCATACATTTTCTTTGCTACAAATTTGTTACACACATAAAAATTTCCACTTCAAGATAAGTCAATTTATATCAAAACATAATAAAAATTGCAAAATTATCCACTCGCAAATTTATCAAAGTAGTCCATAATTGCGAAAATATCTGAACGCTAAAATATTGGCTTATACAGCATTTTGTAAAAAGTAAAATCTTAACATTCAAATGCTCATAACTTCTTTATTTTTCCCAATTTTTTGCTCAAACTTTCATTGATCAGTTTATTTGATTTTTTCTGTGGATGCAATTTAAAGATTTCTATGGTTTCATTCTCCTTTGGGCAATTCCATTCAAAATGCATTTCCTGTGAAACAGCAAGCAAAAATGTGTTGGTAACTAGCGTTACATTTTTTGTAACATCAGTTACTGACACAGATCTGCTTGCCGTTGGTAACTAGCGTTTCATTTTTTGTAACGTCAGTTACTGATACAGATCTGCTTGCCGTTGGTAGCTAGCGTTACATTTTTTGTAACGTCAGTTACTGACACAGATCTGCTAGCCATTGGTAAATAGCATTTCATTTTTTGTAACGTCAGTTACTGACACAGATCTGCTTGCCGTTTCACAGGAAATTCATTTTGAAATGATTTTTTTTTTTACACAATTCCTTCCTAACCATTAACTTATTCAGCTGTATTAATTTGAAGACAGATGTATTCTTATTTATGAAATTACGATACAAGCAATCTAGAAAATGTTGGGGTTTTTTTTGTAACGTCAGTTACCATGGAATTTCCCCTTTTTAAAATCACCAAGAAATAGACCAGACATACCTCTCTGGGGTGTTTGGTCCAGGGTTGGTTTCGATATCTCCAGATCTCATCAGCAGAATCATTGATAGATAGAGGTTAAGAACTAGCCATGATGAAAGAAGTTCTCCAGAACCTTTAGTCCATGTGAAAAAGGAGGATGAACTCAGCATCAACTCTGGGAACAAAAACAAATTAAAAGATCTATAAATATTAATTACTTTCCTTCTTTCTTTTTTTTTTTTTTACTTAGTCAGGAAGTGCATTGAAGTCAGGCCTAAGGATATAAATATATACAGTGTGTTCCTAAAAAAAGAGGTACGAAGTTCAAGGTCAGTCATTCCAAAGTATATGGTTTATTCTTTGATTTGTTTTCTAGAATAATAAGTCTCATCAGCTTTAATTTGAGCACGTTGCTGACGTCTAAATTGTAATGGTCACAGAGTTAGGGTCCTTTGAGGTAATAGGTACAAAACACCGTTTTTTCAAGTTTTTGGTTTTTGGGTACGAAACAAATTTGTTAGTTTTTGGTTTCACTCGTTTTGGGGTATTTTTTTCACACAAGGTTTCATGAAATTCATCTCATTTCCAAAGGAACCACTGCAATGAGATGGGTTCACTAATGGCCTCTGGAGTCGTGGTGACGTCGTGGTGACGTCTCTGAGATTCAGGGCGTCGTGGGAAATCGAACAAAGTCTGAAAATTGTCAATCCTGTTCGATTTCTTTTAATCGCTAGCAAGTTCCGACAAAGTTTTGAGAAGTCGTGATACTTCTGCATATTTAGGGGACGTCCGGCAACCACCGAGACGTCACAGAGACTTGCTTGCGTCTGAAAGAAGTCTACTAAAATATTGAACATGTTGACATTTGTTTGGTTTTCTCGCGACTTCCTGGAGACTCAGGATCGCGCGATGTGACCTCTCCGAGACTCCAGAGACTCAAATTAAGAACGGATCTCATTACCAGTGAGAATCACTTAGCAAGAAGATGACATTTCATTGAAACTTGCTGAAAGAGATCCAATTGACACCAATTATAAGAAAGTTTGTTTCATACCCGAAAAACCACAAACTTGGACAAAAGGGTTTTGTACCTATCGCCTTCAAAAGACCCTAACTCTCGTGACCCATTACACTTTGTACTCAGCAATGTCTCAAATTAAAGCTGATGAGTTACTTAATTTTTAGTAAACGAACACAAGAATAACCATATACTTTTTGGAATGACTGACCTTTGAACTTCGGTCCTTTTTTTGGACACATGTATAGTAAATAGTGTAGAAAAATACGCGTCGTCATGATAGATCAGTACCCACGTGACCTCTTCAAAAAGTTATTTGTACATATGTACAATATAATTTCGGTTTTTGTAGGGAAAAGCCCGTGTTAAATGAATGGGAATTCTATCGATTCTATCGATGCTTTGTTGCGCGAGCGCGTAATAACAGTAATAATGTTGCGAACAGCTTATAACAATGGATACGCGGAGCAACAAATACGTCACAATAGCTAAATTTGCACCAAAAAATTTGGCAAAGATAAAACGAGTGAGGAAAGTCAAAGATCTAGGTCTATTTATATAATAATGGGCCATTCCACGTTAGCGTAAGTTACACTTCAAGAGAAAATACGACTTAAAAGGTCTGCCCTCCTCTTAATAAACTGCATTGGAAGTTTAAATCATATTCATGGTAGATCCTGTGCCATAGACTCTCAAATTTAAGAAACAAAAGTCAGCTCACTGGGCCTGAATAGAAAAAATAATGAGCATTTTAGGAGCGTTACGTAAGTTACGTCAGAGAAAATGGAATCCCAAACCTTTTTTGGGAAACTTGAAAACTCTGTGAAGTGCTAAGCTTTCATGACTAAACTTTATCAGAAATCAAGAGGGTAGACATGGAGCTAACATTTTCAGTTGAAATTAGGACAATCCAATCACCCATATTTTTTATATGAGCCCATCATCGCCGTTACGTAAGTTACAGCTGAGCGTTACGTAAGTTACGCTGTCTGAAAAATCAATGAAAAAAATATCTACTATCCAATTGTTTGACTTAATTTATGATTAATTTTGTAGAATGAAATCATAGGAAACCAAAACTGAAAATTTTATTGTTTTATCTTCTTTAGTTTTAAATATATTTGCATCATAAGCAATCAAATTCAAGTGTAGTCCCACATGTACATAATTTTGTGGGAATTTTGTAAATTTCAATAATTTTTTTAGCTTCATTTTTGGCTATAAAATTTGAATGATAATGCACTTGAATTGATATAACTTATCTCTTTCTGTAAGTTTCAGAAAGTTTAACAAGCAATTTTTCCACTGAGTACACTGATGTAAACTTACTTAATTCTGATGTGTATTACGTAGCTTACGTAAGTTTTTACAACACTTTTGGCAGTGGTATATCCTAATGAAGACTTACTTTAATGTTATGCCTTTTTCACTATGTTATTTTAGCATACTAATCTAGCTTTCGAAATGCTACCAATAATTAATTCTATTCAATGTAATTTTGAGTAATAAAACTTTTTGTTGTTTTTGCGTTACGTAAGTTAAATCTTAAGATGAGGTTCTTTTTGTTTAAAATTTTTTCGAAAGTTGCATTTGTCTGGTAAAATATGATATGGATTTGTTAAAATAACTAACTGTTGATGAATAAAAGTTAAAAAGAATCAATATTGTAGTCACAATTATCATATTGTGGTGTTATCAAATTTTCTTTAAAATTCAAATTATTTCCCTCACTTAAGCATTAGATATAACTGAACCATTTTTGGTAGCGTAATAATTATGCGAAATCAGTTTTGGATATGATTTTTGTGGGTATTTATCTAAAAAAAAGCTACATTTGGGTCAAATAAATAATAAATGCCAATTTTACTTTTTGGTTGCTCAGGACCACTTAGAAAGATAAGAAGATAGAGAAATAGTGAACCTCCATCTTACACGCAAACATTACTAAAAGGACTAATAATAGATACAAATAATAGATTATTCCCTCGTGCAGATTCTACTTCACCTCGGCTGCGGCCTCTGGAGAAACAAATCTTGCACTCGGGATAATTTAGCTATTTGTCGTACCTATAATCAGTATATTGCGCGATGAATTGTACACTATTTATATATATTATTTTTTTACTTTTTTTTTTTTTTTGGGGGGGGGGAATCTATCACCAAACCATCTTCCAGCAAAAAAAAAAAACTTCTCATCTTGCAAAAGTGGCATCAATCTGAGTGAAGGCATAAGATAAACACAAAGCTTTGCCAATTGCAACATTTGTCAATAGCCTTTACAATTGTAAGGTCAGGCAAAACCCCCCCCTATAATAATTTATGCAATGCCACTTAACAGACCTGGGGGTCACTCACACAGATGAATAGATAAAACGCAAGCGTGTACCCAAAAAGCGTCGAAGGGTCTGTTTTCAGCTTTCGGGGCATCCTCGACGCTTTCGTCTAAAACTAAGGTTGTTTTTTCATTCAGATCGCCATTTTCATAAAAATAGGGGTGTTTCCAGCAGGAATTGCCGTTTTGAGGTCACAATTTCACGATGTTTACGCCATTTAGGGTATGTTTTTCCCAGTCAGACGTCGAAAAATGGTGCACTAAATCTGACTACATGCAATGAGACGTTTAGAGTCCATTTTCAGGAGGCGGGGACACGCATGGGTAGCACTTTTTCCTTTGAGTGACCCCCCCCCCGGGAACCAGACACTGCAAATCAGCTCTTCCTAAAAAATGTGTGCACTTGAAGAAATGTAATAATTTCCAGGCTAGTCTTTTAGCCGTGCTGAATCGGACAAGATGTATGCTGCTGATGACGCATTACAAATTTTTAAACTACAGGTGCCGAGACATTCGGAGACAATTTTTCATTTTTGCATCACAGTCAAAATAAAGAAAGACGACAGTCATCTACGAAGAATCAAAGAAGAAGTCTTATGAGTAGGGTCTACTACAAAACAGATACAACCAGATTACAATTATTTGAACTCCTCAAAGAAACATATTATAAGAAGTATTGTAAAAAGATAGCAAAGCCTTCAATTAACTTTTTATGACAAGTTATAATTTTGACTAAATTAACACAGCTTGGAGAAAAGAGGCACGCGGTACCCTCACCCTAGCTTTCATGGGATATACATGATATACACAGCACATAGACTCGACTGCGTATACGCTCTGCCCGCAGTAAAGGAGGTCTAAATCTACCTACAACCATGACAATATACTTCAGTTCACTTTATTTGTGATTTATTTATACACATACTTGGCCTTATCGTCGTTTCGGAAACCACTCGCTCAAGTGCTTGTACACAAGTGAATGGGGTGGAAAGAGGAAACCAATGCGTGTGACTGAATGAAGCGCTGCTGTACAAAGTGAATGGTGGTTTCCTCAATCACGATTATGCCGCATACTTTTTACAATCAAGTTACAGTAACACTCGTCTTCATCAGACATCAAGTTTGTCTTGAAACAGGGAATTTCACTAGTCTAGGTACTGTTTGGATATGCGTGGCTTGTTTTACGAGTACGATGAGGCTGGTAGATGAAGAGGTCTTCACAAAGATGTTTATGATAACGACATGTTTATTCTCAACCTGAAGCTAGAATACTATTTACATCTGATATGCGATATAGCTATGGTATCCGCTAGTAGTATAATGACATAGCGAATAGTATATCGCAACATCCCCCTTCCTTTGTAAAGAGGCAGAATGTGTACATTCAATGTTTGAGTATACAACAATATATATTGTTTTGATAACAACATTTTTGGTATATATTGTTTTGATATCAATATACTTTGGTTTCTTTTGGTAGCCTGTTAATTTTGAATAATTGTTTTTTTCAATGAAATAAAGTTCAACTGGTTTGAGTAAGTTATAACTGTTTGCATTTTCAATTTGACATAAGTTTTCCTTGGATGCAAATTGAATATAATTTTTGGTATAACTGTTTTGATTTACAAAATCAATAAGTTTTGGTAAGCATATGATTCCAGATATTATGCTTGTTGTCATACCAAGAATATTGTACTGTACACCGATTATACATGCAACATTAATAATAAACTTTTGAATTGAAAACTATATGCGTCTTCAGTCTTCTTTCGATTTCTTTAAGAGTGTCTTCTGTTTTCTCTCTTCTTTCGAAATGTTTTTTAAAGTTATCAATCTTCTATCAGCCTCGCTGGTTTGCGAATTGTTCGACCATACCTCGTGGTTTTCGAGTTTGTCACTTGCTTTCGAGATTGATTGTTTTGAGTTTCCAACACCGACGTTGGTTGTTCGTTGTCGTTGTCCTCTGGTGTGGTATCTGCGGTGTGGTCTTCATCGAACCTTACACGTGTCGGAGTTGGGTTTGCTGTTGGGATTTCCCTCAGGTGGGATCGGTTTCGTCTCAGGATTCCTCCGTTGGGTGTTTCGATTTCATACGACCTTGGTTCATCGCAGACTTTGGATACTTTGGCTGGTATCCAAGTGTGATCTTGGGGGTGTAGGGCTCTGACAGGTTGTCCCACATGTAGAGCTGGAAGTTCTGATCCTGCATGCTGGTCATGCGTTTCCTTCATCTTGTCTCTGCGGTTCAAGAGATGATCTGTAGTGATTGATTCTCTTGACAGATGATGACTTGGAAGTGTTGTCCGGATCGGTCTCCCAAATAACATTTCTGCAGGCGATCTCATGTGATTGTCTACTGGTGTTGCTCTTAGATTCAACATGGCTAGTTGACTATCTTGGCCAGTCTGAGAACACTTTGTCAACAGATTCTTGACTGCATGTACGAACCATCCTTTCTGCTAGTCCGTTGGATCTTGGATAGTGCGGAGAAGATGTGGTGTGTTGGATTGACCACTTCTTACACATGTCCTGGAATGGTTTCCCGACAAATTGTGGACCGTTGTCAGATACGATCTCTTCTGGTGGACCAAATAGATTGAAGATTCCGCTCATCACGTCCGCTACTGCTGCACTTCTGGTATCTTTCAGCTTGTAGATTATTGGATACTTCGAGTAATAGTCAGTGACGAGTAGATATTCCTGTCTATTGAACATGAACAAGTCTGTTCCTAGTCTGGTCCAGGGTGCTGGTGGTACATCATGGGGAAGCAACGGCTCTTTCTGCTGCTTTGTTTGGTGTTCCTGGCAAGCATCGCATTGTCTAACGATCGCTTCTATGTCCTTGTTTATGTTTGGCCAGTATACTGTATCACGAGCTAGTCTTCTCGTGCTTTCGATTCCCATGTGACCTAGATGGAGCTGTCTAAGGATGTCTTGTCTAAGTGTCTTCGGTATGATCACTTGACTTCCCTTGAAAAGTATTCCGTGTGACACTCCAATCTCTTCTCTGTACGACCAATACGATCTGATAGGTGTTGGCAGTTCCTGAATAGTTTCCGGCCAACCCTGAGTAACTACTTGCCATAATGATCTGAGTTCAGGATCAGTCATTGTCTCTGTCTGTAGTTGTGCTCGTTTGGTTTGTCCGAAGAAGATTGTGTCGATGTGATGCGAGTTTTCCATTTCGGCACAGATGGATTCTACTCTGACATCTAGTGGAACGTCGCCGTGAATTTCGATCTTCGCGCAATGCAAAGTAATGCGATCACCGTATTGTTGTGTGTGCATATCAAATCTGTGCTGAATGAATGTTGTGTGATGAATACCGAGTACGAATGTACGATACAATCAATGTATGTACAATAACAGCTGTGTGCAACCACTGCCACAGTTAGGTCTGCTATAAATTAAAATCTCTAAAGTTGAACATATACTATTACTAAACTAGTAAATAAGTGAAACTAACTGAAATAAGTTAAATTAATCTGGAAAGTGCGAACGTTAACACAGTAGTCTAAAACCATAATTTATCATAAATTATCTGTGTGTGAGTGTGTGAGTGAGTGATCAACACTACCACTGCATGAAACACCTAACGACATAAACACACGATTGTGAGTGAATCACAGGTGTCGTCAACACCCGTAGGCCTGTGACTGTGAAAGGATAGTTCGTACGTCAACATCTACAAAACGCTAACATAATAACCCTCATCGATTTAAACCTAATTCTTCATTAACACGCGAAGATAATAACAAGATGAGTAGTAGTGGTAAATATCCAGAGTTTAACTGGGAGGCACCAGACCTGCCCGACGAGTTTAATATGTTCAAGCAAAGGATGAATCTAATATTTGCAGACCAAGAGGTGGTAGATGAAAAGAAAAAAGCCATAAAAATAAAGATTGCAATAGGCAATGAAGGATTACGAAGGGTCAATTCGTCTGGTCTAACGGAGACAGACAAGGAAAAACCAGAGAAACTGTGGGAACTTCTCGAAGCACAGTTGAAGGTTAATATCAATTAAACTTACCTGTCACCAGTTCCCGTCGCATTTAGGTCGCAAAGCAACTGGTCAGTGTACAGTGTGTTCCTAAAAAAAGGTAAGCGAAGTTCAAAGGTCAGTCATTTCAAAAGTATATTGGTTATTCTTATGATTTGTTTACTAAAATACTAAGTAATTTATCAGCTTTAATTTGAGACATTTCTTACGTTCATATTTTCAAGGATCTCAGAGTTAAGGACCTTTGAAGGTAATAGGTACAAAACCAATTTTTTTCCAAGTTTTTCATTTGTAGGGTACGAAACCAACTTTTTACAAGTTTTTGGTTTCATCGTTTTGGGTTTTTTTCCACACAAACTTTCAATGAAATGCAATCTCTTTTGCCAAAGGACCTATCTGACTGGACCTATGAGACTCGCAATTATGAGTCTCTTTGAGTCGTGGAGAAGTCGTGGTGACGTCTCCTGAGAATACAGAGCGTCGTGGGAAAATCAAACAAAAGTCAAACATGTTCAATCTTTTAGCAGACTTCTAAACATTTGTCAGCCCATTCGACTTTTTTAAATCTTTAGCAAGTTTCAACGTCTCTCTGACGTCGTGTATAATTAAGGGACGTCACGGCAACCCCGCGAAGACGTCACCGAGACTTGCTCGCGTCTTCAACTTCAAGAAGTCTACTAAAAGATTGAACATGTTTGACATTTGTTTGGTTTTTCCCACTCATGCACTACACTCGGATGATATGATATCATCCTCGTGCCCTCTGCCATTCAGGTCTCGAGCGTATCGACCTCGTAGCAATGAGTGAGCGCGATGAGGACAGAAAAAAAAAAACCCTTTAATTTAGATCTACCCTTCCAATCAACTTCTATTAAACAACTTTAATTGTTATTTAATGGGCTCTTAACATTTGTAAAGGCATTGATATGAAATGTTGTTAAAAAATATGCTGAAATAAAAAGGAGAAATAAGAAGAAAAAACTCACCAATTTTCAGCAGTTCTCCGAATTTTGCGCCACTCCAGCTGGTATGGTAGCAGAGAGAAAAAAAATGAAATGGAAATTGCTGCCTAGCCTGCCTGCGATCGTGCGTAAGCTAAGTGTGCATGTAAACATGGCGTAAAATAAACAAATGTTAACCTACCTTCCACACTTTAGTATTTAAAAAAAAAAAAATAGTTTTAGTTTTTTTTCTGGCCCTCGGCCCGCACTATCATAGGTCATCATGTTTTGGCCATAGGGGTGGTGTTCAGTGCCTAAATGGGCCGCCGTCAATTCCCCCCCCTCTCTTTTTTTTTTTCCTCCTTAACTTTTTTTTTTTTTCTGGGGGGGGGGCTTGGACGAGATATTATTCTCTCATGGGGGCCGGAAGAGCTTATCTTGTTTACTTTCTTTGTCTTATACTCATTAATTTCCCTCTTTCTTGGTACGATTCCCCAACTTTTTTTTTAGGGGTGATGAGGGGTTGGGGTGCTGGGGTGGGACGAGAATATTTTGGTAATGGGCCCGGAGGAGCTTAGTTTGTTTACTTATCATTGTATTGTACTTTTGATAATCGCTATTTCTCATGTGTTTGTAAATAAAAAATTAAACTATAATGAAAACATCTAAACTGTCTTTGTCTCTGTTTTATCATTTATTTCTTTTTTAAGCTAATCGTGCATACATTAAGCGCATTCATTGGGGTGGGGACAACATGGTAGGAAATTTAGGCCTACAATGCCCTGTAAATCTTGAGTAGAATTTGGACTTATCCCCCCACCAAAAAAAAACAAAAACAACAAAACAAACAAAACATATACAATGAACTAAAGCAAAAAAAAAAAAAAAAAAACTGCATCGATATCAACCAAAAGTAAAAAGAGAATACGAGCTTTTATAATTGTACATGCGTACAATTTATCGTGGTAATGTACTGATAGTGATTTTAGATGCAAAACAGTAATGCAGCAATATGGGCTACAGGAGAGAGAGAACAAAACTGAAACGAAAAGAGAGAGTGAAAATAAAACTTTTTTGACAAAAGAAGAAATTGAATTGTTGTAATGTGATGAATTTGACATTCAATTACCTTTATAACAATAACTCTTTGGGGAACTGTCTCAGCCTATACATGAAAAGCATTTGGGAGAAAATCAACCAATATTATCCTGATAATAACTAAATTTGGACTGGAAACAAAAAATGAAATTGTGGTTTGCATGAGAATATGCGATGTTTTATTCTTTAGACCCACATTTTATACAGTTGATTATATTTACTATGGTCATAAACTTTCCAGAACATGTGAAAATAAATTATGGGAGTTTCGACCTTTCGGATGAGTCTTGGGAGGATTCATAAGACGTTATGTTTTGTTATGTTTTTACGTTAATTGCCCCATTGCGCACGGCAGCGGAAATTGAAAATTTGTGATGAGCGCGGTGCGTCTGTATGTGTCGGCTTGGATAGAGTTTAATATAATAATAGACGTCCTAGCTAATTGTCTAAATTGCCCAATTCAAACAAAAAACCCGGATATTTTACGCAATTGTATAAAGTGCCACAAAACGCGCCACTGGCGCTTACGCGCAGAAATTTTCAAAATTCTGAAATGGCCTGAAACCATAGCTTTGTAATAATATGGGGTGTGATTTTGAGCATTTTCAATTTTTGACCCTTACCAACTTTTGAAAATTTTACCTGTTAGCAAGCATTTATTCAAAGGCGTCGAATTATTTTTGTTAGGAAATGAAGCTCTTCAATTTGAGACAGCCTGATCTCATTTGGACAAAATTTTTGACTGGACCAAGCTTTCTGGACTTGTAAAAAAAAAAAAAAAAAGAAAAAGGAGCATTTTGCAATTGACTGGGTGTATCCAACTCTGAAAAGATAATTGGGGGTTGCCGTGATCCTGAGAATTATTCAGGATTTTGTGTAGGCACGTTTTTGGCCAAAAATGGCACATTTTTGAAAATTGACCAAAAGTCGCATGCGCGTAGTTCCAACTTGAACAGACGATCATTTCGTTATGAATAGTCTAAAAAGATAGTGATTATGGTGTCAAATTGTTGTGAATATTATCAGATTACTGTAAGAGCAAAAAATCGACGATCTGCAGCTGCTTCTTCGCACGTACGGCGCATATAAGCGCGCAAAAATGCGTGTGCGCGCAAATTTTCTTTGAAATCTTAAAATGACCTGAACGTACTCTAATCAGTCCATAAAGTGATTTTGAAATTTTTAATTTTGCGCGCGTGTAAATTCCTTAATCGCGTACTTACGCCGCGTGCAGTTATGTTTAAAAAGTGCCTTCAATTTGAAGTTTATGTGTACTAAAATGATTGATCAATGATTGTTAGTTATGAAGTTATGATTGATAATGTTGATTTTACAAATGGCGTCTAATGACGTCACATTATGCTAATGACTAGAAATTTTTTTTAGTGCTTCAGAATTTACAAATGATCTATCATTGCTTTGTAAAATTGAAATACTTTAATGCATATTTTTGAGTATCGTGTCTACAAGGAATTGTTACAGAAGAATAAAAAATAATAGAGAAGAAAAAAAAAAAAAGAAGATTCTGACAATAACAAGAGGTGCTATGTACATACGTACATACCACCTAATGAGGCGGCTTGTCCAATGCAAAATACACGTACATTTCCAATGTGATGAAATGACATGCCTTCTTTAAGCGCCAATTTAGACTACAAAGCCGAGGATAAAACCAAATTAAATTTGTCAATGTTGTAGGGAATTGTCTCGGCTACAACATACAGAACATTTGAAAGAGAAATGGCACATATTTACTGAGAAACACTCCTCTTTGTATGAAGATAATGCGTCATTTAGCTGAAATCGGTAATTTTGAAACGCAAATCGAAATTTTGAGTTTAGGAGCCATTATGATAATGTTGCAATGACGATAAGTAATAAATGAGATATGAAATCGCATCTACAACTCATACTCTATCCAACTCTGAAAAGATAATTGGGGGTTGCCGTTGATCCTGAAGAATTATTCAGGATTTTGTGTAGGCATGTTTTTGGCCAAAAATGGCACATTTTGAGAAAATTGACAAAATTCGCATGCGCGTAGTTCCAACTTGAACAGACGATCATTTCGTTATGAATAGTCTAAAAAGAAGTGATTATGGTGTCAAATTGTTGTGAATATTATCAAGATTACTGTAAGAGCAAAAAATCGACGATCTGAAGCTGCATTCTTCGCCGACGTCTTTACAATTTGAAGTTTATGTGTACTAATGATGATTGATACAATTGATTGTTAGTTATGAAGTTTATGATTGATAATGTGATTTTAGCAAATGGCGTCTAGATGGCGTCACATTATGCTATGAGCTAGAAATTTTTTTAGTGCTCACAGATTTTGCAATGATCTATCATTGCTGAAATTTGAAATCTTAATTTTGCTTATTTTTTTTGAGTTTTCGTGTCCTACAAGAATTGTACCGAAGAGGTAAAAATGAAGAGACAGAAAAAAAAAAAAAAAAAGATCTGACAATAACAAGAGGTGCTTATGTACATACGTACATACACCTAAAATAAAAAATTATAATATTATGAGAGGGCGGGGAAGGGGCTCAGCAAGCTTTTCTCAGCAACATGTACAAACACAAAAGTTTCATATCACATTCTGGATTTTTTAAGCTTGTTCATCCCCCACCTTCCACCACTTTGCGAGCCTTCAGCCCTTCACTTTAAACATTTAGAAGTCACCAGGCCTCGATGCTAACCTCATAGCTTTAAAAAAATAAACAAACTTTTGTTAATACTATATTGGTATGTTTTTATTACTAGGGCCCTAACTAGTCTTTTATTTAGTTTATTTATTTTTTTTCATTTCTATTTCATCGCGAGTGGAAGTCAAAGCTAATCATCCTAAAGCAATATAACAAACAAGGTAACTCTGTTGAATGTCACATTCGAGGCTCGTGGAGGATGACAGTCGTCGAAACTGCATAGAGCCTTTCGACAAAAGAGGGGGCACATTTATCCGCGCATTAAATTACTTGCTTGCTCTTGGT
>CALNVZ010000174.1:60132674-60145152 GCA_940671915.1 Paracentrotus lividus
GATATACCATTAACCCACCATTGACATACCATTCATCCACCAATGGCCTACCATTCACTAAGAATGGTACATGTATGACTATGGTGGATATCAATGGTATATCAATGGTGGATGGCAAATGGTATATCAATGGTGGATAATGAATGGTAAGTCAATGGTGAATGTATGGTATATCAATGGTGGCTACAGAAAACATTCAATGACAGATGGCAGAGTGCAATAAAACATTTAACACCAGTACATTAGTACCAAGTACGTGAGCCTGCAAAAGAAGTTGTAATATATGTGCACACAAATTTGATAAACTAGTACAGAACAATTTAATACAATAGTAGCTCGAGAAAAAATATACAATCCATGAATGATCCATAGAAAAGGACTAACATAAAAGTAAACCCTATCATGTACCAATAAAGAAAGGCTTTTGTCTCCTAAAAAGTACCTACATTTAAAAACTTCATAACATTACCACTACAGTCCACACCAGTATTATATAGTGAACACATAAGCATAGGGTTGAAAAAAAAAATCACAGTTTATGTGCTCATTTTATCAGGAGTATACATGTGCAAGATTGAATAATGAACAAAAATGAATGGAAATAATTTTGAGAGTAAATATGTGTACTTTGTAGTTCAGACGGTTCAGACATGTCAGATGTCAAACATCAAACTCGCACCAAACAGGTATAATTCTTGATAATGAGAGAAAGTCACAAAACTGCAAAACAAGTTAAATATTAAGCTAGTCGTCCTCTGCAGTGATCCACAATTACACAGTTTTGTTTTTGAAGATAATCTTGTCTTTGGTGATGAAAGAAAATATGTTTTCACACATCACCTAAAAATATGCTGAAAGCAATAAAAGTGGAGTTATGATGAAATAAAGATACAAAAATTGAGGTAGAGATGTAACATCCTCACTTTGATCAGCCCCAATGCATTGCACTGATATCTTTTTGGCAGTACTATCAGATATAAATATTCTTAAGAACATATGTAGCCATGTCATGAAATCTTCATAATACTATTTTTATGTATATAAATAAAACCATGACTAAGATATGACTGTCTTAGTAAAGATTGGCAAGATATATCAATTGTAGGTTTGTTCAACTAGCAATTTTTCTGAGGAGTAACACACGATACCATATGTTATGTTAATATAATAGAATATACATATATAATAAACCTAATAAAAAACCCTAATAAAGAAAAAATGAATAACATGAATAGGTTGTAATGGCTGTTAACTCCTTACTCATACTGGGCTCAAATTGAACTCGGTACAAACTTGAGTTTCCCTGAGTTAGAGCTTACAAAAACTAGCAGGGACTCATGCTTTCAAATTGCCTCTGTGTGAACAACGCATTACAGAATGTTTCATGAAATGAAACCTAATCGGATGCCCAATGGCAAGTACAATTATTTTGTGTCAAAAATTAAGAAAGAGTTGCAAAAACAATATTCCATGTACTGTATAATATTGTTCCTATGATGGTTCTTATAACAATAGTTTTAGGATAAAATATTATGGTAATAAATTTTTGTTAAACAGTATCATTATTGAGATCTCCCAAAAGTAACTGTAAGCCAGCTTTAAAAATAATTTGACAGATTTGAAAGCCTTATTGAATTCCCTAAATTATGTTTAAATAAACCAAGTAGTTGCTGAAATACAAGGGTTTACATATAATATGTTAATGGCCCTTTCAGCCCTATCTCGCACATCCTTCACAGGATTGACCTGATAATTTGAGCTGTAGTGGTGTGAGATGATTCTTTAACATAAATGCCAATTTCCATTAAATTCAGAGATAAAAATTGGCCCAACGTACGACTAATGCTATTAATGATAACTTCTGTGGAAACCTTGATTTGATGTGCTGTAATGCATTGTCAGCAAGGAAGGTGGAGAAACATTGATAGTAGGGCCAATGCTTAATCTATTTGGTGATTTAAAAAGGAAAGAGCTAAAAGTCAAGGTAACCTGTACGTATGTGACATGATGAATGTTTAGTCACTATACAGTCCGACCTCATCTTTCTTCTTCCCTTCATTCAAGTTGTCTTGAAGTTGTCTTGTCTTGTTGGCCAGCTTTGACCAATCCTCATCTTATTCCGCATCACACTGCTTATCTTTATGCTGAGAGCTCTTGTAATATCACAAGGCCTGCATTAAGAAACAAATGGGAGAGGGAAAATATCAAAGAATAGTACATTAAAATATTAATTTACTATGCAGCAGAGAACAATGAATGAAATTAATGAATTGGGCAGAAAATAAAACATTGTGTACATATTTTAATAACAATAATTAGATAAAAAGTAAGTTTTATATAAAATGAATACAAAGATACTGTTATATGACCCCCTTTGTTGATTGAAACATGTCTACATGCAAACTTGACACCGTTTAGCCCCAAGGAGATGGCAAAGCACAACATCTGATAGGTATAGTATATAACTGGCTGATATGTCACTTCATCAATGAGCCCGACAGGGAGGGGAAGGAGAAAGAAGCTATGGCTATTGTGTTTTATGCCTTCTTCCTTAAAGTCTTGCATATTTTTGAGGATCAGATTTATATCGTTCCCCACAGAAATCAGCAAAAATGTGTACAATGAATTACATTTTATTATTTGGCAAGTGCTGCGAGAAACCAAAATTACAAAATTTCCAACAATTAATTGAATTTAGCAGACATTACCACATAGGTGTTCCTCCCAATGATGAACTTAAGTCCTGCATCAACTTGTCTTTGGGGTGCAAAATCTGACACATTATCAGTTTAACTTGAAATTAACATGATAAATATACATACATTATTATAAAAGATGAAAGCGTATTACTTACAAATAATATCCTGAAGCTGCCAGTTGTCCACGCCAGTAGCATGCTTTTAACCCCTGGTTAAAGAAGTATGCACTCAGACCTCGGCCAAAACAGCCACCATGACACGCCAATATTTGCAGTAATCTGAGCTGTAGCAAGTTTCAACACAACTTTGTATTCAACCAGATTTTAGGAATGGCATAAATGGTCCATGGGAGAATAAAACAATACAATGAAAAATAAATCACCTCTTTTAATGATTTACATGGATCTCGAGAGACACAAGTTATGTGAATAGCCAAATGTTAATTTCGAATTTTGGTGCAAAGGGTGGGGGGGCGGGGGGAGAGGCGGGCGGCGCTAATTCTGACATTTTGTAAATATTTCCCATCATTTTGTATACAGTCAAATAAATTAAAGCAGAATAAGTAAACTAGTTTTATTTGCTAAAGCATGTGAATTATGGGCAACATATATATAAATTTCCATCTGCTACATCCCCTAATATTTGATTATTTCATGACAGTCAAAGGTTGATGAGCATTATCAACGATTCAATTAAAACTTTTTGTGCCAATAATGTATAAATATGTAACCTTGTATCATATCGACACTTTACAAATAATGAACAGGCTGTTGGAAAAATAGAACAATCTATTTTCAAACTAACCCATATTCATCATTTAAATAATGTACAATAATTGCAACCTATGTTTAAATAAAAGGGGAACACTGTATTTAATTACCTGTGATTTCCTGGAGTGTTCAGCCGATGAGGAAGAGGATGAAGACTTAAAAGAAGATTTCCTGAACTTGGTAGTGCGCTGCTGAGGGCCCCCATTCGGAACTGGCTTGTTTTGCTGGAATTGAGGAAAAATAAAATGTCTTTTAATTTACTAACAAATCTTTTTTCACTTATTTTGCATCATCGATATAGTTTTCAAGTTCGAGACCGCAAAACTTCTATGCAGAGATTGGGAACATCAATTTGCTGCATCAAAGAGTTTTTGTTTTAAAATGGTGAAATGCATCTTTTTTCCCTTTTGAGTTTTTAAAATCTTTATCATTATTGTTTTATTAAACTCATAGCTGGCTGATGTAGGCTCAATGTTAGATGTGGTAATTATTTAGGTCCTACACTGTAGGGCCTATGAAAGAGGACTAAATCATTCTTTTTTTAATAAATAAATTTACAGGTTTACAACGGTATTTTCACTGCTTACCTGTGCCGCTGTATCCCATCACTCTTATAGTGCAGCTGCTGGCGTCGACCAGTAAATTTGAGCCTCTCTCGATTAAAGAAGAACATATCGTCACCTGTAATGCTGTATAAATGTGCAAATATAGATTGATTAAAATCATGTTATCAAATACACTCAAAATAGGTGAATGCATCGATAACATTTATAATACCAAAAAGAAGATGACCCTCTCCCCATCAAAGAGTAACTTTAAAAAATAAAAAAAAAACAAGAACAAAAAATGTGCATAGACAAAATGTTTTAAACTTTGAAGCGAATGAAGACTTTTCAATCTTGCAGTTGCAAGCAATTTTACTTAAAACAACATAGAGTCTATAAACAAGTCAACCTGCCCAGTTGGCTCCTGTAGGCCTACTGGGGCGTTGGGCAGTACAACTGAAGAAGAAGAAGAAATATCTATAGGAATTTTCACCGGCGTACTCTACATATTTTACTGAAGTTATATTGTTCAACAAGTATGGTAAAAATGCCCAAGTATGCGCAGTGCCTATGTCTAGGCACCCATGCCACATAAATGAGCAAATTTGATCGAACAAAACACCCAACATCAAATATCATCTTAAC
Organism: Paracentrotus lividus; assembly: GCA_940671915.1. Classification (NCBI taxonomy): domain Eukaryota; kingdom Metazoa; phylum Echinodermata; class Echinoidea; order Camarodonta; family Echinidae; genus Paracentrotus; species Paracentrotus lividus. The sequence goes on from CALNVZ010000174.1 coordinate 60,137,334, forward strand.
CACAACAATCCATTTTGATACAAAGAATTGAGAAAATAATTAACAATGATTATCAATATCAGCAAGTTTCATTTGCTACCCCGAAAATTTCAACAACAAAAAAGAGGAAAGTGCAAAACTTTACTGCGCATGATATCAGAGATGCCAAGTAAAAAAAAAAAAAATGCGTGAGATCATTCACATCATGTTTGAAAGCAGAGCGCATGCGGCACATGTTACCAAATGTGTGCGCACGCAGTTGTACACAAACGAGGCCTGCATGCACGCTCTTAACGATCACCTGCATGAAAACATCGCACTCGCAGGGATTGATGCGCGATCGACAAAACTGCCGACATTTAGGGTTTTGAGGCTCCAAAATGGTAAAAGAAAAAACTATGCTACTTTTTCTCATTTTGCGTGAAACAGGGTGTTCTGCGTGAGATCTTGAGACGGACCCAAAATGCACGATTCTCACGCAAAATGCGCGAGACTTGGTAGCTCTGTGATATGCATGCAATACTGTGCAGACATGGACGCCGACTTGGTTAGAACTAGATCTATCAGTATCACGTTTTGCTGCACAAAATGTCAAGCCCGTCTCAACGTTAAAGTTAAAATCGTTGAACCCCCCCCCCTTTTTTTACATTGTTCGTGAATATAATTTCTTGAATTCTTTCAAACTGATCATTAGAATATAAAGAATAGAAATACATAGATGAATATTAAAGTAATATTTTACATTGTATTGAAATCGAGGTTAGTTTTTTGGTGCATGTGCACAGACTAGGCCACTTCCTTCATACAACAGACACAAAAATGAACATGTGGGGCACACACAAACTTTTATGAATACCTTCTTCTTCTTCTTCTTCGGTTGGATTCCTCCAGTTTGGAGAACTGCAATTGGTGCAGAGGACTTGTTATACATGTACACGATGCCAGGATCAGATGGGGGTAGTACACAGCACAGGGTTTACGTTTAGGCAATGACATTGGTACGTTTAACATGTAAGTCAAGTACAAAACTGAGAGAGGAGTTGTGAAAAGTTGATGGGTTATACCAGTCAGAAATAGATGTGCAAGTGTGGGAGCATAAGCCAAGGAGAGAGAGCTTTGTGAAGCAGTCTGCAGGCATATCCGTTGAGTTTAAGTGTCTTATCCATGATCTTGGCCACTGGGATAGAAGATGGTCTCTGATGGTCGAGTAGAGAGGACACTCGCCTACCAGGTGAATAACGGTCTCCTCTGGATTTCCACAGGGGCAGGATGGGCTTGATGTTGCATTACTGATGATGTGCCTGCGTGAGTTGGTGAGGTAAACGCCACTGAGCAGCTGCACTTTGATGGGAACTGCCTGTCTGAGCATTGGGGGGTGAATGACTGTGGGCAGCATCTTGTGTAATTGGTCAATACAATCCAAAGCAAGAGTGCAAAGTGATTTATTAATCATGCTTAAGTGTCCGGAGAATACAACGGACCCCTCATCCTACTCCAAACAATAAATCTAAAAATAGAAATGAATTTCTATTTTTCTTCGAAAATAAAGACAATGTTAATTGCTGTTGTACAAAATGAATGGAGAGTTGTCCGCCGATGATGTCACAGATGCTGGCCAAATTGCCAATTCAAGGATCCCATCACGCAAGCTATACAGTGTTGTTAAAAATCTTAAAGGATGTTACTGAACACCAAATCTTGTAAAATCATGAAACTACTATGTAATTCTAATGTTTGTAAACGTTAGGTCTTGAACTAATTGTCTCTGATTTTTACGCTCAAATTTTACAGTGTTTACTTCTTGACTTATCAGACCCGCTCTTCCTTCTTCACTGGAACGCTTCTAAGTTGACTCGTATTGGTTACATTGCTCCTTTTAAACAGTTAGGCTTTAATGACATGTTCATTTGACAAGCTGAGTCTACACCATATCTTCTGCGTAACGCAGTCCCCAGTCTGCGCAGTGCTGCGCACGCCCCCCACCCGCTAAACTCGCGCGTCCCCGTGCCGGCATCTATTTCGGGTATTGAAGGAAAACATCAGATGGGACGCATACATTCTAAAAATCAAGAGGTAGTTGTTGTTGAGGTTGGGAACCATGTTAATCATGGCTGCACATCACACGTTTGCTGCCGGCTCAGGACTCGCAGCACCCAATCAGTATTTCACATCGTATTACTTGCAAATTTCAGTGTAGCTTATACGATATATTCCTGTTGTATTCAAAACGGTGATTTCGTCATAATGTCTGGGCGGTTATAAAATTTGCAACACCCATTATGATGAAATTGCTCCCGTCAGTGGAACTGCCAACAGACAATCAATTTTCACATTTCGTCCGTGAACACAGACCTCAACAAATTACCCATCTTTGACTAACGAAAAACTGCGAAAATAATTGATAACAAATGAGTTTCAGCAGTTTCATTTTCCTCCTGAAAAATTTCAATATAGTTGTCAAAAAAGAAATGTCTGAAATTCTTGGAGCTGCGCCTCAGTCAAATTGCGTGCGAGCAAATGAGATTGAAGATGCGCAGCATTTGCGTTGTTCATGTGGCATCTACATTCATTTTGATCTTTAGACCTAAAATTGGCACAGTACCCCGTTTGAAAATCGTCGTAAAGAGACATATGTTTCATATGTTAATATATGATTCTCTTGAGAGATATTATATTTGTTTTCTGAATCATTCAAGATTATGATAAGCACTGATGATCAATAATGCTGCCCAGGATTGATAATTAAGGATAAGGGTAACAAATAGGATGAGTTTTTATGTGTTGGTAGGTAAAATCAATGAAAGATGCCTAGAGGGGCAGAATTTAGAGTGGCGCAGACTTAGGCATCCTTCCTTTCATCGCCTCTGGCTGTTGTGTTGCGCGGGACTAATTACGGTATGTATTCATGGTACTTCGGATAAAACGTTGTCACTTCCAACCGACTATGCAAAAATTGACCCTCTTACGAAGAACTTAAACGCAATTATCTAGATTCTAACGCGTTAACTGTTTGAAATCATCAGTCAGACCAATTTGTTGTTAGTTGTTGGGTCAATTGCACTGTCGTCTAAAATACATACCGTTTATACGCCAACACAACAGCCAGATGCGTGGAAGGGCATCTGCATTCCCAGCATTCTTTCCCCTCGACAACGGCCATTCCACAGTCACCTTCTCAGCTTTCTTAACGATCTCCTGCAGCAATTTATTGTCAAAGTTCGATGCCTGCAATCTCTCTATCCTGATCCATTTTACCTCCCCTACTTCTACCGACAAATCATCAAATTCAATACTAAGTAACGCATAGATCTACTTCGCCATGTTGAATTGGAAGCCATGTGAGGTTAATCGTGCGCAATAATTGTGCATCAAATTAATTGTTGCAAATTTTACCGCCAGAATTAAAAACGGAAACGGAAACAAGGTCAGATAGAACGTGAATATGGTGCATGCGAGGCGCGCGCGCGGAGGCAACCACTCAGCTCCATAGCCAATATAGGCAACCTACGTAGGCTAGGCGCAGGCAACCCGTTGGCGCACGCGCAGCGCAGGTCGGGGTCGGGGGGGGGGGACTGCGGAGAGGCCGAGGAGTCATGATAGCATACAAAACAGTGGTTACAAAACCACGGTCAAACCATTGTTTCCTACCATCGTTTCAAACTATCATAAAACAATGGTGTATACCGGTATATATATGCCTTTGCAACCTTGGTAAAAGGAAGTTTAACCGTGGTTTTATAACCATGGTTTTTGCGCTATCATACAACTGCGATTACAGCCATGGTTCAGAACTATTGTTTTTACAAATCATAAAACCACGGTTAAAACCACTGTTTCATAACCATCGTTTTCAAACTATCATAAAACCATAGCTAAAGTCATGGTGAAAAACCATCGTTTTAAACTTTGGTAAAACGGACTTAAACCACTGTTGCTATCATACAACCATGGTTAAATCATAGTTTTATAACTATCTTTAATGCACTCTCATAAAACTACGGTTAAAACCATTGTTAAAATAATGGTGAATAACCACTTTCAACTGTGGTAAAACGAAAGTTAAACCATGGTTTTATAACCACTGTTCTTATGCTATCATATACAACATGACTTTAACCATGGTTTTATGATAGTGTGAAAACGGTGGTTATGAAACAAAGATTTTAACCAGGTTTTATGAAGTGAAAGAAGACGCAGTTATAAAACATAGATTTTTAACATGGGTGTGGGGGGGGCGGGCACCATGGTTGTTTATGGTATCGTTTTCAAACTTGCTAAAACGAATGTTTAACCATGGTTTTATAAACACGGTTTTCACACATTTTTAAACCACGTTAAACCATTATTTCATAACCATCGTTTTAAAAACTATAAATAAAACCATGGCTCAAATCCCGGTGTATATAACCATCGTTTTTCACCATCATCAAACCATGGTTAAAATCATGTGTATAACCGTCGTTTCCAACCTTGCTAAGACGAATGTTTAACATGGTTTTATTACCACAGAGTTTTTACACATTCATAACCACGGTTAAAACCATTATTTCATAACCATCATTTTCAAAACTATCATAAAACCATGACTCAAATCCTGGTGTATAACCACTGTTTTTACACTTTCATTAGACCACTTTTAAAACCATGGTTTATAACCATCATTTCAAACTATCATAAAACCATGGTTAAAATCATATGGTGTATAACCATCGTTTTCAACCTTGCTAAGACGAATGTTTAACCATGGTTTTATAACCACGGTTTTCACACATTCATTAAACACGGACTGGTTAAAAACCATTATTTCATAACCATCGTTTTATATACTATACTAAAACCATGGCTCAAATCCTGGTGTATAACCATCGTTTTATACACTATCATAAAATCATGGTTAATCATGGTGTATAACCGTCGTTTTCAACCTTGCTAAGACGAATGTTTAACCATGGATTACCACAGTTTTTACACATTCATAAAACCACGATTAAAACCATTATATCATAACCATCATTTCAAACTATCATAACCATGGTTAAAATCATGGTGTATAACATCGTTTTCAACCTTGCTAACGATGTTTAACACACTTTAACGAACCATGGTTTTATAACCACGGTTTTCACACATTCATTAAACCCGGTTAAAAACCATTATTTCATAACCATCGTTTTAAAACTATAATAAAACCATGGTTCAAATCCCGGTGTATATACCATCGTTTTTCACCATCATCAAACCATGGTTAAAATCATGGTGTATAACCGTCGTTTTCAACCTTGCTAAGACGAATGTTTACCATGGTTTATTACCACAGTTTTTAACACATTCATAAAACCACGTTAAAACCATTATTTCATAACCATCATTTTCAAACTATAATAAACCATGACTCAAATCCTGGTGTATAACCACTGTTTTTAACTACTTTCATTAGACCACTTTAAACCATGGTTATATTACCATCATTTTCAAACTACATAAAAATGGTTAAAATCATATGGTGTATAACCATCGTTTTCAACCTTGCTAAGACGAATGTTTAACCATGGTTTTATAACCACGGTTTTCACACATTCATTAAACCACGGTTAAAAACATTATTTCATACCATCGTTTTATAACTATACTAAAACCATGGCTCAAATCCTGGTGTATAACCATCGTTTTTACACTATCAATAATCATGGTTAAAATCATGGTGTATAACCGTCGTTTTCAACCTTGCTAAGACGAATGTTTAACCATGGTTTTATTACCACAGTTTTTACACATTCATAAAACCACGATTAAAACCATTATATCATAACCATCATTTTCAAACTATCATAAACCATGGTTAAAATCATGGTGTATAACCATCGTTTCTCACCTTGCTAAGACGAATGTTTACCATGGTTTATAACCACGGTTTCCACACTTCATTAAACCACGGTTAAAAACCATTATTTCATAACCATCGTTTTAAAACTATAATAAAACCATGGTTCAAATCCCGGTGTATATTAACCATCGTTTTTCACCATCATCAAACCATGGTTAAAATCATGGTGTATAACCGTCGTTTTCAACCTTGCTAAGACGAATGTTTAACCATGGTTTTATTACCACAGTTTTTACACATTCATAAAACCACGGTTAAAACCATTATTTCATAAACCATCATTTTCAAAACTATAATAAAACCATGACTCAAATCCTGGTGTATAACCACTGTTTTTCACTTTCATTAGACCACTTTTAAAACCATGGTTATATAACCATCATTTTCAACTATCATAAAACCATGGTTAAAATCATATGGTGTATAACCATCGTTTTCAACCTTGCTAAGACGAATGTTTAACCATGGTTTTATACCACGGTTTTCCACACATTCATTAAACCACGGTTAAAAACCATTATTTCATAACCATGTCGTTTTAAAACTATACAAACCATGGTCAAATCCTGGTGTATAACCATCGTTTTTACACTATCATAAAATCATGGTTAAAATCATGGTGTATAACCGTCGTTTTCAACCTGCTAAGACGAATGTTTAACCATGTTTTATTACCACAGTTTTACACATTCATAAAACCACGGTTTAAAACATTATATCATAACCATCATTTTCAAACTATCATAAAACCATGGTTAAAATTCATGTGTATAACCATCGTTTTCAACCTTGCTAAGACGAATGTTAACCATGGTTTATAACCACGGTTTTTACACATCATTAAACCATGGTTAAAAACCATTATTTCATAACCATCGTTTAAAACTATAATAAAACCATGCTCAAATCCTGGTGTATAACCATCTTTTTTACACTATCATAAAACCATGGTTAAAATCATGGTGTATAACCGTCGTTTTTAACTTGCTAAGACGAATGTTTAACCAGTTTATTACCACTGTTTTACACTTTCATTAAACACACGGTTAAAACCATGTTATATAACCATCATTTTAAAACTATCATAAAACCATGGTAAAAAGCATGGTTAATAGCCATGTGTTTTCAACCTTGGTAATACAAAAGTTTAACCATGGTATTATACTGTTTTTATGCTATCATAAAACCATGGTTTAATCATGGTTTATAATATATTTTACACTATCATAAAACCATGATTAAATCATGTTTTATAACAATGGTTCCAACCTAGTAGAACGAGAGTTAAACCATGGTTTCTAACCATTGTTTTTATACTACTGTGAAACCATGGTTACAACCATGGTTAATTATTATGTTTTTTTCACCAAAGTAGAACGATGATTTTGTCATGGTTTTATAACTATCGTTTTTTAACTTTCTTAAATGTGGTATAACGATGATTTTTATAACCATGGTTTTAAAACCGTCATAAAATGAACATTTTATCATGTTTTATAACTATGGTATTTTAACAAGTGTATTACCACACTTCCGCACACATTTACCTGGTTATGAATTTAAACCATGGACTACCATCGATCCATTGTAAAACCGCCGCTAACCATGGTTATACCATGGTTACGGTTGTAAAACCATGGGTTTTTTACAAGGCAGTCCCTGATGAAGTCGACAAGCTCTTCTTACGACTCTCGGGAAAGTCCTCCTGCTACCCCATGACAGGATGGAAAGGGACTTCTTGTCCATGCCATTTGTCACATACCATCGAGCAAGACAGTCAAGAGCCTCAGCGAGAAGCTTTCGCTTTACCAGCTTCCCACCATTGAGGAGCTTATCAGTGCCCCCCTCCACATCATACTTGAAGATCATGGTGAGAAATGCTGTTGAGGAGCGGGACGTCCTTACAGGAGGGCCATCACTACAAAGTCGTCGCCCAGCTTCTGAACACCCAGCTGA
>CALNVZ010000174.1:60145252-60211782 GCA_940671915.1 Paracentrotus lividus
GTAATAGGGTGGGCGAATCTGGATCTCAAACTTTTTTTCAACAGAGATTGTTTCTATAGTAATCGAACGTAGAACTGAAAATGACAATTATTTGCATACGATGACGTTTACGCGCTAAAGTGCAAAAAACCAAAATGGCCGCAAAATAGCTATTAATGCCAATTAGTCAACTTTTTATACGATAAACCACTTTTATTGCGTTTTATATCTTTGGTTCAGGGAACCCACATGATATCCAACAAGATAATCTACTAAGTTGACTGTAGTGTAGTTTGGTAGTTAGTTCAGTCAATATCGAGCAAAAATAACCACATATCAAAATACTAATAACACAAACATACTAGGTATATGGTCATGAAAAAATCAGGATGTGAGCTTTTAAACATCAAAATCCATAAAGAACAAATAACGGTTTAATACCTATAAACGTGTGTTGAATGTGGGCAAATACAACTATTTGTGGTTTTGGCATTTAGGACTCAGACTCATTGTACAAAAAAAATCATTGCATTTTGAATTCTAACATCAAATTGACTATAGAAACAACTTGTTTGACATAACTTTTCAGAAAAAAAGGCATTATTATGCCCAACCCTAATAAAGAAAGGTTATTTATCACAGGAATGCTAAGACAAAAATGGGCTATTAGCATTAATTATCGCAAAATTTCCCATATTTTACCAAACAAAAATCTCGATGAATATACGTACACCTAGTCAAGGTCCAATTTCTGGTACGATAATGTCTCTAAAATGTCCCCAGTCGTATCAGGACAATACCACCGGACAATTTACCCCCGGAACTACACCGGACAATTACGCCCCGAGAATTACCGACTTAACCCCCGACATAACCCGAGGAAATTACCGCCGGAAATTACGCCCAAAGCAATTACCCCAAAGAATACCGAATTACCCGGGACAATTAGCCCCGAGGACAATTACTCCCGAGGGACATTACCCCCAGCATTACCCCGGACAATTCCCCCCCGAGGTTACCCCCTGGACAATTACCCCCGAGACATTACCCGGAATTACCCCCGAGGAAATTATCCCGGAGAGTTACAACAGTTCAAACTACCCCCCCGAGGACACCCCTCACAGGCATTGATTGTTGGAATCAAGTGCGCCGCATTTGGAGTCTCGCTCCAGCAGGTTTTGATGAAATTATTTTCTTAATCAATACTCATTTTAAGCTACCTCTTTCTTTTTCTATTTTATATTTCGGTATCAGGACCATAATAACCACCCTATTAATATGTGGTTTTGTAGGGTTATTTCTTTTGATTTCTTTGGAAATAGGCCAAATAGAATTGTAATACCAGTTGCCTATAACCCCCCTAAATAAAATCCACTCAAGTCATCGATTCCTGGGCTTGTAACGTAAACACATACAAATAAAATGCACTCAATTTATTTAGCACGTAGGCCTACTCAAATGGGATGAAATGATAGTGACGTACCAAAAGGAATTAAAAAAGGAATTTTTATGTCACAGGGGAATTGATCTGTTGCTGCATGTGATGGAAAATGGTGGAAACGCACTATTTTTTTTCGGCATCCTCAAAATAACTTAAAATGTATTATGACTTTACACGCTCTACTGGCCACTGGAGTGATCAGCGAAACTCAAAAGTACTATCATCACGAGTGATGATTGATGATGGGAAAATTTCAATTTATCAGTAATCATACATGTAATTGACTTTGACCAATGCTGTTGCAAGATTCTTAGTATATATAATTATTAATATTCTTTAAAAACATTCATTTATAATTATATGCATATAAATCCCCAAAAAAGGTCTCTTTCCTTCATGTGTGTACCAAGTTATTATTAAACTGTACAGATCATTAAGTTTGCAATTTAAGTAGCTAATTAAGTGGTTTATATCCACTAATTTCCCTCGGTCTGATACTAGTACATACTTGGTCTCATTTGACTTGATCTAATGACCACTTCTCGTCTCAAAATCCATACAATTTCAGTGCTATAGCACAACTCCATTCAGCGTTTCAGAATGTGCCAGAATGTCTTGAGATCGTTATTGCAATAGAATGTATCTCAAGCATTAATTTAGATATAAACTTTAAACTCTGGGGATAGTACACCAAAGGTCAAGGGTCACAGGAGTCAACTTGTGAAATTTTATGTATTGAGTTTGTTACCAAAATATCTCAAGAACTAAGTGAGATACATGTATGAACTTGTAAATTAAAGGTTGCTTGTATCACCAGAGGAAGATGATAGAATAGATTTTTAAGGTCATAGGTTAAGGGGCACAGAGGTTAAGTTTCGAAATATTATGTATTGAGATTGTTATCACAATATCTCAAAAACCATGATTGAGATGTGAACTTTAAACTTGGGGAAAGTTTATATCATCAAATAAATCTATGAGGCAGATGTCTTTTATTTGGTTCTAGGACATCTCCCCCGGAGGACAACTCCCCCGGGGACAATTCCTGGAGGACAGCTCCCCCGGAGGACAACTCCCCCGGAGGACAACCCTAACCCTAACCCTAACCCTATGTCCTCCGGGGGAGCTGTCCTCCGGGAATTGTCCCCGGGGGAGTTGTCCTCCGGGGGAGATGTCCTGATACGCTTTTATTTGTAGATATAAATTAGTTTACATGTATGTTTGTTTTAAATACTGGTATTTGACAAACTATTTTGCTGCCATTACCATACTAAACATTACATGATCCAAATTTTCCTTGGAAGATTTTGGTTATCCATGCCCATTGAAATAAAAATTATGTCAATGTTTCTCTAAATTGTAGATATCATTTCATTTTAGGAGAGTCTTACTGTTCAGAGAGAATGTGGTCCATCAGTTTCACATGAAGTTGCAGAACTGATGTGTTCTGTACCCTCTCTGAGGAAAGTTTCTGTAGAGCCTGAAGGGTTCCACAATAACTTCTTCACAACACTTGCTGCCCAAGGACAATACTCAAAGGTATGTACGTAGGTTATCATTTGGTTAAAATTCAAATTTTGTAATTTAGGTATAGGGGTTGTTTGTCATGACAACTGGAGAGAAAGATACGAGAATAAAGATTCTGGGCTTGAATGTATTATAGTGTACATGTATGCATTCACATGTATGCATGACTTTAATGTCTAATTGATCAAGCTAAACACAAACCCTGTGATATTTAATAGCAAAACAAGCCAGTGCACCCCCCCCCCCCCAAAAAATAAAAAATAAATAAATAAATAAATAAACCCAACTTTTAAAGCCTCTTTTTTTTAATTTTTAAAGCTTACATGGCATTGATTTTTATTCTACATTAAAGAGTAATTCATATTCTATTCTATATGATACCAAACTTTTTCCTGTTCTGTCGTGGATGACTGACCTTAAAAAAAAAACTGTCAAAATCACCTTGTACCAAGTTTTTTATTCTGATTATGCATTCATTGTTTGAGGTAAGCCCTCTGGAGTCCATTTGCATGTATATTGGTACAAGGAAATTTTGACACTTATCTTAGCCCTAACTAGTGCTTAGTTATCCATTACAGCACGTGTATAAATTTGGTTTCAATGAACAGAATATGATTTACTTTTCGACATGAAATAAATATTAAAGGTCACAGGCTCTTAATGTTAGGTTTACATTTTTCTGGGATGCACTGTAATATATATATATATATATATATATATATTATACATATAGTGCCTGCTCTGGAGTTGGATTACACATATAGGTCTCTTTTTCGATAAATTAAAATCATGTATTGATACTCTTCCAGATGTTTTGCTTGTCGGCGTTCAATATTGTTAGCATAATGTGTGTCCTATGTATTCTACATTACCCGTTTTACTGGAGCAAAGGAGTGCAATATTGTTACAATATTGAACTCCGCGATGCCATGTATATACGCGTGCAACAGTAAAATGCTGCGCACAACAGCTTATAACAATGCATACACGGAAAAACAATTTACGTCATAATAGCTTGAACAATTTGCATCATAGCTTATAATATCGGAGCAGGCAGATTTTATACTTGGAGTTAACTTCTTTTTTGTTTAAATTGATTGCTGTTGTCATAGAAAATGGTTTGTATGTATGATATTGATAATATTGGATTTCTTTCGTGCTATATGAGATAAACATACCTTGAAACATACCTTGATGGCCACATCTTGCTGTCTTCACGACGAGGGTGTACAGATGAGTGTGGCAGGGTTAAGGAGGCTCTTAGAGCCCACTTAAAAACCCAATTTTGATAATTGTATCTTAAAATGCTGGAGTGTTGGTGCCTCAAGTGTGGACTGTGGGAGTTTATTCCATTGATCTACCCTTCGGCTAAAGAAGTGTTTCCTTATATCCAGTCTAGATCATTGCTTAGTGAATTTAAGAGAGTGCCCTCTGGTTCTAATGTACCCTGCTCTCTGAAAGTAATTGTCCGGGTTCGATTTGTCCATTTGTGTTAAGATTCTGTATGTTTGAATGAGGTCTCCCCTTTCCCTCCTCCTTTCCAGTGTGGTTAGATTTAACCTGGCAAGCCTGTCTTCATAGGATAGGTCATGGATATCAGGAATCATCTTAGTAGATCTTGCTTAGACCTTCTCCAGTATCCTTTTGGCTTTTGTGAGGTATGGACTCCAGGTCTGCATTGCATAGTCCAAGTGTGGACGTACTAAAGATTTATAAAGTTTCAGGATCTCATCCGTACTACCATATTTCCTCTCTTGACCACTGCTGCACACTAGGAAGCAACTTTTAGAGATCTGTTGACAAGAATTCTAAGATCTTTCTCTTCTACTTTTTCTTTTAGTGCAGAGCCATTTAGTAAAATACACTTGATGAGGGTTGTTGGATCCAAAGTGCATATGACTTGTCTATGTTGAATCTCATCAACCATTTTGCTGCCCATCAAGGTGATTGATCGAGACTTGCATGCCTTGTATGTCATCGTCAGTGTGTACAGCATTTATAAGCTTGGTATCATCTGCAAATTTGCTGCTTTTTCATCTAAACTTGGGTCATAGATTCACTTGGGGGACCTTCATGTTATAGTGGCATCGGATGCCACTTGGTAAGGTCAAAGGTCAATTTATTTGAAATGTTAAAGTTTACCTGCAAGACTTGCTTGTGACACATGACTTGCCATCTGCTGGTCCAATGGCAACCAAACTATCCACTATTCTGTAAATTCAGAAATTGGCATGAATTTAAAAACATGTGAATATATGAACATGCTTTCTTCTGCCTGTTTTGAATGTGTTCAATTTGCGCTAATCGTACGTATGATCTGTTGATGCACTATTCTTGCGAACATGTTGTGAGGCCACTCAGCACCAAAATTTAACCACATGAAGATAGCATTAACATTTCTGAAGTTGAAATAATAAAGTTCTACCCTATACTTGAAATGAACACTTCATATTTTTATAGTAATTTCTACTTATTTTGTAGACATCCACTCCAATTATAACGGTTTATATCCACTTGGTCTAAGAGCAGTTGGTCTAATTCTCCATTTGTCTAATACAAAATGGGCTTAACCCATTTCTTCTAATAACAATTCGTCTCATAGCCAAATGGAAACTGCCTTTTTTTTCTAATGCCCGAATAAATATATTTGGTCTGTTACCAGTCACTGGAAATGCACAAGTGGTGATTGGCCAAGTGGACAATAGCCGAACTAGACATTAGATGAAATGGGAATTAGAAGAAATGGTAAATAGGTGAAGTAGTAATTATACCAAAAGGTAATTAGATGAACTGGTTGTAGATTGGACCATATGGGATATGAGGTGAAATGTGGACATATTTAAAGTTGGTTTAGACCAAGTGGCAATTTACATGTACCATTATAACAATTAAGGTACTCGGGACCAAACCACTTGGTTTACCTATTTCATTCAATTTAAGTTTGCAAATGACTGTTTGTATTTAATTCATATGAATAGACAATGTTGAAGATGTGATTTCTATGATTTCTATTTATATGAGTTCTTCTCCTTCCAGATCCAATCTGTTGCAATTCAGTTTGATGGTAGATACCGAGTCTCTACACCAGCCTCATCTAATTTAGCTGGACTACGAGCATTTAGTAGCTTGCCTAACTGGACTGAGCTGACACTGAATAAATTGAGTCATTTCCAAGATGAGTTCTTGTCAAAATGGAAGTCAGTGACATCATCCACGAAGGTACAGTAAATAGTACAGTCCAATTGTATTGATAACAGTCATGAAATTGTCAGGAGGTTATTTTGTAAATTAGAAACATGATTCTAAATTTCTATTATTATCATGCTTAAATGACTGAAAGCCTGATTTTTTTTTTTTTTTTTTTTTTTTTTTTTAAGTACTTGCTTGTTTTCAAGTGTTAAATTATTGAACTATCTAATTGAGGTAGATGCCATAGCCCCCCTTTTTCACTTGTTATTCCGTAAACAAATAAAAACCTTGTGCAGATAAGAAGTCAAATCTCTCAGGACTGGGCAAATCCCTTGGGTAAGGCAATTTTTGAGATGTGCGAGTCGAGGTGTAACTCAAAGAAATATTGACCTACAGATTGTGGGCATCAGCGCCGTAGAGCTGACACAAATAGGGGCCTACATTGTTATGGAACATGTGAACATCAAAGGTGGGAGCCGAGGCAGAAGAATAGTATATGTAGTAGATATGTCTAATGATTTTCAATGTTTTCTTTTGTCTATCTAAACACAACACAAAAACTAAGTTCCCCTCTATTTCAGATTGCAAATAATTTTTTAACAGGTGAAATTGAAAAATGGTCAAATTTCCACCGGTTGAGTGAGCATTTGGTTAAATTACAAAACTGCAGTTTTTGTGAATTTTACGTGGTATATTCGATAAAATATGATGGAATTCCTGTTTTGGAAGTGTATTTCCGATTTTGTGCTAACAATTCATGGTTGAATGAACACATAAATCAACCAAAAATAGATCATTTTTAATTATGATCAGATATTACAGTATTTTTAGCACTAAAAATCATCTCAATTACATTTTGTTGGTTATGTTTATAACCTTTGGACATGTTTCAATGATTCTATGGCACTTATTTTAAAATTCATGGTTCAGTGAGCATGTGAGACGAGAAAAGCTATTTTGCCATGTATGGAATAGAATTAAAAATTTTAATTTGATAAACAGCATGATTGTTTTTGGGAGTACATCTGATTTTATTTTCACAAAAATCCTGATTGTTCACGCCTCAGTGGGCACAAAATGCAGAAAATCAAGCAAAATGAGAACAAAGTGTACGTGCTCCTTTACGGTGTCAGTGACTTACCGGATATGTAATTTGAACCAAGATCATTAGAGATCAGTTGAAGCTATGTGCCAAGTTTCGTGAAATAACTCGCAGACAAATGGACAAAAATTAACAATGAAAATATGCCACATTTCACTTCTTGTCTGTACATAAAGTCAATGGAGGAGGAAATCAATACCTGACAAATTTGAAATTCAGCCTATTTTCATTGATGATTTTATTGATGATGTTAATTCCCCCCCCCCCCCCCCCCCCGGCATGTCGACAGCTTCATGTGTTACCGAGTTCTTGCGTGAAACGTCGAGGGGGGCGGAATCCGCTCCCCAGGCCATTTAGGGTTAAAATCAGTCACATGGTAGCTAATAAAACTACCAACACGAACATGTAATTAGATTTTTTTTTATTTCACCCGGTTAAAAAATTATTGATATCTGAGATAGAGGGAACTTCCTTTTTGTGTTGTGTTTAGATCCAGTCTCTCACAATCAGGCTTGCTGGTTACCAAGTCTCTGCATCCGCCTCACATGACCTGGCAGTAGCATTGAGTGGTATGCCAGACTTGACTGAGCTGACATTGGATAAACCAGAGCTTTTGCATGATGAGTTCTATTCCAAATGGAAGTCAATGACATCATCCATGAAGGTAAATTAAGCTACATGTAATGTAGTTCACCAAAATATTATTGATATGAAATAATATGAAAAAAGGAGCAAAGAAAATGGGATTCCATCAGGATTCGAACCTGAGACCTCCTGATTACTAGACAGGTGCTCTACCGACTGAGCTATGGAAAACCCATGTCAATATCTATCCCTGAAACCTGGGGGGGGGGGGGGGGGGTCATTCAATAACAGCTAAAATCAATCTCAACTGGGATAAAATTAATTTTTAGGATCAGTGTTAGGATCACTATGTTACAGTTCCATAGGTCGTAGTTGGGATTGATTTTAAATCTTAGTGAATCACCCCCCTGCTGTTAACTTTGTAATGCTCAAGTGATCAGAACCTTGCATAAACCCGAATGATAGAAATCATCTTGGGGATGTATGCAGTGGATCACGCTGAAGTGATGCAGCTCCTCTTCCTCATGGTAAGCCCACATCCTTCACTCGAACTGAAGATTATTTTAGGCTGTGTGCTGCTGTGCAGGTCAGGTGCTCTTAGTGCATCAAAACCCAGAGTAAACTGAATTGAAGTGCAGTAGTGCTTCCACGTGCAAGTAAAATTATATCATTGATTTTCCTATGCCACCAGCCTCACCAAAAGGCTTCTGTTGTCGGGTGGGAGTATATCCCATGTTCTTACTGTCCGTAGGAGAAATGAGTGAATGTGGTAATTGGTACCGCTGAATGGTATTTAGTATCCTTAACCCTTTGTGTGCTACGGGCTTCCACAGAAGCCCAGCGCGTTGTTCACTCCGCTACGATGGGCTTCTACAGAAGC
The DNA here is from genome assembly GCA_940671915.1 of Paracentrotus lividus. Taxonomy (NCBI): domain Eukaryota; kingdom Metazoa; phylum Echinodermata; class Echinoidea; order Camarodonta; family Echinidae; genus Paracentrotus; species Paracentrotus lividus. Next base: position 60,153,956 of record CALNVZ010000174.1, read on the forward strand.
CGAGATTTGTGAAATATATTTTGATTAAGTTTTCCAGCTTTTTCGTAGTTTCTATCTACTAAAATACTTGGCACCATTTCCTTTATACATTTATTTTGATTACACATTGAAAAAAAAAATTGAGAAAAAGGGAAATCATTTCAACTTTACCCAAAGTTTTCGTTGTAATCGAAAGGGGGAAAAAAATTCCCTACTCTTCTGTGAGGCACATGTACGCGTGCGTTCCTGATCACGTGGTTTATTCTTTTGGCTTTTTGCACCGTTCCAGTCAATTGACAACATAAACTCTAAACACTAACAACATCCTGTCAGCACGATATTCTATTGACACGTTGCAGATTTATGCTTGTATTTTTACCAACATTTCTCAACATAATAAAAAATAAATAAAAACAATTTAGCTCACCATTCACTCTTTGCTCTTTTCAAAGCGAAAAGCCCAATTAGTGCTTGGGCGATGCACTCCCCGAACAAAAGATTGTCATGGCGACCGCTCAAAAGATTTATTTCTGAAAGAGCAGGATTCAGGATGTCATTAAGCCCTTGAATACAAGGAGGATTAGTGTTTATCAGAAGGTTGACATACTACATGTACATGTAAATACTTTTACTTTTTAGAAATACAAAAAGCTCTTATGAATACATTTTAGCAAGAGTTTTGATGGCACTGATTTTCGTTTGATTTCAACTGAACCGTGTATCTCATAAAATAAAATAATGTTGACTCATTTATTGATATCACAGGCGCTTATAAAACCGCAGGAATATGAATTTACATGTAAATTTCAGTGCTTTATATATAAATAGTATAAGACCCCCCCCCCCGTGATGATGTATGTAGTAATGGTTATGATATTTAGAGACTGAGTAGGAGAGGAAGATATTGAGCGATAGGAGAACAAGAGAAAGACAGAGAGAGAATGAGAGAGAGAGGGAAGAAAACCAAATGGTATTTGGCAATTTACTCTTTGATGTGTAGTCATTCGTGCATTACTTGACGAATCAATCTAATTTTCATACAAAATGTAGTCAATACATGTATGTGTAACAACATCCCTGCCAAGTTATTAAGCGGAAGACGTTTTCGTTAAAAAGTTATGCTATTTTATTCATGATGGAGTTGCTTTTTTGTCAGCTTTTGTTGTTTCAATTTCATCCCCACCCTGGCACAATTCGAAATTTGCATGTTCGCAAACAATAGGTCGTGTTTGTCCAAGCGTAGAGACATACATTTGTACCCCACAAAAATGGTACCAGAAGATGCGGGAGGAGTTACTCTTTCAGAATATGTAAACTAATTTAGGGTTTATAAAATAGTTTCTTTTTATTGACATTTTTCTCGGTGTAAAGTTTTTTTTTCACTCACTCGGTATAATGCCGAACCATAATGGGCGCTTTAGATATTGCATGCATATTTACTTCTAAAACATGACATGTCTTTATTTCATATGTTAAGGCCCTGTCACATCAGCCTTGCGTGTGAGTTATGGGCGAATTGCGAGCAGGAATTTTCCAGCACGCAACAAGATTTCTGCGTTCAACAAGAATCTTCACAAGTTCTGCGTGCGTCTTACCTGCTGTACGCATGTAACTTACTGTCTGATTGAGTATATTGCGTGTGACCTACATGTACGAGTCAGGCGCGTGAGTGGCGCGTGCAAGCTCGCGTGTTAGTTACGGTCGACATACGTGCTCTGCGTGGCATCTGCGGCCTAACTGCATGTTGCCTGCGTGAGAAACCATCATTTCTCAAGTAAACATGGCAAGTGAAGTTCAGACCGATACGGAGCATGGCGTCCTCTCCGACTAAGAGGCAGCAAAGACGCCCCTATACGTTTAAGCTTAATTTGGCGCCTCTTAGTTTAAGATCAATTTTGCACCGTCTTAACTTCAGGTCAACTCGGCGCCTCCTAAGATTTAGGTCAATTTGAAATGCAAAATAAATGTAACGTGAAATCAAATAAATTGAAATGTTTTGTTGGTTAGAATCCCATAATGTAAATTCTGGTAAGAGGAAAAACACAGGCGAGCGCGGAGCGCGAAGCACGAACGGAAATTTTAATGTATTTGAATGATTAGAAAACAGGACATTTCTTGCGTTCCTCAGGAACACAATGTCGAAAAATCATGATGCGAGCGAAAATTTTGCTATGTATATACAAACCCAGATGCATGAATTTTGAAATTTTGCTCTATCTAGATAGAGACCTTATTTTAAAGACCAATTTGTTGCCCCCTTAGTTTCAGGTAAATTCGGCGCCCCTTAGTTTCAGATCATTTGGGCACCCTATACGTGTAAGCTTAATTTGGCGCCCCTAATTTTAAAATCGATTTGACGCCCCCTTAACTTCAATTCAGCGCCCCCATAATTTTCAGATCATTTTGGTGCCCGTACGTGTAAGCTCAATTTAGCGCAGCTAATAAGTTGAAGATCAATTTGAAATGCAAAAAAAAAAAAAAAAAAAAAAAAAAAAAAAAAAAAAAAAAAAAAAAAAAAAAATGGTACATGAAATAAAATAAATTTAAATGTTTTGACCGTTAATCCTATAATGTAAATTCTGGTAAAAGATGAAAAACATAAGCGTGTGCGAAGAGGGAACGGAAATTTTGATGTATTCGAATGATTACAAAACAGGACATGTTATGCGTTCATCAGGAACACAATGTAATAACTCAATGGGAAAAGATGATGCGAAAAATTTTGCTATGTATATACAAACCAGGAGGCATCGATTTTCAAATTTTGCTATTTCTAGATAGAGACCATTTTAAAGACCCCTTCTGGTTTTTTGTGTGTTTTTTTGGGCCCCTTAGTTTCTGGTTAATTTGGCACCCCTAAGTCTCAGGTCAATTAGGCGCCCCTACATTTGAGCTCAATTGGCGTCCTTTAATTTAAGATCGATTTGGCGCCCCCTTAACTTCAAATCGGCGCCCCTAAGTCTCAGGTCAATTTAACGCCCCCTAAGTTTAAGATAATTTTGGCGCCCGGCCCTACATTTTTAAGCTAAATTTAGCACCCTAACGTTAAAGATCATTTTTGCGCCCGTCTAAGTTTAAGTTCGATTTGGCGCCACTAAATTTAAGGTCAATTTTGCGCCCCTAAGTTTAAGGTCAATTTTGCGCCCCTCCTAAATCTAAGGTCGATTTAGCGCCCTTAAGTTTAAGGTCGATCTGGCACCCCTATCTAAGTTTCGGGTCAATTTGGCGCCCCCATGTTAAGCTCATTTGGCGCCCCTCTTATTTTAAGTTTGATTTGGCGCCCCCCTAAATTTAAGGTCGATTTAGAGCCGCTAAGTTTAAGGTCGATTTGGCGTCCCACCTATGTTGAAGGTCAATTTGGCGCCCATATGTTTAAGCTCAATTTGGCGCCCCTTAGTTTAAGGTCCATTCGGCACCCCTAAGTCTATTGGCGTTGCTTAGTTTACTGTCGATTTGGCGCCCCCTTCCCCTCCCTCTTTTTCAATTTGGCGCCCTTACTTGGTTTAAGGACGTTGCACAGTTGAAACCAAAACCATGACAAGTTCACCAAATTTTGCACAGAGTTACTTTGGTATCTATGTATGCGAAAAATGCAAAAAATAATATAGGTTCATGTGCTTGATTTTTTGCTACGGAACTTTGAAGTTGCCATATTGGATGGCATGTAAAGTACGCGTAATTTAAGAAATTGGCCTCTGTTAGACCTCGCAAGTGCAACAAACAAGTAAAATCGTCATTACTTTGTCAAAACCGTATCAAACTTTATCAAACCTTCCCGATTTGTTACAAAGTTTATACCAAAGATGGGTACATTGTTTAAACTGGCACATTTGTACTTATTTTTGAGCCAGCAGCGCCCTCATGTGGCAAAAAGGGTGCGTAAAATGGCAAAAACCATATCTTAGAGGCTTGGAATCTACAAGAAAATAAAAAAGTATAGTCTAAGGTGCACTTTTTTTAAAAACCATGACAGTCTCATCAAATTTTGCAAAGTTGTAGAGGGATTCATCATATATATGTAGAAAGTTTTAAAAAGGGGGGTCCATGTGCTCGTTTTCGAACTATCGGCGCCCGAATACTCGTAAATCGGCTTGAAAAGTCACAAAAACGCGCCGAAAACGTCCAAAAAGCGTAAAAATCCACTTTAAATTGCACTTGATTCAAAATTATGCTCCCAAACATTCAAAATCCATGTCATTTTCATAAAAATTGGCAAAGTTGTAGAGGAATACGTACTCAACGGGTAGAAACATTAAAAAAAAGGGGGTCCATGTGCTCGTTTTTAAGCTATCGGAGCCCGAATAGTTGCGAATTGGCTTGAAAACCACAAAAACGCGCCGAAAACGTCAAACAAGTCGTGGAATTCAACCTATATTACATTTGATTCAAAATCATGCTCTGGAACATTTAAAAGCCATGTCAAGTTCATCAAAATTTGCCAAGTTGTAGAGGAATATAAACTAAAAGAGTAGGGACATTAAAAAATGGGGGTCCATGTGCTCGTTTTAAAAATATCGGCGCTGTAATAGTGGCGAGTCGACTTGAAAACCACCGAAACGTGCCAAAAATACTCAAAATATGAAAACTCTTATCTAATTTTCGACTTATTCAAAATCCTGCTCCCAAACATTTACAATTCATTTCATATCCATCGCAATCTCTAGAATAACAAGAACATGGACCAACATAAATGCTTTACATTTGTCTGCAAGTAGGTAAATAATGAACAAAAAGAAGGAATAAAATAACATATTTAAAAAGTTCATTTCTTTGAACTCTTTGAACGCTGGATCGCCCACGAGCGCTGTATATTTTTCCATTGTGACGTATTAAATAATGCGCGCCCAGGATGAGCGGTCAAGATGCGCAGAAACATAACTGTGCAACGTCCTTAAAGTCGATTCGGCGCCCCTAAGTTTAATATCAATTAGGCGCCCCCGTAGTTTAATGTCGATTTGGCGCCCCCCTAAATTTAAGGTCGATTTGGCCCCCCTATAAGTTTAAAGTCAATTTGGCGCCCCTTAGTTTACTGTCGATTTGCGCGCCCCTTAGTTTTACTGTCGATTTGGCGCCCTTAGTTACTGTCGATTGCGCGCCCCCCCCTTTTAAAGGTCGATTTGGCGCCCACCTAAATTTAAGGTCGATTTGGCGCCCCTATAAGTTTAAGGTCAATTTGGCGCCCCTTAGTTTACTGTCGATTTGGCGCCCCCTAACTTTAAGGTCGATTTGGCCCCCCCTAATTTAAGGTCGATTTGGCGCCCCCATTTTTTAAGGTGCGCCCCCTTCCATCTTTTTTCTCTCTTCTCTCTTCTCTCTCTCTCTTTTTTTTTTTTTTTTTTTTTTTTTTTTTTCTTCGTTCCTCTTTTCCCCCTTTTTTCTTTTCTCTTTCCCCCTTTTTCCCTTTCTCTTTTTTTCTCCTTTTCTTCTTTTTTTTTCTTTCCTTTTCTCTCCTTCCTTCCTCTTTTCGGCGCCCCCCTGCGCGCCCCCCGGGGGCCCGGGCCCCGTAAAGCCCCCCCCCAGAATACACGTATGTGTTATGAATTTCTATTTCTTGATGTGAGCTCTATTAACCATTCTGTAGAAGTTTTCTCTCTCGAAACCAGGCTAAAAACTCGTTGAAGGAATGAATATCCCTCCGAAAGACTTGTTTTACGTCATATATTTTGGCCGCAAAGTCCGCGGGCAATGTGCGTACTTCAAGCGGGTTAATTGAGTGCGACTTGTGGCCGCTACGGGTCTCCTACTGGTGTTCTGCGTGTACCTTTGCGGGCAATCACCCGTAAATTACCCGGAACAAGTTTTGAGCATGTTCAAAACTTTTCTGCGGGCAAATCAGACTTGCGTTCGCACCTGCGGGCAACTGCGTGCGAGATACGTGCAAGATACTGTCAACGCGGGCGACCTGCGGGTAGCAAAAATTGTCACCCGTAACTCGCCCGTAACCCACACGCAAGGCTGATGTGACAGGGCCTTTAGATCAGGAGACTCCCATCCCCTGTCGATTTATAGAATGATTTGATCACAGCTAATATTTGAGAAGCTTGTCATCTTATTCCAACTTTTCTCTCTTTCTCTCCCGGGTGAGATTTTGCCTTGAAAAGTTGGCGGAAACATATATTTTTTCATAATGTATTATGTTTATCCTGGTTAGCATCAACACCATGTTATTTGGAAAAGATTTATAATTTACAGGGGGCGTGAAGAATTTTTGATAATGGAGGGGTTGAGCTGAATGTGGGGGATGACTATATATATTTTATCTATTTAGCATCAGGGAAACAAAACAAATACTGGTACACAATCTTCAAGAACAAAATGATTTTATTTATACATTGTACAACAGCTGTGTGGGGGAAAACGAATTGAAATAGAGATATGTGAAGACAAAACACGAATGGCGATCATCACGATTTTTTTGTGAAAAGTTGAGGCCTCCGTTTTGATTTAGCCCGAAGTTTTCAGTTTAAAAAAATGTCGGACTTTCGTTTTACATTATTATATTATTCAGTTATTAGTGTTATCATCATCATAATGTCAAGGGAAAATGTACTTTATTTTTATAGTCATTCTGGAAAATGATAGCGTTTGATACACTGATTTTCCTCCAAATTTCCTTTACAAATGGTTTCATCACCAGAGGGTAAAATAACCATTCATGTGTCGCGTGATAATAGGAAACTACACAAAAGCACTACAGCAGACGACAATGCATATTGATCGAACCATCCGTACGTGCTGTAGCCCTTACGCATTTTAGTACATATTGCCTATTGATCAGGGGAAAACAAACCTTTGACAAAATAGACCGACTTTTCCCGTCTTAAAAAACACAACTTTTCTTTTGATTTGAGAAATAAAGCCTGTATTTTTGGAGAGAAAAAAGTCTTATCTTTCTTGTTTACATTTAACTGAAAATCCTAAAAACATATCAGTTTGGCGCGATTAGCATTTAATGTGGAAAGCACTGCCAAAATTCCCAATACCGGCAATGTAACCAAAACAGCTCCGCCACAGGGAGAATGATCGGGATGACGAGATGTTCTGTGAGTATGATGTAGGTGCTGGTGTTGAAATTGACAAGTTTGTGGTGCATCTTATAGAAAAGGGCTAGGCGCAGGAGCTCTTGTCTCTGTTTCGAAGGACATTGAAATTGATGCTGCATATCGCTCACACTGGATGTATTATGGTGGCATCTGCACACAAATCTTGCTGCATGTCTGTGGACCATTCCCAGCTTTTAGATGTTTCTAGCTGTATACGGGTCCCAGATATGAACAGTACAATGTATGTTCAACAAGTCAGTGAGGAACTGACTTGAAGGTTCCTCCTGAGAAAGGCGAGTACTTTGTTCACCTTCAAGCAGACATCATCTACATTCCACCTTTGATCATGAGTAACAGCGACACCTACATGTAAGTAGGGGAGACCGGGGACAATTGTAACACTTTTTTCCAAATTTGACTTATCAACTTTATTATAGCTAAATACTTGCTTAAAACTAAGTAAAACGAAATATGGATATCTTAGCTCGACATATGAATAGGTTTGGGTTAAGTAAAACTATTTATTTTGAAGGTATTCATTGTTGAAACTTAAGCAAAATACAGGAATAAGAATAATTTCTAAAAAATAAAAATGACAGCCATACATGTAGCTCAACCACATATATGTCCAGAAGAAAAACATTGGGTAGTGTGAGATATTACTTTCCTGCTCAAAAAAAGATTTTTTTTTTTTGCTGTAAAAAGTTCAACGAACCGTTAACCCTAATAAGACTGGGGTGTTTTGGTAGCTGTCAAGACTGGGGGGGGGGGGGCATGATGGCCCCCCCCTAAGATCTCGGCCGCCGATTGCGCAACTGCGCTGAAAATTTGCACGATGGTAGTGTGCCATGAAATCTACAAGACTGCACTGTTAATTTTTCTGAAATAATATTGATTTATTTTATTTGAATTGATTATGCTAATTTATGCATGAAATCATACTTTTTGCTCTACCGGTAATTGAAAAAATAAAGCTCATAGAATGCTAATTTTGTGTATTATGTATTCCTTATAGCATCCCTAATAATTGTTCTAGGAAGAAATTCTCATATCGAAATTAATTTCTTATTAGGTGATCTGTCATTTATGACAGATCCCCTTTTAATTTTGTCAGAATTTTCTTTTTATTTATTTATTTATTTATTTATTTATTTATTTTTAAGGTCAAATTTTTGTCCCCACGATATCTCTAAAATGACCATGTCAATTTCTTTGAATTTCATATCATCTTTGAAGTCTATCATGGACATGTTGTTCGAAACTTTTCAAGGTTATCAGGTAATCATGACGTCATCCAGGCGCCATTTTGAAAAATTCTATCATTGATCATATGATCCATATAAATCGTTCAAAATCAATCATATTCACAGAACATCAATTTCATGTCAAAGGTCATCAGACCATGTCATCAAAGGTCACTCAAAGGTCACGACGCACGCGTACGCGTCCGTCAAAATTAAAAAATGCTCAAAATCAGTTTTAGTCCGAATAAGAGTACGTTTCAGGTCATTTTGAGCATTTCAAAAATTTGCGCGTGCGTTTTCGCGCGTTACGCCCTTACACAACACAGAATCGCCGTTTCTTTTATGGCCATGCGTTTTGAGGTGGGCCCTTTTCTGTTACATGATATGTTTTCAAAGAAATTGTACCGTTTTTATTTAATAGAGTATTATTCTTATATTTGACACCCTAAACCCATAAAACTATACATATTCTGAAAGAGAATTGTCTGAAGAATTCAAAAAATCATTCTGAAAAGGGATAGGGTTAAGTCATAAGAAGTTACATATCAAAATATGTGAAAAAAGGTGAGAAAAAAGTACTTCCAGAAATATCTTGGCAGAGAAAAATTAAGGGCCCTACAAGAAAATAACATGCATATTTTGAACTCTTCAAAGTCAGACCTTTCCAACAATAATAACTTGTTAGGGGTTAGTTGTGATAAGATATTTTGCGCGATCATCTTTCCAGCAAAAATTAAGATCAGAAAATTTGGGGAAATATGTGTTATGATGTTTATTTACCCAAGCAGCCCTTGCATTTCAATAGATCAAGTACTCCTTTGTGCCTAATGAATGGACTCAGGAAGGCTGACCTCACACAAACAATGAATGATCAATCAGAAAGCCAGTGCTGCTTCTCAGACAACTTGGTACAGATCACTTTTGACCAATGTTTTTAAACACTCGAGTGTTCAGTCATTCATGACAGTATCGGTATGATTTTGGTATCACTAGATAGAATATGAGTTACTTTTTGTCATGAAACTAAAATTAATTACACATAGTTATACAATTTTAATATGAGGCTTTCAAAGTTGGGTATACTTTTATCTGGGACGCACTGTAGTGAGAGATTTGACTTTTCTTGGTTCAAAGACATGTGAACAGGTTATACCATTAATTAGCTTAATTAAGTAACTATTAATGAGTGTAAATTTGACCCACTATTAATTCTCATAAATTATAATCCAATCAAACTGTTTCATGTTATGTTCAATGATATTTATAACTCATTTGTCTAACTGAGAAATAGAAATTTATGTTCCTTCCATCATCTGCTGTACAAAAATGGTATTTGGAGTTAATTAATCGTTAATTAGTCATAAATAAATGACCACAGGTATTTTCTTTACCCTTTTAGATTAATTCCCTTCAAACTAATACCAAATTTACCCATATAGCATCCATACTTAAAGTTTGACACCAATTTCAATTTAAACTACCATCTTACTCATTTAGGTAAATTAATTAATTAGCTTAATTAGCTTAATTAGGTATCCTTAAGTTCAACTTTGATCCATTTTTACTTATAAGTGGATGTATTTCCAATTAAACTGTTTAATGTTTAGGTAATGTGAAGGTAAAAGCTTAATTTGTTAAAGAATAGAAATTTATGCTCATGCTCCTCATGCTCCTCCTCTCCTCCACCTGCAAAAATGGCTACTCAGAGTTAATGAAACGCTAATTACTCATAAACTAATTAACATTGCATTTCTTTTACTTTTAAATAATTGCCAGATTAATTCCCCTCAACTTAATACCAAGCATACCCATATAGCACATGTATTTAGCATTTTATATATTATTATTTCTGTACTTGTCGCGCACATGTAACAACACCACCTATATGGGGGCCCACTATAAAACACATGGCCTTATGTATATGCATTGATAATATAATTCTGAGTAATTTGATACCTTGATCAGCTTTCTACGATTACAAATAAAGAAATTAGCCTCCATCAAAGTTTGCAGCACGCGCGCGAGCGTACTCTTATGTAGGCCAAATATGGGCAAAAACATGCCTATTGAAAATTCGCTGTAGCTCTTCAGAACGAATTAAAACCCCCAATTTTTTTTCCATATCTGGATAGAATATGAATCATAGATGTCATTTCATGTCTCATTTGATCCTCAATTATATCACGACATCATCAAAATGGCGTCGAAACTCAAAATTTCAATTCTGCTTTTATGACGTCATAAAAATTATGCAAATTTGATTGTAACTCTGTAAATATTGGTCAATTTTCGTCCAAATTTCAATATGTTATAGCTGAGGATATATTCTTTCTGTGTTATGACCTTTATTTTTCGTTTGAAGAAACGCATCATTGTTAAAAATTAAAATTGTAAAGGCATGTCTTTTTTGCTCATTTTACGTGTAATCTCTATTAGGGAGGACTTTTGGTTGAAACTTAAAACTGCATGCCGACCTTTAATGAGCATTCCCTCCGTCATTTCTGCTTCATTTTCTCTGAAATTTTAATAGGTTGTAGGCAAGGAAATTCTCTTGAACATATCTTATGTTTTTTAAAATCAGAATTCGGAATCATGACTTATTTAACTTGCCGTATTGAATTTTTATTTTTCCCGTTTCGAACTTTTCGTTCTACGTGTAATCCATATAGGGGAAATTTTAGCTCAATCATTAAGGCGTTTGACTTGTAATCAAGAGACCATGGGTTCGAGTCCCGTGTGTCCACATTTATTTTTTTTTTTTCTCATGTATATGTCTTCCTCGGTCACTACAACACACATACAATAGTCAATAATGTATATTTTGATTTTTATATTAATTGAAATGTAATTTTAAGTGGCTTATGTACACAACCCTATATAGGATAACTACGGTTGCTTTGTACTGTGCGCATATCAGTTATCACGTCTGTACATTTCCTCTTTGTTTCATCTTTTCTATACCCTCTCCTATGTATTTCTTTGTTTTATCTTACTTCCATCTTTCTTCTTTCATTTCTTATGTATTTCTTAGGCAGACCACCTAATTCGTCCCAATGACAAATTCAATTTCTAGTGTATTTTATTGCTTTATTATGAATTTCTTATGTATTTCTCTGTTTTTTCGACCTTTTGTTTTTCTTTGTTTTTTTTTGCAAAAATTATTGAAGAAACATTTTGAAGCATAATAATGCTTAAATAAATTGATTTCAGCCAATGAAAGTGAAAATAATCATATCTTTATGAATAAGATGATAAAACTCCATTTGCATTGACTTTGTACACAAAATTCTGTTTTTGAGCCGTTTTCAGTCTGACGGATATTTTTGAAAATTGTGCAGCGTCGTAACGGCATGACTGATTTTCGCGAAAAATGGTTTCAAAAGATGCGCCAGACTTGAAAGTGAAAAGTCAGCAAGCGGCGCAATCAAAATATTTCGCACGGCGAAATGGTCGCAGAAAATGTTAAGAGGGGGGGGGGGGCCATGACGGCCCCCTAGTTTTTTTAGGGTTAAAGCTGTTTACATTCAAACAGCATGTGGAGCGATAAAATATACATTCTCTGTACACAGGTTAAGTTTGTAGCGTGTTTCTGCTAGGGGTGGGAGCCTCTGTTACAATTGCCCCGTGTTACAATGGTCCCCTGTCTCCCCTACTTGACAGAAGTACATCTTTCTTGCCATGTAGAGTATATTGATGGTCCACTGTACATGTATGTCAGCCTTTTTAGATTTGAAAAGCATCAATTTGGGGATTAATTCTATCTTTTAAGTTTATGCCAAGTTTTAATAGCATTGAAAAGTTAACAAGTTTTAGTGATGAATATCGACATGGGTTTGCCATAACTCAGTCGGTAGAGCGCTTGTCTAGTCATCAGGGGGTCTCAGGTGTGAATCCTGATGGAATCCTATTTTCTTTGCTCATTTCTTCTTAATATAATTTATATTTCTGGGCCATACTATCAATGGTAACTTTTGGTAACTATTGTGGCAACATTGCTCAAAAGCTAATCAGAATGCAATTTTTCATGAAAGTTACTATTGATGGCAAATGGACTATTTAATTTTTATTAGAGGAGATTTTGACTCAAAGTAGATGCCCATTTCATTAATATTTTATTGATAAACATATAGTTACGAATTTTTTTTTCAAGAGAATTACTTTAATGGTTATCACAGTGATAAAATATTGAAACAAGAAATTTCAAAATTTCAAATAAATGCTTTTGTATTATATTGTTCTTGTTCTGTTAATTTCTCATGTATTTCTCTTTTTTGGGTTTTTTTTTCATGCTTCAGAAGTGTGTATTTATAGGTTTCAAAGCAAAAATAGATGTGATAAGGCAAAATGCCTTGAAGGCTCAAATAACAGTGTAAATTAAGCAATTTAGCAAAAGCTGTATTTTGTTCACTTGTGTACTGGTATGTATACAAAATGACAATTTCCGTTCAATTTTGGCCTGATATTTGATTATATAATATTTGTAGTGCGACAACAATATGTTTTATTGTCTCAGATTTTTTACAGGGGCGGTCAAATTGATCCCCCTGTTAGAATAGGTTTAATGATTCTGAACCATTTATTACTCTAATGGGTAGCATATGAATCGAAAAGACTACATGCAAATAGAACATGTGAAAAGATAGATAGTCAATTGTGAGTTATTATAAATGTGTTTTTCTTGCCTTTCTTTCCAGATCCGATCCCTCACACTCATGATTGGTAGTTCTCCAGTCTCTGCATCAACAAGCAAAGCATCAAAAGAACAGGGTACCATCCCCGACTCTATTCACCTGGATCTGAATGGATTGATTTTTGACTACAAGTTCCCCTCCAAATCATCTGTGAAGGTGCATTAAACAAGTAGTGCAAAGTATTAATTAATATCAATATATTGTTATCATATATCTGAATGATACGAGCATATTCCATGCTTGTTTACTGATTAAACTCTTTTTTGAGACTTTGATGTGAATAGATTACATGCATGTATTACCGAAGTAATTCAGGCGATAGAATGTCTGTATGAATTGGGTAAGGTATATGTACATGTACTTAGATACATCCTATTTTATTTTTTTATTTTTTTTTTCAGATCCAATTTTTAATGTGGGATATTCCTTATTCACTCTCTAAATATTGAGACGTAGGAGATTGAAACCAGTAAATAATCTATTTAATACTCTAGGTGACACAAATCAGACTAAGAAATAAAAAATATAGACAAATATAGAAAGATAGTGAGATATGGCCTATTTTCTATAAATTATCTCTTTTCTTTTCTTTCAGACCAATTGTTCATCAATGAGTGGTACACACAATATAGAAAATGCCTCAAATGACCTAGCATTGGCATTGAGCAGCCTGCCCAGCAACCTGACCAGCAATCTGACTAAGCTGACAATGGAAAGATTAGGTCGTCTTCTAGATGAGTTCTTGTGTACATGGATGTCTATGGCATCATCCATGAAGGTACAGTAAACTAGTAGGTCCTGTATAGACCCTTAATGTCGCAATTTGGTCACAAAAACGGTATATTTACATCTGGGACATTCATCATCCAAAAGTCGGGACTGGGATTCGAACCTCGGTCCCATTCTTATCATATCAGTTTGTGGGCCTTTTTAGAGAAAATAACTGAAATCATTTGAATTGTTTACATTGTGGACAAATAAAATCAGCCTACAAACTGATGCGGATTGGACCGAGGCTCAAATACCAGTCATATCTTTTGGATGGTGACGTCACAGGATGGTCCCCGGTCGTTACAGCAAAATGGTATTGACATAAAACATAAAAATTACTTATGCAAATTTGTATTAATTGAAATTTTCAATGTGGTTTGATCAGGAACTTGAGTTAAAAGTAATTACCTGGCAACTTGTATTTTCTGTGAAAGTGTTATAATGTGAAAGTCCAAAGATTGTACATTGAGGCTATACAGTCAACTTTGCATATGTCGATTCGGCGTAACTCGCATTATCGCGTAAGTCAACCCACACAAAATGTCTGCATTTTTGGCTTGCCCACCAAAGGTAAAGGCGAGACATAGGGATCCAAATTGCATCTCTCTGTCCATCATCCGTCATCCGTCCGGCGTCACACTGTACTTGCAAGATTATATATGATGCATAACTAGGCAAGTGCTGGTCCAATGGCAACCAAACTTGGGTGGTAGATGCACTAGGGATACTATCATATTCTGGTGCTGTGGGATGTCACATGGTGAGGTCAAAGGTCATTTGAGGTCACATTGTTATAGAGTACCTGAAGAACCTTTGTTATAGAATGATGTTAAAGTTTACTTGCAGGACTTTCATAACTTGGCAACTGCTGGTCCAATTCCAACCAAACTTGGGTGATAAATGCACTAGGGGTACCATCATGGTGCAATACCGATGGAGGTCATACAGAGGGGTCATAGGTCATTTGAGCCCAAATGTGAAAGAGTTTACTGGCAAGACTCTTCTAACAAATAACTTTTGCTTCATTTTTATGCCTCCGCCACCGAAGGTGGTGCCGGAGGCATTATGTTTTCGGGTTGTCCGTCCGTCCGTCCGTCCGTCCGTACGTCCGTCCCGTTTTCGTTCTCGCGATAACTTAAGAACCGTTTGACGGATCACTTTCAAACTTGGATCATGTATGCATATGGTAGGGACAATGATCTGATTAGACTTTGGGGCCATTAGTTCAAAGGTCACAGAGGTCATTGTATGCATGAAAATGGCTCGTTCTCGCCATAACTTAAAAACCGTTTGACGGGTCAACTTCAAACTTGGTAATGTGTGCCTATGGGAGGGGCAATGAACTGATTAGATTTTAGGGTCATGAGGTCAAAGGTCAAAGGTCACAGATGTCATTGTATACATGAAAATGGTTCGTTGTCGCAATAACTTAAGAACTGTGTGACGGGTCAACTTCAAACTTGAGTAATGTGTGCATATGGGAGGGGCAATGAACTGATTAGATTTTGGGGTCAAAGGTCAAAGGTCACAGAGGTCATTGTATACATAAAAATAGTTTGTTCTCGTGATAACTTAGGAACTGTGTAACGGATCATCTTCAAACTTGGGTAATATGTGCATATGGGAGGAGCAATGAACTGATTAAATGTGGGGATCATGAGGTCAAAGGTCACAGAGGCCATTGTATGCATGAAAATGGCTTGTTCTTGCCATAACTTATGAACCGTTTGACAGATCAACTTCAAACTTTGGTCATGTGTGCATATGGGAGGGATGATGAAATGAGTAGATTTTGAGGTTATGAGGTCAAATGTCAAAGGTCACAGATGTCATTGTACATGTGAAAATGGCTTGTTCTTGCAATTTATAAACCATTTGATTGATCAACTTGAAACTTGGGTCATGTATACATGGGGCGGACAATGAACTGATTGAATTTTGGGGTTATGTGATCACAGTTCACAGAGGTCATTTATGTAAATGACTCATTTTCATGATAACTGACAGATCAACTTCAAACATGTTAATCGTTTTTATTACACCTTTCCTAGTTATTATCTTAGTCTATTCCAATCAACCATTGATATCCTGTGGAAACTAAATTTGGTTACAGATAATGTAATATGGACATTTTGTAGAAACACAGAAGAAACTCTAACACATATGTGTCCTTACTCGAATGTTGTATGGTCAAACTTTGAATTATGGTTTTCTAACCACAATATAACAATCAAACCTACAAACAAAAATAAACTATTCTGATTTCATGGAAGAAATAACAATGCCTTAAATTTTATCTGGAGAGCAGAATAGAGTTGATTGAGAAGTTTATGAAACAGCGAATGATATAGGTTTATGTATTTTGTTTTTGTTTTTATCTTCGCTTGCACACGGAAGCCAAACGCAACGCTACGCAAATTTAATGCCTGACGTACGTACACATAAGTGTACGTAAACAAGTAACGCCGCCCTCATAAGCCTACGCAACACTATGCTCCCCTACGCAGGGACTACGCCAATCCATTATTTGTTTTTGTCATAAGTACGCAGCGAATTTTCGTGTACTCCCTACGCAACTCTACGCAAATCTTGGTCTATCTTGGTCTGCAAGCCCCTATAGATAATATAGGATCATTCAATCAAACTTGTTCCAAATTATTCTTTAGGTTTTGTTGAAAACATGATTCAGCAAAAAAAAAAATCTGAAGAAAAAATTAAAAAGAGCTAAAATAACACTTTTCCATCACCAATGCTCATTCGTTTACCTTTGGTTACTCAACTTTAAATGCGTTTTACTCAAAATGCCATTTTTTCGTTGTTTTCCTCATAAATTTTGAAAGGATGTAGGTATCAACTTCAAATTTTGCAAAAATCATATTTAGAGCATTCCTGATGTCTTGAACAACAAAAATCTTGGGTAGGTGAGAATTTTTTTGCCTGTCTATGCATTGGCATTTTCAGATATTGTTGCTTCCAACTCTTGCAAGTGTACTCCTATAGCTGATTTTGGTTCAATACATGCCATTCCCCTTACTGTTCTTAGGGTACAGTAAAGTTATGAGATAAAAACATGTTTTTAATGTTTTTCTTTATGTCGGTCATTAATATGCAAATGAGATTCAATTTTATTTTTTTTTAATTTCAAATGAAACCTCGATACCTAATCATAATATATTGTAAATTTTGTAACAAAGAATGTATATTAAGTATATTGTATGAATTTTTTAAACAAACTATATTTTCAGTGGGAATAAGGCACATGTCCCCTTAAAGGTAATCAATAGTAGTGGTCAGGTGTTTCAGCCAAAGAAATTTGTAATTATATATGCCCTCATATTGTTCCATGTACATATAAATACACCTTCACAAAATACCATGTTCCGTAAATGATTTCTGCTGTAATCTGGAATTGTATTAGTACGCTATCTAGCCGGCGCTCCCCGCATAGCACATACTCACAAGTCCGGTGTGAGTTACGTGCACGGGATATACGCATAGACTTTCCGTGTAGCTGTGCAAGAACCACACGTTGCGACGCGTTGGCTTCGACAAATTGTGCGGACCGCACAGTTAGAAAAAAGCTAATTGAATCACTAATTACTCCAAATGCAGACCATTTGGGGGCGAAAAATTTTCAGTATACCTCTCAAATGGGAAATGCTTGAACTTAAGACCATTAGTGGGCAGATTGCTCACAAGCAATTTTTGTGTCCATCCACAACAGTCCACGACAGTAGATTCCCTTTAAGTTACCCTTAAGTTACATTTATAAAGGAGTTGTCCAGCCAAACAATATCTTGGTTTTAATAAAAATATACAAATAAGACAAACTGACTAGCAAAGCTTGAGGAAAATCTGAATTATTTTAGATAAATAATCGATCAAGAATAATAAAAAAACTCTTTGACGTCACATGTGACCGCCTATAAGATGTGAAAAATGAAGAAAATGCACAAACTTTATTTGTTTACTATTTTGATTATGATTATTATCGAAAATAAAATACAGTGGAAACTTGTTTTATCCTGGACCTTGCGGTTTCGACACCCCTATTCTATGGTTTAACTGTCATACATGTAGTATGTAACAAGATTTAACTAAAGACAAGGAATTATTCATTTGTCTCCAATGGTAGAAACCCACAGCCGTGGAAAAAAAATCACAGGCTACCAGGTGGGATTTAAACCAACAACTTCTGGATTGCTAGACCTGCGTCATAACCACAAATGAATAATACCTTGTCGTATTTCGGTGAAAATCGCCTGTTTTTTGTTACACTCCAGGTAATCACTCAAGTGATGTCTTGTCCAAATCCAAGCTCTCTTATCCTCAAAATGAAGCCTCCGCATCATGATAAAGGCAAGGCAATCCAATATTTAATAGTGTGTTGGCCAGAATTTCTTTACCGTTCTCTTGAACATTTGACGTGTTTGAGATACAAGGATTTACCTGCCCAGCGATCATATATGCCTCTTCATATGTAAATCATATGATTTGTTGATTTTCAGTTTACCGCTTAGGTGGTTTTACTCCTTAGCGTAGGATTGGGGGCATGACTATATAAAATTTGAAGGGAATAGAATACAATGAGAGTTTAACAAAACCAAAGTACATTTATGTGTCCCAAGAATTGTGAAGATATTCCGGAAATGAGAGAAGTCATATTATAGTGTGTTTACAATTATTGTACCATTTAGAATTATTGATATGTGTAAAATGATGATTGATGAATTTGTATATCCCTTTGTAAATGTAAATAATATATCATACTGTAGATAGCCATTTATGCATCTGAAAAATATGTGTTTGTCTTATTATTACAACCTGTATGGATTGTTATATTACTGAGTAAGCCTTTCTGTAGGTTTACTGAATAGTTTCATTTTAAATGAATTTATGTCTTATTTTTTATATAATTTGTTAATCATGCTCATTATCAATTTTATTGCATTCTTATTGGAAAGCCAATTATAGTTATTTGTGAAACAAATCTTGAAAAATAGATCGCATGGTTTTAAGTCATTATATTTTCATCTTTCCAATGAAACATATTGTAATGATGAAACATATTGTACTCATTATTTTGGATAGAAAGACATTTACTTAATTTTTCCAATGGGAATGTTATATGTTTGTTTAATTGTTTTTATTTAAATTTGGTGACATTTAAAATTCAGACTCTTGCTTCAACACAATATGGTGTTTCATGGACCAAGAGTGAGAGGGAAAGAGTGATAAAAAGACAAAATCTGCATTACATCTATTTTCATTCTTTGCATTTGGAAGACAGTGCAGGCGGTATGCTTTATATTACATGCAGTCTACTCCTATTGGATCGAGGTGCTTTGGACCTAGCTCACTCCCATGTAATAATAATGAAATCTTATTGACTAAAAAACTATTACGGCAAAGGCTGTATGCATGAGTGTTTGAAATCAGGGCCAGTTCAATTGCCTTGTTATGACAAAAGCTTGACAATGAATCTGTTCTTGTTTTAACAGGAGTGGGCTGTATTATGACTGGTGAGCAATACTCCAATAACAGAATGACACAAAAACACTATTTCTCAACATTTTATATGTGCTTTATTATCAAAAATACATGCCTGCCGACCATTCCTATGATGATTAAATTGGCCCTTCAATGTAAATTCATGTCGATAGAGGACATAGTGTTCAAAAGTAGTGTTTTTATGCCTCCTCCACCGAAGGTGGTGCCGGAGGCATCATGTTTTCGTGTTGTCCGTCTGTCCGTACGTCCCGTTTGTTCGTTATCGCGATATCTCGAGAACCGCTTGAGATATGAACTTCAAACTGAGGGATAGTATGTATCATTATAGGAAGATGATCTGATTAGATTTTGGAGTATGTAGGTCAAAGGTCAAGGGTCACAGAGGTCAAATAGTGAAATTCCATGTAAATGAGTTCATTATTGCGATATCTCAAGAACCAGTTGAGATATGAGCTTCACACTTAGTGGTAGTATGCATTATCATTAGAAGACAATCTGTTTAGATTTTGGAGTATGTAGGTCAAAGGTCAAGTGTCACAGAGGTCAAATTGTGAAATGCCATGTATTGAGTTCATTTTCACGATATCTTGAGAACCAGTTGAGATATGAGCTTTAAACTTATAGGTAGTATGTATCACCATAGGAAGATGATATGTTTAGATTTTGGAGTATATAGGTCCGAGGTCAAGGGTCACAGAGGTCAAAATGTGAAATTTTATGTACAGACTTGTGCCCTATATTTCTGATCTGACAATGGCGGAGGCATATATTTCGACCGCGCGCGGTCGAGGATTCATCTTGTTTTCAATTAAACTTATGTTATAGATGCTCGGGACCTTTATGTTAAAGTGCCATCTGATGTCACATGGTAAGGTCAAAGGTCATTTTATTTAAAAAGTCGAAGTTAACCTGCAAGACTCCCTTATGAGACATAACTTGACAACTGTTAGTTCAACGGCAACAAAATTTGAATGATACAGTTGCATGCAGAATTTTTCAACCCCCCTTGCATTTTGGACATTTCGGCAAAAAAAGAGTAAAATTACAGCTGCAAACTCTTTCTAAAGCATTATATTGTGGAACATATAGCTCATTGCAATTAAATACAACAGAAAAGATCGATATTTAATTCACATTCCATCCAAAAATGTGCCTTTAACATAAAAAGCAGGTTGCAAAATTATTCAACCCCCCTATAAACACACATAGATTAATACATGAATAACGACAGTTGACAGACGCATGAACATGTTTTAAGGTGATTACAAGATTTAATTCAAATAATGCAACTTTACACAACTTCTTAACCAACGAGTTTGTCTTTAATACTTTGTGCAGCACTACTTTGCTGCAATGAAATGCTTTAGACAGGAGTCAGGAGGTGAAGTCTGTCACAAGCTTCTGGCAGCGCTCCTTGGGAATTTTGGCCCATTCCTCATGGGCAAATGTCTCCTGGTCAGGTAGATTCTTAGGTCTACGTGCTGCAACTCCTTTCTTCAGATCCCATCACAGATTCTCTATATGGTCTCTACATATAATGCTGATCCATAGAACTGAAGAGCTCAAGTTTTGTCTCATCACTTTAAAGAACGGTGTTCCAGAACTTCAGTGGCTTTGTGAGGTTTGTTTAAGCATACTGGAGACGGCTTCTCTTGTGGTTTGGTTTTAGCAGTGGTGTACGTCGAGGCGTTCTGGCATTGAGCCCATCTTCATGCAGTGTGCAGCATCTCATATCCACCGAGACATCAGTCCCTCCTTCAGCCATGTCTTCATGTGGTTCCTTGGCTGTGACCAGAGAGTTCTTCGTCACCTGCCTTTTCAGGAATCTTCTTGTTTCTGACGAAAGCTTCTTTTTTCGTCCACCACCAAATTGTGTTGCTGCACTTCCGGTGGCTTTGAACTTGCGAATGATGCATCCAACACTGTTTCTTGGAACATTCAAGAGCTTTGATATCTTCTCGTACCCATTTCCTTCCTTGTGCAAAACTACTATCACCTCTCTTACATCTGGGACCACTCTTTAACTTTAACCATTTTGCCAGTACTGTATGGGAAACGAATATCTGGAGTATTAACACAGGGTGTGCCTTTTGGTTGAAATACACGTACTAGTATTATGTAATAAATTGAAAGGTAGGCTGGTAAGTACATGTATGTGTCATAGCTGAATGCAGATCAAAAAGATATGAATATGGCTTTTGATATGTCATTATTCATGTATCAATCCATGTGTATTTCAGGGGGGTTGAATAATTTTGCAACCTGCTTTTTTGTTAAAGTTGCATTTTTTGGATGGACTATGAATTAAATATTGACATTTTCTCTTGTATTCCATTGCAATAAGCCATATGTTCACCAATATAATGATTTAGAAGGTGTTTGCAGCTGTAATTTTACTCTGTTTTTGCCAAAATGTTTAAAATGCAAGGGGGTTGAATAATTCTGCATGCAACTGTAGATGCACTAGGGGTAACATCATGTTGGGGTGCTGTTGGGGGGTCACACAGAGAGGTCAAAGGTCATTTGTGGTCAAATGTTAAATTTTATTTCCAAGACTTTCTTGTGAAATCAAGCTTAGATTGGAATGTACATGGGGAAACCATCATGTTATTTAGTTCTGGCTATTGCCTTATGCTTGAAACATATTTGTATTATTTTTTTTTGTAAATGCCAAATTGTTATATGTTTTATTAATGATTGAGTGAAAATAAATGATATTTGAACTTTGAAAAGTCCCACTGATTCATCACAATATAATTGTTTCTCCTGTGAAACACATGTTAGCATTCTTTTTTCCGACATCAACAATCATAATGTACACCCAGTAGCTTTCTTCGACCTAAAATCACCAACTTCATACGAATTACGAGGGTACATCTCTAGAAAACTTGGGTCAAGTTTAGATATAAATAATGGTTCCCGAGGTTAAAAGGTCCAAAGGTCATTGAACTTAAT
The DNA here is from genome assembly GCA_940671915.1 of Paracentrotus lividus. Classification (NCBI taxonomy): domain Eukaryota; kingdom Metazoa; phylum Echinodermata; class Echinoidea; order Camarodonta; family Echinidae; genus Paracentrotus; species Paracentrotus lividus. The sequence continues at coordinate 60,176,150 of CALNVZ010000174.1, forward strand.
AAAGCTGTAAGTTTGTTGTACACATAGCTTTCCACAGCTTTCAAGCCTGATAAATTCCAGAACCATAAATTCACACTTCCCTAATATTATCAATGCCTGAAATTACATGGTTTAGGATAATAGCAGTGTGAAGTCGATATCATGTTTTGCATTTTCCTGGGAGCGCAGGAAACTGAAAATCTGATTTTCATTTTTTAAAGATATTTTTCCAGTCACAGGCAAGTTGAGGCAACATCTCTGTGAGGTTGCCCTGACTATACCTTTGTCCACCATTAAGGCAACGTATTGGTGACTGGAAAAAACATATCCAAAAATCTAATATGTTAATCTAATAGTCGCGTGGCGTTAACAGAAAAAGTCTTTACAAAAAATCAAACTTGTTTCGCATTTAAAATTTCAATTGTTTATTCCGTTGGGATATAATAAAGACAAGAAGTAATTATTCACTCTACTCTCACAGTAGTAACACACATAACTTCAGTGTGAAATAGGTGATATAATGGCCCTGTGGTTTATCCACCACGCTGTCTATGGGCCCCGTGATCTATAGGGATGCCCCTAGTGAAATGAAGTTTAGCTGTTTAAGTTCCACTGGTTTTGTTTGCTTTCGCCAAATCTGCAAACTTCCTTTTCAAAACTAATGATACAAGTCCAATGGTATTTTCAAATATGTTATAAAATTAAACAGGCTTTCAAAACAATAAATATCAGATAAATTTGTCTCTTTGTACATGTACTTTATTTTAGAATCAATTCAGCGGTAAATAAGAGGAATTTTTGGGGGGACTCTAGGAGATGATATTGCAAATTAGAGTTCAGTATGTGTGAAAAGAACATGTGGATAGATCACTAAATAATAGCATTGTTTAAATCTATGTTTTTCTCCCCAGATCCAATCTCTCACATGTGGGTTTCTTAATGGTAAAGCATCTGCATCAGCCTCACATGACCTTGCAGTAGCATTGGGTAGTATGCCATACCTGACTGAGCTGACACTGAATAAAGTGGGTAATCTCAAAGATGAGTTCTTTTCCCATTGGAAGTCTATGGCATCGTCTATGAAGGTACATTGAGCAAGTTGAGCAAAATATTAAGTCTTTTTAAAGAGCACTGTTTCGTGTACATCTATTTTCAACACCTACCCAAGTCTGGACTCGAACCCAGGTAGGTTTGATAATAGGCTAGGTGTTCCTTCTCTCCTCCCTCCCTCATCCTACCCTCTACTTGCCCGAGACCCTATTTGAACCGTCCTGGACCCAAATTATTTAGGTTTGGTTTTGATGTAAACCGTTTTGCTTGCAATGATCCCCCCCCCCCCCCATTTTCATTTTTGTGTATTATGGGGGGGGGGGCAATTGTTCTTCCCGGCATTCGTATTTTCGCTAACTTATGAGGCGTTGTTCGACAGAAATAGCAAATAGTCCTATTCGTGCTAAGGTATGAGATTTCCCATTTGTTGAGACGATCTTTTCAACTCAGCTATGTCTCGTTGAATATAGCATCATTCACCTTTGCAAGATCTCGTATTTTTTCAAATCTCTATGTTTCTATCCCCAGATCCAATCGCTCACAACCAAGTTTGATTACTTCCCTGTCTCTCCATCAGCATATTGTGACCTAGCATTAGCAGTGGGCATTATGCCATACTTGTCTGAGCTGACAGTGGAGGGAAAGCGCCACGTAGATGGGTTCTTCTGGGACCCATTGGAAGTCATGGCCGCTTCTAAGAAGGTACATACAAACAAAGGCATTTAAATGTTACAATATTCGCGTTTTATACTACAGGCGCACAATTTGGGCCCTTTTTGTAATGTCACTCCTCCCCGTTAATGCTGAGAGATTGGCAAAAAAGAGTGTACTCGTCCATGTATAACAAACTGTCAATTAAGCAATACAGTACCGGTATTCATGAGGTAGCATCATGTAGTTCTACTGGATAATCCTCATTCTTCACTGTGATTGGGATTCATCGTTCAGTTAGATATTTCTTTAATTCCCAATTCTCACTTGTGGTGCATGCTATAGCCTATCTTAGTCGTCGACCCACAAAGTAAATCAGGCATCTTACATTGTATGCTCATGAACGTTGGTACCGCATGTTATAATGTAATTATAGTCACAATTTTTTTTTTTTACTATTTACTACTTAGGCCGAGTTTGTCATCTACTTCAAAAAAATTGCAAAGTTTTATTTTTCACTTTTATGTGTTCAGTGACATCACAAGGAACAACTTCCAATTTGGTGTCAAATTTCTAATGGCCATCTTGACCCTGTAAGGGGTCAAAATGGGGTCAATGGGGGTCAATTTTAAAAAATACCCCGAATATACCAAATGACACATCAAATTGTGTGTCTTGTACTCCTGAACCAAAAAGTGTACAGGGTCACATAACTTTGACCTCTCGTTAAGAAGTTAAGGACAAAAAGGTCCTTTTAATCGGAGGGTGCGATTCGTCATAATACCCCCCCCCCCCATAATTTCATCACTCTCAATCCGATTTTTATCAAAGACTTTGTTGTCATATTTTATGTACTTGTAATATTTGATGAATTTAAGATAAGGTGAATAAAGATGATAGGCCTAAAATTTGAATATTTATCTCATAAATACATGCATGGATTATCAACTTGCTTATTTTAGGATTTATTTATATTTCCATCTTTTCAATTTGTTGTCAGTTGTAAAACATTAACAAACTTACAAACGCTGTATGACTGCAATGGCGGCATTTTTTATTCATCCATTTTTCTGAGTATCCTATCATTATGAGTTTTAAAAGCTGGTATTTGATGTCTGTATAAAAATAGCATATCCAGCAATGAACCAGTTGTATTATAGTAATCCTATACCAGAGAGACAAAAATGGCTTACCATAACAATTACCTGAGGCTACATGAAACTTTCCTCATTGGTTGGAAGTTTAATACACAAAGAGTCTCATAGTACTTATTTTGTCTAATCTAATGAATGCAGAGAAAGAGGTAAAAGAAAATCCCCTTTTAACCCTATTCAGACTGGGGGGGGGTCAATTTGACCCCCCCCTGAACAAAATCCGCGACTGCCGCGCAACCGCTGCGAATCGCAACCCGGCGCTTTATGACTTTTTTCTTTCAAGTGTCCCGCAACTTTTGACACCAAGTTCGAAAAAATCGGACACTCCGTTGTTGCGTTACGCAACATTATGTAATCGCATGTCAGGCCAAAATTGAACGAAAATCGTCATTTTGCATGCGTTTGTGTACAAAATACTGCTTTTTTCTAAATTACTTTATAACACTGATAATTGTGTCTTCTGAGCCTTTTGATTAATTAAATTGGTCTTTATATTGATCAAAATACATTTCTGAAACATAAAAAATTACAAAAACAAAGAAATACATAAGAAATAAAAACATATTGCAGTGAATGAAGGTTTAGTCCAAGTGAAAATGTAGTCATCATAACAGAAAAGATGGAAACCTCATTAAGTGACATTCAACAGATACTAGAAATGAAAGGATTCCACAGCACAACAGAATCTGGAAGAGTGAAAAGATCTCAAAGCATAACAGGAAATGTAAAAGTGAAAAGATGTGGCATAGTGCGGAGGCAGATGTGGATCCTGTAGCACAACAAAATCGGCAGAAGTGGAAAGATCTCAAATCGTAATAAGAAGAAAATGTGAACAAAGCAGAAGAGGCAAATGTGGAAGGATCCCATAGCATAACAGAAGAAGCAAAAGTGGAGAGATCTCATATCATAGACATGATAGAGGAAAGAGAAGTGAACAAAGCAGAAGAGGCAGATGTGGAAGGGTACCATAGCATAACAGAAGAAGCAGAAGTTTATAAACTTTATAGCAATACAGAAGAGGCAGATGTGGAAGGATCCCCTAGCAAGGCAGAAAGGGAGGATGCATTGGCAAAGGAAGATGCCAAAAATTGTGTGTTTGGGAAAAGATAAAGCAAAAAAGAAGTCAACGATAAAGCGTCCGACCTGGTCAACATACCATATGATTCCTAAGGTAACGAGCCAAATGATGTGTGGAATGTCGGCACTTGCTCTCCACTTTACAGGTGGAGTTCAACAGAGTGGCCTATACTCCTTACGATATTGATGCATGCACAGAATATCAACAGCCTTTAGAATCGTTGGAGAAGGTTGTCAACCATATATTACTCTTGATGGAAATCTGTACAATCGTGCAGTTCAGTTAAAGAACTATAAAGATTACTGGTGCATATAAACTTGGAGCTCTGCATACAATCATGGCAGCCCTGAAGCGCTTGGGTTAATATGTGGAAGGCAGTGGGTTAGATCTAGCCTGGGAGGAGGCGGGAATCTATGGATCAGCAATGGTGAGACAAATCTTAGATGGAAGCCCATACATTTACACTCAAAGCACTGCATAATTTTTTTTTTTATAATTAAGTTTTTATTGAAAAATAATCAAAGACAATCACAATATGTACAGATAATTAAAACACAATTGCGGCATATTGGAACACATAAGCAAAACATTAAAAAGAGGAAATAACAAACAAATAAAATAAACTAACAAATAAACAGAGAAAATGCAGGCCAAATGTAACTTTCCCTTAAGGACTCCCAAAGGCGACACTCTAAGTATACAGATTCAGAGATAATGGTAACTAGCAGCAGTGCCCTAGCAGCACAGGGGGGAGCACATGATTTTATTTTATATGGTTTGTTACATTATAGAAATTTGATTTTGACGTTAAAAAAAAAACCAAACAAACAAACAAAAACAAACGTTGAAATGTTACATAAATAATAACATATTTCGATATCATGTCAACAGTCCCACCATAGATGTTATACCTTCCTTTCTCCCTCTATCGTTCCCCTATAATTTCTTCCTAATTTGTTTTTAAAAAAATAAATAAAAAAAATCGGCATTCAGGCTCTAAGAAAAAGAAGGTCACATATAAGACATATAGGGGGTGTTTAATTATTTTTTCCCCCTATTTTTATTATTATTTTATATTTGCTTTTCGACCCAATTGGTGTCCCTTCAGGTCAGTTTTAGCGCCCCGCTAAGTAAATTTGGTGTCCCCTTAAGCCCCCCCCACCCAAAATACGCGCATGTTACTTATAGTTCTACTCTGTTTTCTTTCCTTCCGTATTTTTTCCCCATATAAATTTTTGTTATCTTATATCAGTTTTAATTGGAGACATTCCTTTCAGAAACTATAAAAATAATAGATATGAATGCTTTATCAAAACATTATCCTTCAAGTGTGCCCATCAACCCAAATATCAAAATCACCCCGCCCCTCCCCCCCCAAAAAAAAAAACCAATCCAGTTAGACTGAGAGTAAGTTAGACTAAGAGTATATATTACAATGTGCATGATATCTGCATGGATTTAAATCGTGTAAGTACATGAAGCTCTTTAATGCCTGTCGAATTACGTTTTGCCTCTCTTGTTCTGGTCCATTGCAGAACAATAAATTTCCCCTTATTTATTTTGCTTTCCCGTATAACGTAATTATATATTCAATTGAAATATCATAATTTTAGTGGTTTGGTTTAGTTCTTTCTATTTCCCGCGCTGTCCTATACTCACCTTAATATTTTACTTTATCTCTTCTCTCTCCTCCCTCTCTCTCTCCGTTCCTCCTCCACACCTCCTCTAATACAATGTTTGTTTGTTTTTTGTTTTTGTTTTTTCATTTTTTTTTCTTCATTTTAATTCAAACTGTATTATTTCATAACACCTGGAATGGGTCGATGGAGTACTTGGAGCCCCTAACTGAACTGTTAATGCGTAAACAACTCTGAGAGGTTCATGTTCTTTGGAGCTATTGGTAGAACAATTTTCCATAATTTTTTTTATTTTCCCTCATATAACGAATATTATATTCATTTTGAAAATATTATTTGCATTTCAATCATTATGTATGAAAATTATATCTATTTTGAATATCATAATTTTAATATTTTGCTTTCTCTTAAATTATATTTATTTTGAAATATCATAATTTAATAATTTCGTTTCCTTTTAATTTCCGGCTATCTTATGTTTTAGTTATATATCCTCTCTCGCATCCTCTCCACTCCTCCATAACACATGGATTTTTATTATTATTATTTTTATAAGACGCCCCTTTCTCTCTCACTCTGTTTGGGGGTGATATATTTTATGACGCCTTTTTTTTTTTATAATTCATTCCGACATTAAAAAAACGCCTTCAACACCGACTCATTTTCATTTTAATTGCTGTCTGATGTTTAAAATAATGATTATTCAATTAAAAGAGGAATACCGTCGTATATATTACATGTACAAATGTTTCGATACCTTGACAACCGTCCACATAGATTGTTTTATTATTACCTTTTTACCCTTCTCTCTCTCTCTCTCTCTCTTTCTCTCTCTCTTTTTCTCCATCCTTCCCCTCCGAGAGATTTTATTTCAAGTTCGTTACTTATACATATTTTATATATACGATATTAGGACTTCTTTTTTTCTACAGATTTTGCTAACATTGCATTCGGAATTAAATATCAATCATAACCCCCCCCCAAAAAAAAAAAACAAAAAACAAAAAACACACACCATCACAACAACAACAACAACAACAACAAAAAAACAACAAACAAAAACAAAACAAACAAAACAAAACAAAACATTTCCGAGCTCAACTCTGCTGCACTCTAAAAAAAAAAGGTAACTCGCAAGAAAATGAATAAACTAATGCTTTACTCCCCAACGGATAGTAAACTAATGCTTTACTCCCAACGGAGTAAATTTTGTTACTATTAACAGAGTCAATAGGTAACTCGCAAGAAAATGAGTAAACTAATGTTAATGGTTTACTCCTTTCGAAGCTAGGATTAGGAATGATACATAGATGATTAAAAGTTACTCTTTTCTGAGTAACATTTAGCTCAACCGCATGAGTAAATATTTTTACCAGTAACATTTATCTCAACTGCCATGAGTAATATTTCATTACTCAATGCACTGCGAGTTACCTTTTTGCTCAAATATTGGGTAAGATTTTTACTAATTTTTTTAGAGTGTGATCAACGAATTATTCAAATATAATATAGAGCACCTTCCTTTTTTTTTTTATCCTTTTCTCGTTCCATCCTCTTTCTATACATTTTTTTTTTTCGTTTTTCTTTTCCTTCCGGATTTGGCCACCACTATATATTTTACTCACCTTATATCAGGTTTAATTGAAGACGTTCCTTTCTCAGGATGTATCTCAGTATAAAATATTTTTAACTAACATTATTCTTGAAGCATGCAGCCTTTCCCTGAACGGAAATATCAAAAACAAAACCCAAGAAAATACATACAATTAAAAGACCCGAATCAAGTTAGACTGAGAGGTATATGAGATAATTAGTTTATGATTTACTTCGTAACCGATAACGTAATATGGGCCTATAATCAGTTTAAAAATTTAAATTTAGTGGTTTGATTTCTATATTCAATTTCCCGGCTGTCCATCCTCCCTTACTATTTTGTTAATGTATTCTCTCCTCACTTCTATATAACACGTATATTTTTATATTATTTTTATTGACGCCCCTTTCTGTCTGTCTCTGTCTCTGTGTCTCTCGTCTCTTGTGTTTTGTTGTTGTTGTTTGGTTTTGTTGCTGTGATTAACGTTGTTTTTGCTTTCTTAAAGACACCATAGAATATAAGCGACTCGATCGGCAGAAATTCCGTGTGCAGTTTTTCATCGAAAATGGCGAGATTGCATCCAAACGGTCCTATGTTATGACGTCTGAATGTATCGTTGCCCTGCTTTTTTTGTTAAGTGATTTGTTGAGCAAAGTGTTGACACTACAAAAAACAACGACGGCGACAAACATCGCACCGAACCTCGATACCCAAAAATATAGAGGGGGAAGCGTTAGATCACGCTTCATGCAGTACGGATACGATGGAAGCCGTTGGTAGTCTCGCTGCGCGACGACTCCGCACAAACACGCGAGAACGGGTACTACCCGTTTTCGGGCAGTGGCAGCTCTCCGTTTCTTGTCCTTCGGCTTCGGCTTTTAATATATAGATAATAATAATAATAAAAATAAAATATTTCCGTTAAAATTTACGCAACTTTTTTTAAGGTAAAATTGCCAGACTGGAGAAGACAAGACAGGGATACAGTGCAATCAGTATTCACCATCAAACCAACATCAACATTGCTCACACCCTCGACTCACTCCTAATCTACTCCCCTACCACCCTACCCCCCCCCCCCCCTCTCTCTCTCTCTCTCTCCCACTTACTCTCTCTTACTCACTCTATCATCTAACGCACTCACAAGCACATCAAAGGAGAATCGGACTGCAACCCTTTCCTGTCTAATCCATGAGCAAAAACTAATGTGGAAAGATCAGTGAAGATAAACCAACTGCTATACACTGAATACTGCTATGGGTTCAAAGAGGTCAAACTTGGAGGTCGCCATGAAAGTCGATCGCTACCAGTATCACATTGAGTGTAGATACGCATTGTTATTGTACACACATGACATTGTATACTATAACATGGACCTAATTGTCGAGGGTTGCAAATACATGTACCAATACATAGATGGAATTCTCCATGTCTACAATCTACAAAGTAATTTAATTTATGTCAACACAAGGATCAATCTAGAGTGTGATAGGAGAGAAATAAGGCGATTTCTTCTGTACATGTATGTTACCACAACCAAGCAATTGGAATATATATATAAAAAAAAAAATAACACAAAATCAATATCTATAGCTTTTGAATAAAACTCATTCTAGTTTTGAAAAAGTGGTGAGCAAACATGAAAAATCATAGATCAAATCGCCATTTCTTAAAGTGAAGGTGTAATTTGTTTCTCTTTTTAGCTGAGAAATACTCAATTTCTTTTTGTTTCCTTACAAAGCATTTGAATGCAATGAAATTTGGATGACTGTTTTTAAACTTGCAGGTATAAATATAATATTTCAAAAGCAAAAACAAATAGGTCAGAAATTTATCATCATTAATACCAAACATTTTCTCAAAATTAGACAGCTTAATAGATTTCCCACATTTCTGAGAGACAACATCTAAAAGCTCTGTCCAAATTGGAATGACCTTATCACAATCACAAAATAAATGCACCATAGTTTCATCTTTTCTATCACACAAGGTAGATTCACACCTGCCCGATCGGCAAAAATACCCGTAAATTAAGGGAACTTTAATACCAACCACCAAATTACGCGTAATTTGTTTTGCATGTTCACACCTGCCCGAACCGTCTTTTTCGGGAAAAATACCCGAAGTTATAAACAAGGGAAGAAATAGAAAAAACAAAGAAATACATAAAAGCGGAGAAAGAAGGAAAACCAAAGAAATACATGAGGAACGAAAAGAAAGAAGGAAAAACAAAGAAATACATAAGGAACGAAAAGAAAGAAGGAAAAACAAAGAAATATATAAGAAAAGCAGGGAAAGAAGGAAAAACAAAGAAATACATATTAAGGAACGAAAAGAAAGAAGGAAAAACAAAGAAATACATAAGGAAAGAGAAGAAAGAAGGAAAAAAACAAAGAAATACATAAGAAAAGCGGGGAAAGAAGGAAAAAAACAAAGAAATACATAAGGAAAGAGATGAAAGAAGGAAAACAAAGAAATACATAAGGAAACAGAAGAAAAAGGGGAAACAAAGAAATACATAAGGAAAGAGCAAAAAGAAGGAAAAACAAGGAAATACATAAGAAAAGCGGGGAAAGAAGGAAAAACAAAGAAATACATAAGGAGAGAGATGAAAGAAGAAAAACAAAGAAATAGATAAGGAAAGAGAAGAAAGAAGGAAAATCAAAGAAATACATAAGGAAAGAGAAGGAAAAAGGAAAATAAAGAAATACATAAGGAAAAACAAGGAAATACATAAGAAAAGTGGGGAAAGAAGGAAAAACAAAGAAATACATAAGGAACGAGAAGAAAGAAGGAAAAACAGAATACATAAGAAGAAAAGGGGGAATAGAAAGTTCCCGTAATTTTATGTTCACCTACTACAAAAGTTCCCACGACCTTGGCGAAACTACGCGTAGTTTTGTTACGAAGTACACTATAATTTACGGGAATTTATCTTCGGGAATATTACGCGTAATTTGGTTTCACACTAGCAAAATTACGCGTAGTTTGTGATCGGGGTTAAAAATACCCGATCAGAGTATTACGGGAACTTTTCCAGATCGGGCAGGTGTGAATCCACCTACAGAGAACAATTTGGGGAATCTCTTCTTTTAATCTTATGAAGGAACTCATTTAATGCAATAGCTTTGTGAAAAAGCTTAAAATAAAATGATCTAAGTTTTGTGTCAATAGAGAGCAAAAATTAACATTATGAATTTTTCTCCAGTCCAAATTTGCAGGGACAGGAATATTATCACACCAATACAAATATCTCTTGTCTGGTACATGGGAGCCTAGCAGATATTATATGCACTCCTTGGAACTTTCTTTGTGGTAACAAGCTTATGAACAATGGTTTCATGTACACCAATAATATCAACATCAAAATTATTAATCCAATTTTCAGGTATGCTTTTTATTAAGAGTTAAATTTTTTTCTGTCACTTGATAGAATGCCAAAATCCAAAACTAATTCTTCAAAGAGTTTATGGCCTGGTAATGGGGGGTTGAATAAGTCAGATACAGTAATAATATTTTTATAAACCAGGATTCATAAAATAAATATGATTTAGATTTGGAACGAATAAACCTATTGAACCAAAGACACTGACAAGCACTTAGATCTGAAAATTTATGACCATAAAATTCTACAGTAGCTGCTTCTCTATATAAATACCATGCACGAAGAGACTCAGCAAGTTGAAGTTGCCCAGTGATTTAAGTACATTTTCTGGGGCAAAAGAATTCCACAAAAGGGAAACGTCAGCATTGAATTTACTAAAAATGATAATTCAATAGATTTCCATGGGGCAATGAAGTTTACATCAAGAGATTTTTCACCCAGACCAATTTTTGGGCATTAGCAAAGGTAAGAGGATCAATCATTTTTAAACCACCCTGCAAGTACTGATTGCACATAACCTGTCTCTTGACTCTATCTCTCCCTCCATTCCAGATAAATTAAAAAAATATTCTATTCAATTCTTTGAAAAAGGAATGGGGATTCTTATACAAAGCACAGAGAAAAGAAATATTATTGTGGTAATACCAATGATTTTATAACACACACTTTGCCAATGAGAGAAAGTTTCTCATACGCCAGCAATTTATGGTTTGCTCAATTTTTTTAATTTAACTTTAAAGTTTAAATCAAAGATCTGTTGGACATTTAGGGAAAGTGTTTGAATTCAGATTTTCTCCAGGTTAGACCAAGAAATTGGAACCAATCCATATAGCCTCTGTTTTACTAAAATTTAATTTGCATCCAGAGTACTGACCAAATTTTGATAAAGTTTTAAACAAATTGGGAGAACGAAGTGTCAGATCCATCAGTGAAACAAACAGAGTCACAGCAAATAGTGAGATTTTAGCCTCTTCATTTAAAAAAGGAATACCTTTAATTAAATTATTTTGACGAACAGAAAGTGCCATTTTTAAATAACAAAAGAAAGAGATAGGGGATATTGGGCAGCCTTGAAAGATTCCTTTTTTCATGGAAATACCTTCAGATAAAAATCCATTATTAATAATATAGCTCTGACGAGAACGAGTACAAAGTTTTGATGGAATCAATAAAGTTTGGACAAAATTAAAATTTTCAAGGGTTTGAAATAGAAAGTTATGGGAGACGCTATCAAAGCTTTTTCAATATCAAGTAAAATAATTGAACCAGGGGAGTCATTTGCTTCAGTATACTCAATAATATCTAAAATAAAACGAATATTATGGCCAATGTTTCTACCTGCAAAAAACCAGATTGGTCCACATGAATAAGATAGTCCATACAACGTTTCAAACGGTTTGCAATACATTTGGCTAAAATTTTATATTCTGTGGTCAAAAGAGTAATAGGTCTGAAATTTTTAATATAGAGTGGATCTTTATCCTATTTTTCTGGATTTTAGGAGAAGTTATTTTTTAAATGCCATTCCTTTGGGATGCTGACATTGAACCATTTTTTAAAGAGAAATTAAAAGAATCTAAAAGCATGTCACAAATATCTGACCAGAAAACAATATAAAACTCGACCGGTAACCCATCAAATCCAGGAGGTTTGTTTTTTTTCATGGACTTGACAACATTGAACAATTCATTTTTGGTAAGCGGAGCGTCCAAAAACTTTTTGTCATCCTCATGAAGTTTAGGTATGGATATATTACTTAAGTATGCTTTACAAGCATCATTGTCATAAACAGTACTAGGTAAAGAATACAACCGAGTATAAAATTTATGAATATTTCTCAAAATACCTTGGGAATTTGTGATCAAATCATTATCATCATCATCATTCTTAAGTTTATTGATATTTTTCCTTTGCCAGGACCTATTTTCTAAATTACAAAAATATTTAGTACTCTTTTCACCATCTTCTAACCATCTTACTCTAGATCTCACTATCAATCCTTTTGTTTCAAATTCAAAGATTTTATTCAGTTTATCTTCCAGTTCATCTAGTTTCAAATATATAGGGTCATCAGGTAAAGTGCCATTGGACAATTCAGATTTAATCTTGTCAATATCCTCTAATAGTTTCTTTTTCTCTTTATTTCTTTCTCTTTTCTTACGCGCTGAATATTCAATAGCAACTCCAGAGATAAAACATTTAAATGAATCCCATAATATGTAAGCATCACATTGGGAGTCTTTATGAATGATCTTAAAATCATCAATATTTTTCTTTAACAAATCAATAAAATCACTGTCGTGTAAATAATGAGTGTTAAGTTTCCAGTATCCTCTTCCTTTAGGGGGTTGACTATCAATGAACTGAACAGAAACAGTTGAGTGATCAGAGTGAATTCCAGGTGAAATTTTGGTGCTTTTACAGTTATTCAAAAAATTATTTGAGACTAAAATAAAATCTAACCTAGAAAGGGCTAGAGGTTTTTTTTGGTGTCTTGTGTATTTTTTCAAATTGGGATTAAAAAATCTCCAAACATCACACAAACCAAATTCATCAATTATCATAGACAGCATTTCACTTGCTTTTTTATTGGCGTGTTGATTTCTAGAACCTTGATAGTCAAGCGGGCCAAGAACAGTATTGAAGTCGCCAGCTACTAATAAAGATGCAATATCAAATTTTTCAATTTCAGCAAATAACTGGAGTAGAAAATCAGGATCATCATCATTCGGGGCATATACATTCACAAGAGTTAAAGGGAGTTCATTCAGAGAGCAGTTCAGAATCAAAAATCTACCATTGGGGTCTTGAAAAAGGGATTTTAATTTAAAATTAATAGAGTTTCTAACAAGGATTGCTACACCCCGGCTATTGGAAGTAAAAGAAGCAAAGAAAGCATGATTACCCCACTGAGACTGCCATAATTTTTCATCATTATTACTACAATGTGTTTCCTGGAGAAAATGAATATCACAATCAATAGAACGAAAAAAATGAAAAATCTTTCTCCTTTTCACATAATCTTGCAACCCTCGACAATTGAATGAATATAATTTTATATACATAATTCTTTGTGTAGCAACATTGCAACAAATCTATCTGTAAAAAAAATCAAAACCTGAGAATACTCCAGTAGAAATAGAGCACACAAAGGAGTGCCAAAGGAACCAAATTGAATAGATAGCAAAATAAAAGGTACCTGCCAAACAAAAAGGGTACTAAGCTTAACATAAATATCAAAGCATTTATGACTAAATAAGACAAAAAACAAAAACAAAAAAACAAAAAAGAAAAAAAGAAAAACATTATTCAGTAAACCGACAGCAAAAGGGCAACTAAAGTGCAAGCTGGAAAACAAGGTCCCAAATCAAAAAACAACCTTGTTTGGTGCACTTTTCAACTATAACCTAAATAAAGAACACTATCAAGATCCCTGCAACATTCTGTTGATCAAGTAGAAAAAATGAAACATAAATCCACCATGGACCTCATTATAACTATAAGAGGTAAAGCCAGTGTTTTCAGATTATGTTTTCAAAAGTCAAATGTCTTTCATTGTTTTCAAAGGGCCTGGAGAATCTTTCCTGTCTTTGTACTTGATTACTCTTGGAACACTCCATGGAATGAAGGCAAATTTGCCTTCGTCCCGCATCTGCTTGACTTTCTGCATCAATCTACGATGTTGCTCACGCGTGGTCTTGTGGATGTCGTCCGAAATGAAGATGCGCTGATCTTGGAATCCAAGGTTCTTGGTTTGCGTTGCCTTCTTGAGGACTGCTTCACGATCTTGGTACCGAAGAAACTTAACATGGACTGGACGAGGTTTTCTGTTGTTGTTATTGCTCTGAGCGTTGGAAGGTCTAGCCATCGGGATTCGGTGGGCTCTTTCAATTTCCATACTAGCCTGAATTCCGAGCTTGTCTCGAAGAATGCTCTGCACAAGCCCACTACAATCTGGAGAGTTATCCTCTGCACCTTCAGGAATGTTGTGAATAACAATGTTGTTCCTTTTACTCCTGTTGACAAGATCTATGATAGTAGTGTTAGCCTTGTTAAGCTCCTCCAAAGATGCTTTGGATTTCAGCTCCTCTCTTATCTCCTTCAGCTTTAGTTCAATATGATCCATCCCTTTTCCAACATGGTTCTCAATGTATTTGACCTTAGACTCCAAATCATCCATTCGGCTACAAAGACTGTCAAGTTGGTTGGACAGCTTATCAAGAGTGGGCATGCGTAGCCACACATCTTTCAACATTTCTGATTCGCTTGGGATGTCCCTACGACTTTTTTTCGGATTAGGAGAACCCGTGCTCATGCAGGAAGCAGCAGCTTTTGCCGCCCCGGCAGACTCGGCGGCTGAGGTTTGTCGATCACGCTTGTCAGACTTCATCACGACTATACAGAAGGGTAATGCACAATGACAACAATAAATCGGAAAGTTACAGGTAGAAGACTCACCAAAATTAAACGTTGTTTATGAAAGTTAGTTCCAAAAGACAAATTTAAATCATAACTGCAAAGATTCTGGTCCACTGGGAGTAAAAACAGTTAGAAATCAACAAAATTATGCAGGAGAATAGAAATCACGAGGCCATCTAGGCCGAGTCAAACAGCGCCCTCCAAGCACTGCATAATTTGATCACCAGGGAGTACTCTTCACAGAGCAAGAGCCAGAAATTGCAAATCTAGCCTCAGATGTCATGGAGCCATGGACGCATTTAGGTAATACCCGGATTCATCTGATCCTGTCTTGTTTGAACAACAAACAGGAACAATCAAGCAACTACTGGATATTAACACTATTTAATGTCTTCAAACGCATTGCAGAAAGGAAAGAATGTAGTACAGGAATCCAGAAGTTCTTGACAAATTACAAGGCATAGGTGGAAGATCTGTTGGTGTTCATTGCTGCTACAAGGAGAGGGGACTGGAAATTAAAATGTGATTCAACTTCAACCCTGAATTCATGAATTAAATTATAATTTTCAGATAGTAAGGTAATTATAAAATTACATAAAATTTGCCAACAAAGTCTACCAGAAGAATTGCATTAAAAGTGACCATGCTGGGGGCACTTACGTCAAAAGTGCCTTCAAGTAAAGGGAGCAATATCTTTTAAATTGTAACAGGAATACTTGAAAATATATCCAAACAAGAACCATGCAATTAAATATGTTTGTACATCTAAATAAACACCCCAATATCATGAAGATTGATCTCTCTTTATGCTTATATTGTGTTTTTGGGGTGAAATGAAAGTTTGTTAACCTTTTGACCTTTCTGGAAATAACTTCTTAACGAAAGGTCAAGAGTATGTGCCCCAATGCACTTTTTTATTAAGGAGAACAAGACAAACAATTTGATGTATCATTTGGTATAATTGGGGAATTTTCGAAAATTGACCCCTATTTACCCCATCTTGACCCCTTACAGGGTCAAGATGGCCATTAGAAATTTGACACCAATTTGGAAGTTGTTCCTTGTGATGTCACTGAACACATAAAAGTTAAAAATCAAACTTGGCAATTTTTTCGAAGTAGACGACATATATGACAAACTCGGCCTGACTATAACTACTATTGGTAACTTGTTTTATATTCGTGTTACAGGGTTGCTTTCCTCAAATCACTAAAGGAAACTTCCATTTCAATGGGGCTCATCATCAAAGTCTGAAATCATTTATACATGAGCTTTCAAACCTTCAAAGGTTAGTGCAACATGACTTTATTTAATATATTGGTTTACATTTTACATGACATGTGTCAAAATCTGCACTACTAATTTTTTTTGGTTTTTTGTTGTAATCTACATGTATAGAGGATTTTATGAGTAATATGGGCTGGGCGCCCACTACATGAATAATTTTTACCTATTTCTTTATAATACAAGGCATTCTAGCAGCTAAAGAAAAGGCATATACTGAACAAAAATAAAGGGCAACATGTGCCATGTTCCTGCCAGTGTGTAATTGTCATGACTGTGAGATGATGCGCGTTAAAATACAAAGAGTAAGACAATGGAGACGCACATAAACGTTATCCGTCACAATGGTTTAGCATCATGAAAAAATATACAAGCCCGAAAAATTATGTCACAATGGTTCCTGGTTCAGCTCAGAATGCTGGAAAAAAAAAACATGCCACGACAAATACCCAGTTCAAATCAAGCAAACTTATTGTATTGTTTTTAAAATGCGGCTTATTGAGGTTAACAGGTAATAATGATATTGACTGGCTTTACTTTCGAGAGTTACCACATATATTTCCCTCACAAGACCCATATTTTGGTGCCCAATTTTTTTTCCTGTAACACCGGGCGATCAAAATCATTAGAGAAGGAAGCTATTTTTCATAAATATTTATGTTTTTCTTCTCCATTTAGTATTGTACATATGTGCATCTTTGAGCTTATTATGCCTCCGCCATAGAACATGGTGCTGGAGGCATCATGTTTTCGGGTTGCCCGTCCGTCCGTACGTATGTCCTGTTTGCTAGTTATTGCAATATCTTTTGAACCACTTGAGATATCAACTTCAAACTTAGGAATAGTGTGTATCACCATAGAAAGATGATCTGATTAGATTTTGGAGAATATAGGTCAAAGGTCAAGGATCACATAGGTCAAAATGTGAATTTCCATGTGTTGAAATCATTATCGCAATATCTTAAGAATCTGTTGAGATATGAGCTTTAAGCTTAAGGGTAGTACGTATCACCATAGGAAGATGGTCTGATTAGATTTTGGATTACAGTAGCGGACGCAGCCTGACATCACACAAAAGTATCAGGCCCATGCGTAAACATAATAGAGCCGCTTTTGTCCCCAGACAGTCGGGCCTAAGAAATGTACAACAATGTATTCCATTCAAATATCTTAGATCCGCGCCTGGATTATGTAGGTTAAAGGTCAAGGTCACAGAGGTCATATTGTGAATTTCCATGCATTCAATTCAATTCAAGTCAATTCAACTTTATTTTTCATTTCCACAGAAATCATACGGGCAATTCCATGAATTATTTAACATTTTTGAAAAAAAGAAGTCTGTCTCCTTAGTTAATTCAATTTATCACTAATCTAATGCCCTGGGCCGGTATTCTGAAAATTGTCTTATCTTTTATCTTATCTTTTATCTTATCTCAAAAGATAATAGACCCCTAATATTTGGCTTAAGACGTATTCCGAAAATTATCTTATCTCTCTAAGGACCACCCTTATATTATCTCTGTCACGCCCCGTTCACGCCCAATTTTTTTACCATCAACGAATCATTAAAGGTTTTAAATACTTAGGTCAACCAATCGTAGTGCCCCTTCTTTAAAAATATAAAGATGCGCTTCGCGCACCATAGACATTAGGCGTAGTTTAATCTTGCGCGATTTGTGCGCTTTCGTCTGCAAGCTAAATTTTCATTATGACGTAAAATTGATTTTATTGTGACGTTTCTTCTGGGTTTTCTCAACAAAAAAGCCTATAAAATGAAAATGTGTATCACTTAGAATGAGGTCATAAATTGCAACAAATAAGCAAAATCTACTCTAATTTCTTCGGGATGTTTCTTATGTAGGCCTGTTGACCCTGCATACTCATTATCTTCCCCTTACTAAAAGATTAATAAGGGCAAATTCGCAGTTATCATTGAGATACAATAGCCCCCTACCTCTTGTAAATTTTCTTGTTGTTGCCAAGGTAGTTAAGATAAAAAATAGATAAGATAATTTTCAGAATACCTATTATCTCAAGATTTTATCTTGCGCACAGAAATATTTGTGCGCCGGTGTCTAACTTTACGCAAAACAGCTCAGACATCATGCGCGCTCAGCGAACTTACAAGAAAAGATAAGAGAAAAGATAAGATAATTTTCGGAATACCAATTTGTCTTAACTCTGAAGATACAAGATTATTTGTCTTAAGATAAGTTTCGGAATACGGCCCCTGGATGTTCGGTCTTTCGTATTCACTTTTTAAAAAAATTCATTTTCGTTAACATCTTCAAGATCTCAAACCATCATTAAAATTGTACATGTGGGATAATGTTCTTTTTATATTTCTCCTTACAAATTTCGCTAAAAAGGAAAGCATGAGGATATATGAAGAGTTTTCCTTTTATTTTTACACATTCTCTACCCTTTTCACAATTCTCTTTGTCAAATAAAACACTCAATTACTGTAGAAATCCCGGGTTGAGGAAAAAAAAGTTAATCCAAAAGCAGAAACCAATAAATAGAAGTAGGGGAGGGGGATCGAGGGCAGAGGGGGGAGGGAGGTTAAACGAGGGTCGTCCAATATGTTGTTTTCTGACAAGTCTTCTCAAGCTTTTTAGAAGAGACATGGCAGGCTTGCAACACACTCAGTGCTCACCTATCCTATCTTTCTTTGAAATTTCATGTATACGGGCTGAGGAAATGTGACAATTGATAAAAAAATATATAGGAAGTGTCTTCCTTTTATTTTTGCACACTCTCTTGCTCTTTCACCCTTTTGTTTGATATTGTTAGATTACTCAACTACTGTAGAAACCCTGTGTTGAGGACATAAAAAATAATCCAAAAGCAGAAACCGAGAAATAGATGTAGGGGAGGATCAAGGGGGCTCGAGGGCAGGGGGTGAGGTTAAACATCGGTCGTCCAATACGTTGTTTTCTGACAAGTCTTCTCAAGCTTTTTAGAAGAAAGAGATTTAAAAAAGCAAAGCAAATTCAATTATTCATTATCCATTTATTTATCATGCTGTGGGTAGGGGAAGTAGGAAGTATCCTGAGAAATGGCATGGGTGCAGCTAGTATAATATATAATATTTCAATAAAACAATTTACAAGAAAGATTCTTTAACTGCATATACATGTAGGCTTCAATTATAATTTTTGGCATATGTATTGACGTTGTTATCGCAATATCTTGAGAACCAGTTGAGATATGAGCTTCAAACTTGAGTTTAGTGTGTATCACCATAGGAAGATGGTCTGATTAGATTTTGGATTATGTACTAGGTTAAAGGTCAAGGTCACAGAGGTCATATTGTGAATTTCCATGTATTGACTTCGTTTTGCGATATCTTGAGAACCAGTAGATATCTGAGTTTCAGACTTAGGGATAGTATGTATAGCCATAGGATGACGACCTGATATATTTTGAAGTATGGAGGTCAAAGGTCAAGGGTCACAGAGGTCAAATTGTGAAATTCCATGTATATTTGTATTGAGTTCGTTATCGCGATATCTTCAAACTTAGTTGTAGTATGTATCACCATGGGAAGATGGTCTGATTATTTTATGGAGTACCTAGGTCAAAGGTCAAGGGTCATAGAGGTCAAAATTTGGAAGGGACAATGATCTGATTAGGTTTAGGGTCACAAGGTTAAAGGTCAATGTGTCTTTGTGTAAAGGAAAATAAATAGGTGAATGTGCCATATATTTCTGATCTGGCAATGGCGGAGACATATTTCGACCGTGCGTGGTCGCTGATTCATCTTGTTTTATTATCTAACCTAGTAATCATTATTTTCAACTTTAATGTACAGGCCAAGAATTAGTGGGAAGTTGGTACATGTACCTCATAAAGTCATAGAAAAATATATTGAAGAGCATCTGAATGACTTTCCACAACGTCCCTCATCCAACCCTCTTCATGGATTAAGAGATCCTAAACTACAGCACCCACCTGCATCCCCTGATGATGTTAACAATGTCCAGCATTCTACACCTGAAGGTCCGACTCACATTCTCGTGCATCCTGGAGCTTCTTTGCCAAGTCAGCAAATGATAATTGAAGAATTATCATCTGGTAAGAAAGCTGGAAACCAAGATGGAGTATCTGATGATAAGGGTTGTAGAGATCTTCTGGATACCTCCTTGTATCCATCAGAAAGCCAGGAATGTTCCCAACTTCCGTCGCTTGCAGCCAAAGTAGGTGGTATAACCGAGTCACCTCAACCCACACATTCCATACCACCTAGCCCCATTCAAGTTCCTCAATTTGCAGCAGACCTACATGTACAGCATTCCCATACTCGAACATTACCTCACAAGAGGCCAGATTCCAGAATGCCAACCTCTGTCCATCAACTTTCAGGATCAGTTGACAAGTTTGTCTCTTTGCCTTCATCCTATACTACTTGCAGTAATGGCTCTGTCTTATGTCAGGGTAGTGATGTACACGATAGATCAGAAAACGATCGACAATCGCCCCAAACTGTAGGAAGTAGTAGTGGTAGATCTCAGATTTCAAAGAGGGTAGCTCCATGTACTTGGTCAATGGTTTACGAGGTTGTTCCTGAAAAGCAACCGAGGGTTGATATCCTTGAGGAATCACCTTCTGTTCAACTGTGTGATTATTCCAGTTCTGATGAAAGTTCTACCTCAGAAGAGACATAGGTAGGCAAACTAATCAAAGTTACTTTTCGTAAATCAAAGTTCTTAAACCAAATCAAGAGTTTCCAAAGATTTTCCTTGGGTTAGTGTGAGTGTGGGCTGGGAGCAGACATGGAACACCTGCTGGTATGCCCCCACCTAATTGAATCATGTGTCCTTGAAGACCTTGAAGTGTTTAACCCTAGAGCAAAGTCTTGTGTCCAACACTGGACTGGTGTAATATAATAGAAAGTAATGACCTGAAAAGAAGAAGGATTTTCCTGAGAAGCAGCCACAAGTTTGTACTTCTAAAAATGACATTTTATTGTGTGGGTGTATTCCAGTTCTACCCCAAGAGATGCTGCAGTACCTTTTACTGAAATAAATTTTTATTTAAGATGCACTTCATGAACCATGCATTCCTATCTGATAGATGTTGTATTTAAGTTTCCACATGTTACGCTCACAATTATTGGTAGTCACCATTTGGAAATTCCTTTGCTACCTGAGGTGTACTCCAGTACAGTAAATAAGACTTTGTGATCTAGTATAGTCAGTAAATTACCAATTGGTCTAAACCCACTTTGATTTCATCTAATGTCTATTTTCCCATCTTTGATACATTTACAACCTGACAGGTAATTGCCTCATGAAACTGGAAATTGGGATGAATTTGGAGTGAACAACTTCCCCTAGTAACGAGTCTCCTCCTACTTAGTCTTACATCATTTTGTCGGTTCATGTAACAAACTTGTAATACTAATAGACCAATGATTCATTTGGGACTTGAGACCATTTGGCTATATAATAGATGAATTATTAATTTGACCAAGTAGGATTTAGACCAAATGAAAATTAGACCAAATTGTTATTAGACCAAATGGGTTTAGTCCATGTGGATCTAAACCATACAGTCTACCCCTTTTATAACAAGCATGGATGCAAGATTTTGTTAATATAATAAAGCAGTTATCTTGGTCCAAAGTTTAGACATGTGCACATATGTCTGTGTGTGCCTACATGTATGTGCTCAGTATTACAAGATTTTAAAACAATAATAAAATTGGTCTTGAGTATCATGTAATATACAGGAGTGGTCTGTACAATACTACAACAGGTTATTACCTTCAGGATCAAATGCACAGAGACTAGGATAATAAGATTTCTAAACATGGTACTGGCTTCAATACATATTGAGTTGTTACCTTTGGTCTTGAATCAATTATGAAGACAATGACATTTTAATGAATTTTTAAAATGGTCCGTTTCTACTGTAGGGTAGTTGATACATTTGCTTTATAAATAAGATTACAGGGAGCTCGGACTTTTGTAAAAAGCAACTGAGGACTTTGTTATACCATAATTTATTGTATTGCCTTGCATTTTATAAGTCCTGCTTGGATTGTCATTTTAATTTTTGTCCAGCAATTCTAAAGCGATCTTGATCGGGAAGATTAGAAATGAAAAGTAAATTTATTATTACCTCATACATTGTATTTACAATCAAATCACCTTGACCTAGTAATATATGACATTGAGGGTTATCTCTTTTCCATGAGTTATCCATAATATTCTTACATAGTTACCTTTATACATTCCTTCTCAAATTCACATTCTCTTTCATCCTCCTTTTTTGTAATTTTACTCTTTTTCCTTTGACAGATGACAGACTATGTTAATATTTATATCTTCTTTTTTCTCTTTTTTCTTTTTTTCTTTACCAATCATCACAATGCTTTAGGTAGCCTGCAAGTATCATATTCAGGGTCTGTAAAGAATTGACTATAGATGTCTCTCTTTACATTGATGCTTACAAGGATTATTATCTTTAGTTGGAATAGGTTATCGGGACATCCTCTTCTGGTGTCCCCAAAATCAACATTATAATTTACATGTATATTTTATATAAATCAAAAGTACCCCAATGTTATTATGGGGCGATTGTTACCGAATGATTAATTCCTTCATGGACGTTACAGGCCCCTGATTTCAGTTTAGCTTTGTATTGCCACATATTTTCTTTTGGTTTGAAGTTACATTTCCAATACATGTATAGTATCACATTCTTGTTATGTATGAATTTACACTTGGTTTGTGACGCTTTGGTGGCTTTACATAATAGGGTTGTTTCGTTTCAAATAGAAGGAAGTTCTCTAGCCTACTTGTGTCAATTACACCATAGCCATTTAAACAAAACCTTGATAAATCAATGTTCAAAAGTAGTAAAAAACACTTCTGCAAGACTAAAAACTTAATACACGTAATTACAAATCTAATCAAATGTAAGAATGTATTTTTTAGAATTGGCTTGAAAAGGAACATTTCTCCTTTGAAACTGGGATACACTTTTTTGAGGAAGAGATGGCTAGAGAAACCAATATTAAAAGCTAAGTAAGATTTTATCCATGACAAGACTTGTGAAACATTTAAGATTCATTAATTATATTTTATCATGACTTTGATATTTCATTTTTATTTGACTGATGAGATTATGATTAAGTTTTGTATAGTACTGTATCATGGCATTCAAATATTGTATATAGTATCATGTCATTGATTTTCTTTTGTATTTGACTCACAAGATTATAATTAAGTTTTGTACATTATTGTAACATGGTATTCAAATCTTGCATATTATATTGTATCATGATATTGTCTGTCTTCTGATTTGAATGATAACATTATCATTAAGTTTAATTATTGTATATTGTTATCCAAATGTTGGCTATTATATTGTATCATGACATTGACTTTCTTTTGTATCAAATTATGAATAATAAGTTTTGTTTTTCATTGGATCAAGACATTGATATGTTTGCTATTATATTGTATCATGACATTGACTTTCTTTTGTATTTGAATGACACGATTATGTATGTATATTGCTGTAAATATGCTGAAATTGTACATATACACAGCTGTTCCTAAATCACACCCACCCACAATATGTGGATCCGGTCCATTTGCCTTAATTTCATACTTTTCAAAGATAGCAGAGACATTTGCTTCAAAATAGCTTTGGAGGATATTTCTGGAAAAATAGATTGAAATTAATGTGGAAATATTTAAAAAAAAATCTATCTACATGTCACTTTACGTGGCTGGTTTGATGCATAAATCATACAACAATTCTGATAATGGTAGATAATTTTTTTTTAATGATTATGACTGATTTTTCTAAAGCGTTTGACAGAATGGATCAAAATAAGTTGAGTGAATTACACGTCAGACATGGCATTATTGCATTTAATCGTTGATTTTTTTTTATGTCTTTGTTAGTAAGCTGTGAAATATAAAGGGCAACTCTCTGATATTAGATATAATTGTGTTGGGGTACATCAAGGTGGAAACTTTGGCCCCATTTTGTTCCTTATAATGATCATTGATGCCTGTAAAGATTCTTCTGTTTTGTAGACCTACTTTAATATGTTGATCGACATTGGTAGAGTGTGGATTAAAATTAACAAGCTTCTCAATTACCACATGAACTTGAATCGTTCAAATTCTGAAATGTTTTTAATAATATGAAATCAAATCCATTCAAATTCTCTGCAATCTATTTTTATTTGCTAAAACAACCTATATACAACCATCTTCTTCTTCTTCTTTTTAAATGTTATTTATGTCTTGAAACCAACTGTAAATATCGTAAAAATCCTAGGTGTTACAATACAATGTGATTTAAATGTAATACTTATGTGATTGAAATTATAATGTAACATGAAGCTATACATGTATATGCTACGAATATTGAAAGGTTACAATTTACCGGAATATGTTTGATCAATTTTAGAGTATTGTGCCCCACTTTATCTGCGAATCTAACCATTGGGCAGAGCAAAGATTTGGAAAGCATACAAGAAAAGAACTTTTTAGAATAAAATAAAACTATACAACATAAACGAATGTCCTACAAAAACTTAAATCAGGGAAGTGTGAGTTTTATCCTGCTTAAAATAGATTTTTTGGTTAGTTGCAGAGAAAAGTTTTTACAGATTTTGCCATTGCTTTAAAAATAACAAATTGTGCCAATCATGGTTGCCTCCTAGGAAAACTCTCTTCTCTAACTAACGCAACCTTAACAAATACCAACCATTTAAATTTCATACAAAATGATTTAAAAAATAGTTCTCTTCCATGCCTCACCCGTTTGCTCAATAGCCGTTATTCAAGTTTATAACTTTTGCTTTTGATTTGATGTAGATTTTGGAAACCATTAAAATATGAATGTTTTAAATCATCAATTTTATACTAAGTATATCATTCTTTTAATTTGTAAATATTGATTGTATTATCCATTCATGTATGACTGTATTTGAAATTTAAAATAATGTACGATTCAGTCCTGGTACTGCCAGGCATAATTATTTCAAATAAACCTTAATTGAATTGAATGGAATGATTAAGTTTCGTTTATTATTGTATCATGAGATTTACATCTTGTCTATCATATTTATGTCATGACATTGACTTTCTTTTGTTTTTGAAAAACATTAAGCTTTATTTATATTTGTATCATGTCATGCATAACAGCCATTGAAAGTTTAACAAAACTAATCGTGGAATTGCCCATAAACATTTTTCATTTTATCATAACTTTGAGATTTGTATCATAATAATTAATTTTGAATGTTATTGTTACTAGTGGATACAGATCTTATGGTATTTATGAAAGGATTTTGTTATCATTATTATTTCAAGTGATATGGCTAAAATATTTTATATCAAATTCTACATGTACATACTCAGTGGTCATTGCAAAATATCTGTTGATTTATCAGTCCACATTTGGATCCAAATAGCAAGTATGGTACAGAATTAATTCAAAAATACATGTACATCCCTAGTTATAATGATTATTTTTAGGTTATTCAGTTAGTGGCTTATAGGTGCTTCAACAAAATTTCCCGTCAATATCAAATCTTTCATTTTTTTATGCTCTATGTAATTTTGCCTATGCAATTGAATGAGCCGGATCTAGGGGAGACTCGGGTTAGTTGAGCCAGTGGGTTAGTTGAGCCACCCCCTCTAAATAGGTCAAGACCATTTTTAAATATATAATGCTTCCATCTCTTGTTACATAATGATAGATGGACCATACATGCTAAATTTGATACGTGGGTACATACTACAAGCTTGTTAAAATCAACAAAATTTGATTTTTGCTGGTCAAAGTGACTTCCGTGAAAAGTGACATGTGTGCTCATATTTTTGACACCCTAAAGATTTAACGGACTATCATACTACAGTTGAACGGAGTATCATTGTATATGAATTAGATTTGTGTCTAGTAAGAATTTCACTTTCCCGAACCCAATTAGTAAAAAAAAATAGGGTGTGGGGTTAGTTGAGCCATTGTTGATGGGGTAACATGACGAACGCAGTCCGTTTGAGGACAGTATACCCCTTCTTGCAACTCTAATAGTTCTCTTTTCCAAGTGTGACAGGGACGTGAGAGGAGACCCTGGTGTGACAAACACCTCAACCAGATATCTATCTAAAAAACATCTGTTCCTTGACCTCGGTCCAAACAGTGGTCACCCAAGGTCACAGCTGGGGGCCAACATTGTTTACATTCAACGGTCAAGATGTCTGTATCGATACATATTTATTAGTTTTTTATTCTTGTACTTTCCTTATTCCGAGGTCGATTTTCTTCGTTTGAAATTGAAGACGAATTAACATTTGATTTCTAAATATAATATGCCTGTGAAAACTTGAAATATATCAAATACAATCATTTTATTTTGAAGGGCCTACTCATAGGCAGAGCTACTATTACGTAACATCCCAGCTGTTGTTTATCTTTTAGTCACCCCTGGCTCAACGCTCAAGCTGGCCTGTGGAGTTGTAAAGTTTGATAACAGGGATTATCTGGCCATGCAGGGTCATAGTGCTTGGAAATAGTTTCAAACGAGGTTTTTTTATAAGGGGGTCTGGGACCTGAATTTGGAGGGTGAGAGGAGGTCTGCTTGCAAACGAGGGATTGACGTAATGAGTTGAGCCTATGCCAACATGGGTTGAACATTTTTAATGAATATTTTGGGGTTTTGTAGGGCGTGTTACATGAATTAATTATTTTGTAATCATTATTAAACAGGAAAAAAGCATCTGTCATGCCCAAAGACTATTTATGAAGGACGTGCCTGCGAAAATAGGGAAAAAAATTAAATGCACCAAAAAGTAACCGTAATGTGTGCGTGCATGCGTGTGAGCTGGTGTATGTGAGGGTGTGGGTGTGTTTTTATGTGTGTCTTTTGGGATGGGGGAGTCAGCCCCCCCCCCCAAAAAAAAAATTTGATTATGCAGCATGGCTCAACTAACCCAACGCCTTGGCTCAACTTACCTGCGTGTTGGTGTTAGTTGAGCCACTTGACACTTTTTTTTTAATTGCCCGGGGCTCCAAAACCGAAAGTGCTATTTTCGGGATATACCTTTTATAATTTGCCTAACATACTACTCTTTCAATCCCAATCCTCAACAGCTTAAAAAACTTCACCAATGGGCACCAGGTGACCTTGAGTAAAAGGTGGCTCAACTAACCTGAGTCTCCCCTACTTATTTTATGCATGCTTTTTATGTATCTTGTGATGTTTTATTTGTGGCTGAAAATCTTTGTCTATCAAATGTATTTTATACAGTGCTATGACAGGGTTCCCAGCCCATCAGGGAAATCAGGGGAAAATATTTTTCTTTTTTCCAGTGAGGGAAAAGTCAGGGAATTTGATAAAAATGCCTTAAAATCAGGGAAAATCAGGGAATTTTGATTGGCCCCAAAATCAAAAGTATGTTAGTTAGGCAGACTTATGTTTTATACTGCGAATCGTTCACTGCGACAACATAAAAAACACGCGATATTGGAAATGAGTTTGAATAATTATCAGGTAATTTTGAGAGCGAAAAAAAAATTCCCAGCGAAATGCTGGGAACCCTGTATGATTCTGAGCGTTACTTTCTGTGAACTATGCTTTCCAAATGGCATTTTGTATGAATGCCACACATGATAACTATACCAAGCAAAATTTCTGTATTTCATCTGTGGCTGACTTTTATTTGATTGATTTATCTCAAGAAGAACATTTTTTATTTAAAGAGTTGAGCTTTTGGCTACAAAACAAGACAAGAGCATGTGTTTTTACATGCTTCAATACAAATGGATATTATTTTAACAGCCATATTTTTAAACATGTTTTTGTAACATGAAATGATTGATTTGCAAGCTATTCATTTTTGCTATTTAAGTATGGTATTATTATTACGCATAGGTGCCTTAATTGGTCTAGTGAATATGTCACCAAACCATACCTTGTGATGTGGAGCATAACCCTTTAGCACCAAGAGAATACATGAAAAGAGTCAGCTTATAATGGAAAGTGTTTGACTGTATGTGTAAGGGTTCTCTGGGACGGACAGCCATAGCTCAGTCAGAGTGCCTGTCTTGCAATTAGGAAGTCTCTGGTTCATATTCCAGATGAAATCTCATTTTCTTTGCTCATTTTGCAGATATATTATATATTTCTGGTCAGTTTCCTTGTTTGTTCAAATTTATAGTAAAAAAGCTGAATCACTTACGTGTAACAATAATCCCTCACATTTATCCCATTTCTATCCTTCTGGTTTATGTCAGGTTCCTGCTATATTGTCACACATTCTTTCACTATTTCTCTCCCACTTTGTGTGTGTGTGCGTGTCTTTCTCTCTCTCTCTCTCTCTCTCTATTTCTCTCCCACCTTTCTCTCCCCAGGATACAGAAACTTGAGAATGAGGGGGCGCACATGTCAATTTTCATGGATCTTGTGTTATCATTATTCATATGGATCCCCACAAAATAGAGAGTGCATGCCTCTTTGACGCCCACTTGGATCAACCAATATGCCCCTTTGTTCATGATTCTTATATTTTCAAACTGGCTCATAAATATATGCAAGGGATATAGGAATGTGTAAACTTACCAAATCACACTTGGCTTGACAAACTTATGGTATATTTGATCAGGGTATTTGCGTTAGGTTTTGATGTATGATATTTGCTGATTAAGGTATGTTGTCATTGTATTGGTATGGTTAATGTATGGCTTGTAATGTATGATACATCATTCTTTGAAACAGGAAAAACACCAAATAGTTTGAAACAGAAATATAAATATATCATGCTAAGTATGCTCTTCGTTTAGTTATCATAACAAACAATTATTGTGAAATCTTGCCAAAATAATGATTTCTTTTTCTATAGACATTGTTATCTAATTACTTAATCATTCTAAAAGAAGAGAATATTCAGAAAGAGATGGAATGTATCAACATGTTGATTTATTTATTTCATTAAGAGAATTCCTTTAGGTTTTCTTTTTCTGCAAAGCCAAAAGAGAAAAAGCATGTTATTCATTGGAATATTTTGCTACCGGTACTTGAAAGGCTTTTCATTACATTATTCCAAAATAAAATATAACAGTATCGGCAACTCCATGTTTCATCTACTGCAGTATAAATATTAAGTGCAATAATTTTATGAATAATTGAAAAAGTAATCAAAGCAAAATTAAAAAGGAATTTTACAAATCAATTAAGAAATTGTAAAGGATGCTAATTGTACGTATACTTAAATTTTTTTGAGGACTATACTACTTCTTTTTGTTTTCTGTAAAATTTAAGTTGTTATGAAAATTTTTCTGTGGCACATTTCGGGTTTGCCTTGATCTTAAAAAATGACTAGTAAAATGATCTGAAGAAGTAGAGTGGAGATTCTATCCCTATTTAATGAGAAATCATTAAAAATGCACCATTTTTTAAGAAGGACAAGACTCGGTACCGTTTGTTTAACGGAAATTTAAAATCAAAATATTTTTATCAATCCTATTTATCATTTGTAGGTAGTGACAATGTTGCTTTTTTTCCTGCTAAGTGAAATGATGCTAATTGAAGTGCTGTGGTACAGTGAGTGCTTCTGCAACTTGATGCTCATTGGAAAGGTTGAGAGTTCAAATCTCTACCTGCCATGAATGTCTTTTTTTTTCAATTCATTTATCTACATTGGCCTCTTCCCACCCATGTGAAAATGGGTACCTAGTAGCATTTGCATGCTACTGTGGTTAAATGGGCATACAAAGTTAAGTGGTTACTTAGCTGGAATATTCCCTAGGTAGTGGAGAAAGTGCCCTGAATTGTAATTGGATCCAATGAACTGGGGAGCATTTCATGAAAGGACTTGTCGGATATTTTATCTGACAAGTCCTGTTTTATCCGACATTTAACAGTAACAATGCTCTTCAGCCAATCAAAATAAAGTAAAAGTGTCAGATCTGAAAACTTTTCAGACTAGAAATGTGGGTGAAATGCAGGAGGTTATTATCCGCAATAAAGTACATTGACCAGTTGCTTACCTTGCGAGAAGCGTTAATCAAAATAGCTATTGTTATTAGTATGGTACACAAAATGGGTATCCCAATGAAAATGTTGCATGTTGAGGGAAAACAGAGATACATGTACATGTAGATAAAAATAGTTAATTGTCTTTTTGTCTGATATTAATTTATGTATGTGTTCAAGTTTGTTCAGTCTTTCATAATGTGATTGTGCTTCATTTTTACATTAATTTCTATGAGATTATGATTTAATTTCTTTATATAAGGTCTCTAAATTATTTATACTGAAATAGTGCAATAGAAAACCTTGTCATGTATGTGTTTCTTTAGATATCTTGTTTCAGTGACTTATAAAATTAATTACTTTAATTGTTTAACAGGTTAGAGTTTCATTATCTTGTAATACATTAGATTAGTCTGTGAAGTAAGCATTAGATGTTATGTTTCCTTGTCGCATGTTTAAAAACTTGTATCATAATTATGTTAAAAATTGAAAAGGAAATTGAGTAACTTATAAATTATTGCTTTTAAATGTAAAGTCATTTTGCCTCTTGAAATCTCTTGATCATTTACTTTGAAACTGTTTAAAATGTTTAATGGATATCCAGTCAGGTTTTAATACTGCTGTTGTTAAAGAAGAATTGTACATCACCTAAAAACTATAACATGACAAAGAATATGATCCAGGCAATTTGGGGATATTTCCCTTTCTATTTAGAGAAGTCATTTGTTCTTGCACCAAACTTTTATAGAGATGAAACACAGATTATCAGTTCATTAAGCTGGAATGTGTTTTTGCTTGCAATTTTATTTCTTCTGGATTTATACTTCCAGAAGAAAGTTGTACAAAGTCAAATCACGCAAACCCAGTTGCAGATTTCCCAAATACATGGTCTTGACTTTGTATAATTTTGCTTAAACTCATATTTTCATTTTATCCAGCAGTATTGATCATTGTGAAATGCATTGCCTGTAATGAGATAACCAATAGAAAGAACAAGATGTTGACTCTTTTACTTTATAATCAAGGATTTTTTCAGTTATATTAAGAAAAATGAAGTATAAAAAAGTTGTCAATTGTGTTTTAAGGGAACTCCCCACAACAAATCATTGGTCATTTACATACTAGACTTATATGCAAGTATGCAGTTTTCGGATTTTCGGATAAACATAATGATGTAAAATCATAACCCTAAAAGTTTCGCTCTAAAATAATTGATTCATTAATTAGTGTTGGTTCGGGGATTTATCTGATACACTTTATGATAAGTATACTTAACGATTTTACCTACCATGCAATTTACACGTAGGCCTAACATTTTATTTGCACCTAAGGAGAGAAAGTCGTTCATGGGTATCAATTTAGTGGGAGGGGGTGGGTTCTCCCAATGGTTTATATTTAAACTTCGATCCTCCATGATTTGGTAAAAGAAAAAATCGGGAAATGATGCAAAACAGTAAATAGGGGGAAAAGCTCAGTTTCAGTCTACAGATTATGTCTCTTTTTTTTCTTTTTTTTTGAGGGGGGGGGGTCGACTTTCGTAGTGGGTGAACATCTCCATACTTTTCAAAAACAGCTGTCAGTTTTCCAAACAAGACGTCAGTTTTTAGATAATTTTTGTTGTATTTGAATTATGAACTATGCAACCATTGTGGTAGCCTTTTGACAATTTTAAGGCTTCCACTCAATGAGGATGAGTTTGCTAGATCACTTTATTTAATTTTTCAAATGACTGGGTTCTTCTCTCCCCTCATCACACTCAAGTACAAATTGATACCCATGTTGACATTCACCTTCAAAGATTTTAGAACAGGGCATTTTTTATTAAATGTAGAACAATCTTGGCAGCTTGTTTCACTGTTTAATGCTGCATAAAAAACTGCAATACAAAATTAGTTGTGATAAAAGCCCTCCTGATTGCCTTCTTTCTTTTGAAATATATTGAGCTCTCTTTATGTTTTGAAGAGAAATATAATCTATGAATTAATTGTATTGAAATAGGCCTACAATTCTTTTTTTCCTATAATATTATTTATAGGCCTACTGTACATCTTTTGCTGCTTAAACAGGTGCTTGAATATATTCTTCTTATGACCAAAACTGCTATGTAAAAAGCCTCGAGAAATTGAAGTTTCACAAAATAAAAGGTTTTAAAGAACTTCATTAAGATTGTGTTGTGGTTTGTTTTTGTTATGTTTCAGAAGCTAATGTGATCTTTTCATCATACCCATAATTCTTTAGTGAGAAAGAATGGTATAAAAGTTGTCATGGTAGGTAAGTTGTGGTCCTTATTATTAGAAAGATACAACGTATATTTTTATTTTTTGAGATACGCTTCATGTGGGCAATTTTCAATTCCATGATTTCAATGTAGGCCTACAGTTTGGGAAATAATTATTAGACCACTTTCATACAAACTCCACAGTTTGGTTTAATAATTATTCCCAAGCTCTATCTTGTTAAATATCTGGGAGAATTAAGGGGTAGCGGGCACCCCTCCCCCCCCCCCCCCCCCAAAGAAAAAAAAAAGAAAAAAAAAGAAAAAGAAGAACTTGGCAAAATGATTAAACTGCAAATAAATAAATAAATAAATAAATAAATAAATAAATAGAAATAGAACAGGCACAAAAGCAAAAGTAAATACAAAAAATAAGGGCGTCGATCAAGGGCAGAGCTACCAAGTCTCACGCATCTTGCGTGAGAATCACGCATTTCGGGTCCGTCTCACGATCTCACGCAGAACACCCCATTTCTCACGCAAAATGAGAAAAAGTAGCATTATTATAGATTTTTTTTACCATTTTGGAGTCTCAAAACCCTAAATATCGGCATATTTGTCGCGCATCAATCCTTGCGAGTGCGATATTTTCATGCAGGCGATCGTTCTATGCAAGATAGCTTACTCTGTGAAACATGTGTGTGCGCGCGCGGGCCTCCTTTGTGTACAAAATACTACTGCGCGCGCGCACATGTGGTAACGCGCGCCGCGTGCGCACTGCTTTCAAACACGATGTGAATGATCTCACGCAAATTTTTTTTTTGAACTTGGCATCTCTGCAAGGGTCACAAAAAAAAAATGCAAAGGGTAATATTTAGGCTACAGAAAAAGAAAAGAAAAGAAACCAGATATAAAAAAAAATATTTTCATACCCCTCCAAGTGTCACCTCACAAAAATTCAGATTGGATCGACTGCTAATATGGCCAGTAAGACGGATAGTATTGAGTCTGCTGAGAAGAAACTGGAGGTTTGCTATGTTAAGAGAATCTAGTTTAGTGGGAAAAATTAACGAAATTATTGTGAGCTTCAAATCATTTTCATGCGTGTTTAGGTAGAATATTACATTTAACTAGATTTAAAATAAATGTGATTGACATAGGAGAGATTTTGTGTACAACTGCCCATGCTGACTGTATAGCCGACGATTTCTCCTCTAATGACGTAATATGGATATACAATTGGCGGGAATCCCCGTAATATTGTTGACACTGATACATACCGTGTATCACCAGCGCGGTATTTGCTTTGCCGCGAAGTCGAGTCGAGTCGCTGCGTTAATCGAGATCGCCATTTTTTCTGAAAGTTCAAGTTCTAGTTTGAACAGGTGAGTTATAGTGGTCTTTTTTTGCATGACATAAACTTTTTAGCAATTGAACATTGTGGAATATTGGAGTGAAACTATTGGAGAGTATTTGGAATGTATAGTCTAGTTTTGTGGAAAATCAAATAAAGACGGCAGACCGAATCAAATTTACAGGACGAAAAATAAAGCTGCTCA
Organism: Paracentrotus lividus; assembly: GCA_940671915.1. Taxonomy (NCBI): domain Eukaryota; kingdom Metazoa; phylum Echinodermata; class Echinoidea; order Camarodonta; family Echinidae; genus Paracentrotus; species Paracentrotus lividus. Next base: position 60,210,163 of record CALNVZ010000174.1, read on the forward strand.
ATGGCAATGCTAAAATAAAATTAGGTGTAGCCGTAGGCACGCCAGTACGCCGCCGTGCTTGGCTGCCTTGGGCTTGACAATCGCCGCACCGTACCGGCATGCACTCATGGTTAAAGCCTTCCCGTAATTAATCAACATTTTCATCTAAAGCACTCTTACCATTTGATTGATAAAGAGCAAGGTTATTATATCCTGGAATTTTTAGTACCTCTCTTTTCGTGTGTGCACGGTCAAGTGTGTACAAGTCGATAGGATGTCAGATTGTTCAAGCATCATGAGCATGACGAAATCGGAAATGAACGAGAGTGAATGGAATGGTGATTTTTTTCCAGGATAACCAAAAGCGGCAGTTATAAATGATTATAAATAAATTTAGCCCAGATATAATAAATTTGAACTCTTAATTCCCCAGGCAGAATTGTTTGGTCTGGATGATTTGTAATATATTTGCAAGTAGATCTAACGTTAGATCTATCTAAGTTCTAACTATAAACGTTAGAGTGTGTCCTAAAAAAAAAAGGTAACCGAATTAAAGGACTCCTCCGGGCTGGAGATTTGCATTTTAGAAAAATAAGTAAAATCTAAAAAAGCACATCACTGAAAATTTCATCAAAATCGATCACAAATCAGCAATAGTTATGCTTTTCTTAGTTTTGAATTTTTTTAGGAAACCAGTTTTTGCCATCTTCAAATTGGCAAAACTGATGATCGTCTCTGTCCCCTACTTTCTTTGTATTTTATTGTATGAAATACAATTATCAAGATTTTCTTCCCAAGGACATAAAAACAGGAATTAATCCTTGTGAAGATGTTCAAGGTCACTTGTGCTTTCCTATTTCAGTATGTGGGATAATTTTTCTGTATAACGCAAATATGAAAAACATGAGAAAAAATAGGTTTTCATATAATAAAATATCACAAGAAGTAGGGGGACTGTGAATATCATTTTGCTCAATTTGAATATTCAAATTATTCAACATGAAGACATGAGACAATTGGCCAAGAATAGTTTTACAAAAAATTCAAATACCTACAAAATGCTTAACTTTGTTGAGTTTTCATCCGATTTTGAAGAAATTTTCTGTGTTGTGCTTGTTAAATTTTACTTCACTTTACAAAACTTTTTAATTTCAGCCCGGACTCCTCCTTTAAGGTTAGTCATTTAAATAAGATATGGTTAATCATTACGATTTGTTTACTAAAGTAGGCCTATACTAAGTATTCCATCAGCTTTAATTTGAGATATTGCTTACGTCCAACTCCAAACTGGCACGGGCCACAAAGTTAGGGTCCTTTGAACTAGGTGATAGGTACAAAACCCATTTTTTCCAAGTTTTTGGTTTATAGGGTATGAAACCAACTTTTTATAAATTTTGGGTTTCATCATTTCAGGGGGTTTTTTTCACACAAAGTTTCAATGAAATGCATGCAATCTCATTGTCAAAGGACCTATCTCACTGGCAATGAGATGGGTTCTCGATGACGAGTCTCTGGAGTCTCGGAGAGGTCGCCGAGACATTCTGCAGGAATTCGCGGGAAAAACCAAACAAATGTCAAACATGTTCAATCTTTTAGTAGACTTCTTGAAGACGCGAGCAAGTCTCTGTGACGTCTTTGCGG
>CALNVZ010000174.1:60224123-60236011 GCA_940671915.1 Paracentrotus lividus
GTCAACTCTTTTTGAACTTGTTGTTTTCTTTATTTCTCCAGCAATTGTGTTCACACTTAGTACAAATGATTCTTGGGTACTACCACATGTATGTTGATGAGGATAATGAGATCAAAGGTCATATAGGGGTCAAAAGGTCACTTAAAGGTCAATTTTTCTTAAACTTGCTGTCATTTCTTTATTTCTCCAGCCATTGTGTTTGCACTTAGTACAAATGATTCTTGGGTAGTACCACATGTGTGTTGATGAGGATGATGAGATCAAAGGTCATATAGGGGTCAAAAGGTCACTTAAATGTCAACTTTTCTTAAACTTGCTGTCATTTCTTTATTTCTCCAGAAATTGTGTTCACACTTAGTACAAATGATTCTTGGGTATTACCACGTGTGTGTTGATGAGGATGATGAGATCCAAGGTCATACAGGGGTCAAAAGGTCAACTTAAATGTTCACTTTTCATAAACTCTTTGTTTAACTTTCACTCTTTTTTTATAGCATCAGTTTTGTTTACCCCTAGTATGAATTTCCTTCGTTATCACACTTATGTGCTTGACGCTGAGATGTGCACAGAAGATTGAGAATAAAAGGTCCATATAACTAGTGTGTAGGTCAAATGTAGCTTAAGTGCAACTTTTCCACACTTGTTGTTTCTCTATTCTGCACAATTGTGTTCATCACTAGTATCAAATGGATTCTTGGGTCAACACATGTGTGTTATGAGGATAATGAATCAAAGGTCATATAGGGGTTACAAAAGTCACTTACAGGTACTCAACTTTTCTTAAACTTGTTTCTTTATTTCTCCAGCAATGTGTTCACACTTTTCGACGGTTCCAAAAAAATAAGTATGATGTTATAATCGCACATATACAGACAAACATACACATTGAGCGTAATCATTTGTGGGAAGATACAGCATTGATATAAGCTACTAACTCTCTAAAAAATAGAAATGTAATTTTTTTGCCTGCAAAATAAGGATGACACTACATGTACCTTACATGTATTGAGTATTTTTGCAGCATTAACCACCATTATGGACTGAAAATCTAATACTGGACATGAAAATAAGTTTAAAATGAATTCCAAACATAGGCTGCCATAGGTGTACCAAACTTTTCGGAGGGCAATAGTATGTCAACGGTCAAGGGTCACAGCATGAGTCCAACTTGGATATGTATATGTTTTGATCATTGCTTTATTGCAATGATTCAAAGAACCAACTAGGATAGTGAAACTGGGAAAGTTTATATAATCATAAAATGAACGATATCTGATTAGATTTTAGACTTTGGTAGGTTCAAAGAGGTAAGCGGAGACTGGCCCATCAGAACAGAACTTCATTAAAATTATTTATTTTAACCTAAACTACGGGCTAAAAGGGATTAATTCAGACCCTCAAACACATTTTTCTGGGCCGATATTCGCAGGCAAAAAAACAAATTGCCAAGTACATTTATAAACTTTTTTTTTTTACATCATCGCATTCACTTTGTTGAGACCGAAATTTATGGAAAACATGCCCAGGTTCAAGGATACACAGGTTTCGGCGCGTACGCAAAAATTTTCTGTAGCGGTCGTGCAGTAGACGCAAAGTCTGCTCAAACAACGGATTTTCGTGTACAAATAATGGAACTGTTGTTTCCTTGCCCAACATAAATGTAATCATGTTATTGCTGTCTCACACTGAACAAGTTTCCGACAGAGACCTACATGACTAAATCCACTTTTCCTGTGTTCGTATCTGTTAGTCTGCGTAGGTCTGTTGGTCATGTTACGAAAATGTTTAAGAGTTGGTTATTAGTTTGTTTTCCTCATATTTTTGTTTCAGCATATTTGTGTCAATGCTTAGTACAACATGTGCTCATCTGTAAATACCACTAAATACATGTAGACTGTGATTGAGATAAGTATAATAGTTGATGGTGAAATTGGTCATCTTGTGTACCTAAGTCAAATGATATGAGTGGCCATACTGTACATAAAATGTTTAACAGTTTTTGTTTAACTTGCTCTCTATTTCTTGAGTTCTCATAAACATCCGTGTTTACACTTGGTTCAGAGATAGACTGGGTGAAACATCATTGGTGTTCGATGAGGAGGGTTGGATGAGAATACACCAGGTCATGAGGGTCAGAATCAACATTAAAGGTCAACTTTCCTTAACTTAATACAATTATTTCATGAACTGCTGGCAATTTTGATAGGTAATAGTAGAGAAGGTCCACTTAGTCACTTTACTTTGTATTCATCATTTTATGCTTTTGTTCAACATCCTGTATAAATTATCCTTGGTTAATACCACTTGTTGTGTTCTGATGGATCAATTGATATTAATTTCATGTTGTTGCATGTGTTTTAACATGGTGTCACAGATGATTCAATCGAAAAACAATGAAAAACATAAGTAAAAGCAAAGAAATAGCCATAAGAGACAATTTGAATACAGAATTAATAAAAACAAAAACTTTTCATCAGAATCCTAAGCAAGTCTATTTTCACACATATGAAAAATCATTCAGTTTCTTGAAGGAGAGAAGTCTTATGTGATACTTGAAATTAGAGTTAATTCTTCTTTCTTTAGATTCTGAGACATAAAATTACGCATATAATTAATTTAGGTGGAAGCGAAAGAGAGTCTTTTATTCGAAGAATATGACACATTACGTTATATGGGTGGATCGTTTTTATTTCCCAATGCCTGTGGGCATAGCACCGCAAGCCAGTTATAAAACAAACATAAGACCAATTATCACACCGCAGCCAGCTCGCATACTCTAACTTTTGTGGTGTAATTTTATAGACAGAACTCTGACAGTGCTAGAGCTCCTAGGTTTGGGGCGCCTGAATCCCCCACACACCCAACGACAAGCATGATGCTCTTGCATCTTTGTTAGTCAGATCGCGTCCACTAGCATTTTGTGACTAACTGGATATTTTAAGCTTTTGTTCTCTTTGCTAGTCGCTTATATTGTATGGCGGAACATTATTTAAAAGAAAGCATATTTGCGTGGTAGTTGAACTTTACGTCACAGATTGAGCGAGATGTGTATTCATTTATGCAATAGATTAGACCACAATCTATGAGGTGATCTCCACAGATTTACCAATTAGAGCTGCTAGAACACCTTTATCAATTCACGACAAAGCCAGGCTATGAAAATATGCCAATAAAGTCACCATAGTTTATCGCTATTATGTGTCTTTGATTTTATTTAACACCATCATACCAAACACTTTTCTCACGTGTTTTCTATCAACAGTAATGAGATCATAGTAACACAAGGAGTAGATTATCGAACAAAGATACAACTTATCCGCAGTTAAAACTTGATGGTTTTGGACAGTGTATGTTTCCCGTCTGTTGTAAAGAATATTCATACCCACCTTTACATGTGCAATAGCATCCAAATGATTGACGCACTGCGTTGTAAAAATACTCCATAGGGTGCTAAGCAATGAGTTGTGCTATAGGAACACACCACTAGACAATGGGCTATTTCATGGTGGTGGTGGCTGCACAGCTAGAGTGTTAGAGCACAGGGTAAGAGGGAAAATTCTTTAAAACTAAATGGTCCAGTGGAATAAAACGATTTGGTATCTTTTGCTGTGTTAATCACCCGACGCCAATTACAACATTTCTTTTAGTCAAAAATAGTGATAATTTTATAAATAGGTCATACTTCTACCTTCATCTGAATCTATGGTCCAAATCATGGAGAAACCTTTCCAGTCATAGAAACATAAATTTCACACATTTCACACAGTAGCATTCATACTTTGAAACACGTGTAGTATTCTTTATATGAAGTCTTTTCCAACAGAGAGTTGAACGTGAGTCATGCTGACGTATCTTTCCTAAGGAAGCAATGGACCAAGTAGGGAGTAAAAATGAATGAGATGATCTTCAACTCACTGGCAAAACGACAATATACGAAACGCTGTTTTTTTTATTGAAAAATTTTGCTGTATTCGCTCTGCCTCGTTGTATTATTAACGCAGTAGGGCGATGCATCTTGAGTTTATTGGACTTGCGATCACGTAAATGCATGGGCCTGACTACAGTCACATACATGTGAAGTGGAAAACCGTGTCTAATGGTGCTTTTTGGTTTGTTTAGTTTGGACATCCTTTATGTATGGAACATGATTTTGTTTACAATAGTGGTTTCCTTGTCTTATATGATTGGTCAGCACCATACTAGTTTGACCTACCAGTTAGATGTTTTCTCACCTTAACATACCCTTTAAATACTACTTTTTCACTCCTAAAGAATTTTGAGCACCTGCGAGATTGTAAGTAAAAACTAATCGTCAATCCCAGCAGAGCAACACACGAGTATTCTCAATAACTCCTTTCGTGACATTATTTGATCTACATAAGTATGTCCCAGAAGTTCTCTAACAGTTAAAGAGAGAATGTAGGTCCATCAGTTATCACGTGAAGTAGCAGAGCAACTGATGTGTTTGGTACCCTCTCTGAGGAAAGCTACACTAAATCTTAGACAATCCCAATATTCTTGACAACACTGCTGCCAAGCCAATTCTCAAAGTAGGGATTAATCTCTGGTATCTTCTCTCCAGTGTCATGACGAACAACGATTTAGGGGTTGTTCGTCATGACGACTGGAGAGAAAGATACAGTACACCGAAAAAAGGTCCTGGGCTTGGAGGTGTATTAATGATGTTGTACATGGACTATGCATGAACTTAAATATACAATGTGAACAATCTAAACACAACTCTTGTAAAACATGGAAAAATTGTTGTAATCATAAGTTCAGTGCTTTCCGGAAAAATGTAAAACCCAACTTTGAGAGAGCTTTGTATTAAAATTGTGTAACTTATATTGACATCAATCATATTGGACTGCATGTGAAATTCAATATGTAATAGTACTATGATACCAAATATTTTCTTATGCTATCATGGATGATTGAGCTTTCAAAACTTTGTCAAAATCAAGCCTTGTAATGTTAGGACTGATCATTCTTTGTTTGAGCTAGTTAAGCCTTCCTGAGGTCCATCTATTGATGAGGACCAGAAAGGCTTACTCTTGAACCATTTCTTTCTGATGTGTTGGTTTTACAATCATAGTTACTATGTAGAAAGAGAGGAGAGGAATAATAATTATGAATATAATCATCATATCTGTGCTCATAAAAAATGACACAATATATATCTACAGCACTTTATTCATGGCAATATGATTGTCGTTCTAATTATCGTCATTCGTTTATTTATCAATTTCGAGCCCTGCATTCTTTTATTATTAGCAATCAATTAGCTAATTTGTTGCTAGCAGCAGTAGGAGAGAGATTGAATTTACTGAAATCCTGTTCGTTTAAAGAAACTAAAAAATAGCTAGAGCTACACATTTACATTTGATTTTTGTGTGACCATTAATACAAATAACGGGTGATCTACGGCAAATCTGTCAGAGAAAATGTCCCACTTGTCCCATGTAATGAATCCTCTGAATGAATTGAGTCATTTGAGTTTAACATGGTTCACTAATTATGATTGAGTTTAGCATTATCATCTGATCAGACCGCAGTGTTTTTGCTATTAATTACGCATATATATCTAGAGTGCAACAACAAACACAGATTTGTTTAATAATCACCAGCACATTTCCACCACTTATACCAGACAGTTCACATTCCGTCGATGTTGTCCCTAATATACTTCAAGGTTCCTCACTCTCAAGAAGGCATACTCTACTCTGAAAATTAGCAATGGCAGTCTAGACATGTATACACTAGTCAGTCACTCACAAACCGAGACTTTTGAACACTATGAAAACACATTAAATGGATGACCTTAAATGTCTTGAGCACAATTTAAAGCACCAAATTCATCTGACTTTTTAGGAAACACATACACAAAAATTGAGGATAAACAAAAGACTTATTTTTTGGTCAAATGAGAGAGTTGGGTAATACCCTGATAGTACCGGTAAAAGGACCCTTAGCCCAAATTTGGTCCATGGAAATTTTGACACTTGGGTTTATACAGCAGTGTATCATCAAACAGAACATGTGTTACTCTAAACTGAAAAAAATATTAAAAGTTTTATAATTCCAATATGAGGCTCTCTTAAGTTGGGTTTACATTTTTCTGGAACGCACTGTATATGCAACAAATGTTCATGTGGCCAATTCCACCGTAACTGACGTTACACGTGGAAATTTTCTTGATTGTTTGTAAATCTGAAGTTCAAAAATAAGGTTGTACACTATACTTTAACAATTTCTTCATATTCAGACATTTGAGTTTATTTTGCCGAAGTCTGCTCATATCATAATGGTTTATATCCACTTGGTCTAACAGCATATGGTCTAAGTCTCTGTTGGTCTAATACCACATGGGCTAAACCCATTTGGTCTACTAAATTTATACCGCGCCATGTCTGTCAGAATTTATGGATGAAATTAGACTTTCGTACTTTATAAAGCTTCTAGACTGCTAAGTTATAGTGAAAATATTGTCTGCACACTTCCTAATGATTTTACTTGAAAATGTTCTTGCATGTTTCTTTGCTTTTCAACCTTTTTGTTTTTTTGTTTTTTGATGAATTTTCATGACGACACATTTTTTATTGTAAGTATCGTCCAATTAAATGGGGTTGTTTTTTGTATAAATAAAGGGGAAAAAAATTGTGAACACATTAATTAATTTTATATGGGAAAATTTTATTGACTTTGTACATGAAATCACATTTCAAGCAATTTTTGGTCTTACAAAATTATGCATAAATCGAGAACCAGGTACTGTAGGTTTGCAAATTTAGTCTTAAAAGATGAGAGAGACTTCAAAGAAAGAAGTTATGAGGTGCCGCGTTCACAATTTCTCGCCTAGAAAATATGTCTCGAAAAATGTGGACCAATCATTACTCTAATGGGTGGCGTATGAAACAGAGTGCATGTGAATAGAAAATTTTAAAAGACAGATGACCTAATTAAGTATTATTATCAATGTTTTTTTCTTCTCTTTTTCCAGATCCAGTCTCTCACAATCACGATTAATAGTTGTCGAGCATCTGCATCAACCTCTTATGACCTAGCAGCAGCAGTGGGTACCATGCCTAACTTGACTGAGCTGACACTGAATGGACTGAATTACCTGCATGAGAAGTTCCACTCCAAATATAGGTCTTTGGCACCATATGTGGAGGTACAAAATATTAATTGATATCAGTATTAAGGTTTACATGTAGGCCTACTAAGTCGTGTGAATTTAAATTTTCAATGATATTTTTATTATGAGGTACCTGTTAAGTTTGTGAATTACATAATTATAGAAAACATTTTTTTTTATTTTTTTTTTTTTTTATATTTTCATTCATTATGTATATTTCCATGCTAGTAACTAATTAAATTTTTTTTTACAGTTGAATGTTTACAATGCAGTCTTCTAATTTAGAGAAATTTAAGATCGATTATGATTATAATAGTGTGTAATCTATATATTTCCAATGTATGCAACATATGATTCACATGATATTATGTGTGTATGAATTGGAGTATGCAATCTACATGGTTGAATGGGGATTTTTGTTGTATTTCAGGTGGCCAATCAAAGTCGAGCATATATTGGAGATTGATACTGATAGTAAATGAACTATTCATTTAATACTCAACTAAGTGACAAAAATCAGACTACATGTATATGTGAATAGAAAATATGGGGAAATGTAGTAAGATAAGGCCTATTTTTCTGAAAATCATTGCCTTTATTTTTTCCTTTCAGACCCAATCTTTGCAAATCAAAGCCTCGCACAATATTACCCTAACTGGAATTCGTCCATATTTATATAGATTTGCGTTTTTGGCATTACGTCATGATGTTCCGCTTCTATCACCAGTTAAAGCCCCTAGCCCTCCATAAATTTGAGTTTATAATCATGTAACGCTACAAATACCATGTTTCAGTTCAATATTATTGAGAAAATTTTAAGCTCGCGCTTCGCGCTCGCATTAAAGCCCTGTTAATCAATATGCATAATAATGTGCATGTGTGTATATCTATAGACATTACATCATGATTGCCCCCTTCAATAACCAGATAAGCTCCTTCTCGTTTCGCATTTACATTATTCAATAATATATGTCCATTTCATGTCACTAAATATTGAGAAAATTTTCAGCTCGCGCTCCGCGCTCGCATAATGAATTTGAATGTATGTATTAGTAGATACTCACATTATTGCATAGGCCTATGTGTATTATCAATAGCCATTACATCTTCTTGGTCCCCTTTAACAAACCAGTTAAAGCCCCTTCCTCGTTTCGCGCTCAAATTATACTACACTGCCCCATTTTATGTCACTATTAATGAGAAACTTATCAGCTCGCGCTTCGCGCTCGCATTATACAATACTTTTTTCATATTTATATGCATGTGTGTATCAAGCATTACCCCACCAACAATGGACACTGCGATCATATACCACCGTATGTGTCACATTGAGGAAAATATGAAATTTTATATCAATATCATCCCCCCCAAATCGCCAAAACAAATCGACACACCGTGGGTGAAATGCACTGATGTTGCATAATAGACCACTGACATTTTCACATATTTACGAAATGAAATGGGAGATTAAAAAGATATATAGTATTGGGAATAATACTTTATTATAATTAATTTAGCGGTAAATCAGAGGAACATTTTTTGTGGAAGTGTTTTTTTACCTTGATTTACCTTGATGTTGGGCCTTGAAGTAAACAAAACTTATTTGCCCCTCTGCAAACTCCTTATAAATTTTATGCACTGCAAAAATAGGGTGTTACTCTTGTAACTGTTGTCACATGTGTATCGAAAGAAAAATAAGGTTCAAGTGAAGTTGACATCAGGGTCTGAACAATCAAACTTGTCTCTCCATGCTTTTCTAGGTTTTGTATAGAGAGGCGGTACATTATATCTGAGATTGAATGAAGTACAAAGTATTCAATAATCTAACAGAATATATGAAATTGGAGTATGTTTAATAGAAAATGTGGATAGATTTAGTGAATATGACTTTTTTAAAAATCTATGTTTTTCACACCAGATCCATTCTCTCACACTCGGTTTTCAGTATTATCACCACTCTTCATCAGCCTCCTCACATGATCTTGCAGAAATATTGCGCGAGTATGCCCAATCTGACTGACCTGACACTGGATAATGTGGATGGTTTCAACGATGAGGTTCTTTTCCAATTTGAAGCTGTGGCATTGTCTATGAAGTACACATTGAGCAAGTTCAGCAAAATTAAGAGAATATATCAAATATAAAAGTGACTTTTAAAAGTGACTTTTACAACAAAATAACAAAAAAAAAAAAAAAAAAAAAAAAAAAAAAATTGAATTTTCTGTGATGTTTTTTTTATCAGTTTAGTCTGTTGATTACAACATAAACTTTCAATATCTATCCATATAACTTTTTGTACATGTACATAAATACAGTCAGATCTTGCTTAAAAGGCCATCATTTATCCAGACTATCTTTGTGAAGGCTTGCCAAATTTTGAGCTATGGGGGCCTATACATGCCATCAGTTCATTTGATAATGTGTCAGGATGAAACCCTGAAAATTTAATCTCCATAGCTTCATTACATTCTTGAAATAAGTATTAAAAAGTGCAAGTGACTGAAAATACAGATCATTTTTTTCCATAGACTGCAGTGCTATTTCTAGGAAAACGTGGTACGCTTATGAAATGTGATATTCATTCATCAATATCTCAAAAATAACAACTGACAATTCCTCTTTGACTTAAAGGTTTTGTAATTATGATTCAAGCATTAGCTGGAAGATTAATTTTTTTTAGATACTGAATGAAATTAAATAATCACTTTTTATTAACCGTCCATGTTCTGTTTGCCAGTTTCCCACTTGAAATGTATTTGTTAATGAATTCTTCTGAAAACCTCACTTTTCTGTTTCATTGAGCTCCTTACACACAGAAAGACATTGATCAGATAAAATATTTCTCCTTATAAATACTTAAAGAAACTGTACCTTTGAATCTTCCCCGGCCCCTAAGGCCCTATAGATTTTGATAGAAACGGTACCCCACTACGTGTATATTAATCTCATAACCTGTTGTCAACTACAGAGATAGGCAGTGGTCCTAACATGGCCTGGTAAGTGATGTCTGACTGTACTGTGAAAGTTTGAAGACATAATATTCACATATCAACAGCGGACCGTCTGTCAAAGTTATCTCATTTGGTAAACCTGTTGCGTACTGTGAATTTTTTACAAAGCCAAATGAATCATGGTTATACCACTAATCATTTCCATTTCAAGGTGATTAAAGACACCCATATATCAAGGTTTAATAATTTTAATCATTCAAGGTTTTCATTCTTTCATGCAGTAATGACTGCAATAAATGGTCGTGAAGAGGAATCTTTAAAAAAAAATCTGTACATGAGCGTATGTTGCATGGTAGGCCATACAATTTGTATATGCTGTTGGGTGATGTTTATATAGTGTCTATGTCTGTTAATAAAGTTGTTTATTGATCTTATGGTTGCTCTTCTCCATCCAATAGGATCTCATTCAAGTTGTTGGAGCATCTCCAACTCTTGTATTGTTGTTGAGACAAAATCCAGCAGATTTTCTTATCTCATGTCCAGTGGCCTTGTCATAAAGATTGATACAGGAGAATTAAACTACAAAAGATTAATCTTTAAATTTTAAGCATTCAATATTTGGGCCTGCCAAGTTTTGAAATTGTATGAAAAGTGATTTTTAGATCCCTTTAAATAAAAAAATTAAAAAAATATTTCCTAGAGGCAGGTCATGAAAACTAAAGCTGCTCAGCCACTGGCCTAAAACATGGCCAAGCTACATGTACATTGTAGATTTGCAAGTTTTAAACGTTTAATTTTGTTTTCTAGAACTAATCTCGCATACTGTGTTGGACGTTCATAATCCAGTCTCTGAGTATAGAAATATTTGCATATTTGAGCTTGATATCAATTCAATACTCTGACTAGAGTATCGGATATGACTCAGATTACATATGAAAAGAACATATGGAAAGATAAGATGTAAATGTAGATATGATGACCATTTTTTTTTTCCCCTCAGATTCAATCTTTTGAATTCAGTATTATTCAAAAGAACATGTCTACATCAGCACATCGTGACCTAGCGTTAGCAGTGGGTAATATGCCATGCCTGACTGAGCTGAATGCTAAAGTGATGGAAATACACCCCCTAGATGAGTTCTTCTGTACATTGGAAGCCATGGCAGATTCTAAGATGGTACATACAAACAAAAGCATTCAAGAGTTATAAGTGCATATTGGGTAATGGATTAGGACATCTTTTTCAGTGAGGAAGTTATTTTGCATATTAGCACAGTGTGTATTTAAAAAAAGGGTGCAGTCTGATTTCCAGCCATATTAGGACCGTCACCCATCCATTTTAAGTGATATGGCTGGTTAGGAGAGTAATCCAAAATGTACATGTACTGGGATAACATATGGCATTTCTATCAAAATTTATAGTAGCGGATTTATAACCTTGAGAGGACAGATTTATAGGGTGGATTCATTTGCGATCCCCCATTTACAGTGCACATTCTTTACTCCCAGCATTCCAGCTGGGCTTGTTCAGTGCGCTTAATCATGCTAAGTAAAACACATAGCATTTGCTTCCTATTGGGTACCCATTTTTTACCCCTCGGGTGTGGTGGAGCATGTAGTTGCCTTGCTCAAGGACATAAGTGCCAGTGCAAGGGATTAAAACAAAATAGTTTAATACACACTATCAAGTGGAGTGTAGAACTGTGCAGTTATTCCATTTAGATCACCTACATGTACAGCCGTGCTTCATACATGAGCACATCACCAACTACATGTAGTGATAATAATACATATGTTGC
>CALNVZ010000174.1:60236111-60246993 GCA_940671915.1 Paracentrotus lividus
CTTTTTGTCATGGAATCAGAGGCAGTATTCTGGGAGATTGAAAAAAAAGGGGGGAACTGAAATATAAATATGCAGTTTAAGCCAGTAAGCGCATTTGGGCTTATTGACGTAATCAAATTGTTTTTTAAATTATTATCAAGATGATGTATAACACAATTTCAGTGCTCATAATGAAATCTCATATTTCATTAAACAAAGTGTAATTAAGTAATGAGTAATGTCTTTCGTTCAAACATTTTGTGTCTGTAGCACGTGTATATAGCAGGACCGTGGACACACTGCCAAGTATATATAGGCCTTTGTGTAGAGACAGCATATGTTTAGTAATATTAGATGGTGTAGGTATAGGATAGGATAACAGTATAAGCACGATCCGCTCGATAGCACAGTGTGACGTTTAAATTACGTCAGAAAAAATTTAATGACGGGTATGATGTTGCACCCTCTGCGTTTGATCGTCTTATAAGAGCGTCGTATTTATACGTCATTAAAGATGTCATTTTAGAGCGTATAAAATTGACGTAAAAATACGAGTCCTTTAAGCGTCAAAACGTGGGTGGCAAATTTACGTCTATAAAGATTGTCTTTTCCTGACGTCTATAAGACGTCTGACGTGACGTCTTTGAAGACGTCTTTAAGACGTCAGCTCTGCTATCAAGGGTTATCCGTCAAATCAATTGAAATTTTACAGAGATGTTCTTCATGATATTCTGAAGGGAACTAGGGGTGGACAAAAAGGGCTAAATAGTAGTCCTGAGCCAGTATTAAGCCACGAAAAGGTGTACATGATTAGAGGACGCAAATAACAGAAAATTGAATATTTTACAAAAATGATGGTAAGCCTCCCCTTCAAGTGGGTGGCGCTACTCCAATTTACCTCTAAATCACTTGAAATTTTACAGAGATGTTCTTTATGATATTTTGAAGGGAACTAGGGGTGGACAAATAGGGCTAAATAGTAGTCCTGAGCCAGTATTAAGCCTAGAAAAGGTGTACATAATTAAAGGGCGGAAATAACCAAAAATTGAATATTATTTTACAAAATTGATGGTAAGCCCCCCTTCAAGTGGGTGGCGCTACTCCAATTTACCTCTAAATCGCTTTAAATTTTACAGAGATGTTTTTTATGATATTCTGAAGGGAACTAGGGGTGGACAAATAGGACTAAATAGTAGTCCTGAGCCAGTATTAAGCCTAGAAAAGGTGTACATAATTAAAGGGCGGAAATAACCAAAAATTGAATATTTTACAAAAATGATGGTAAGCCCCCCTTCAAGTGGATGGCGCTACTCCAATTTACCTCTAAATCACTTGAAATTTTACAAAGATGTTCTTTATGATATTCTGAAGGGAACTAGGGGTAGACAAATAGGGCTAAGTAATCGTCCTGGGCCACTATTAAGCCACGAAAAGGTGTACATGATTAAAGGACGCAAATAACAGAAAATTGAATCTTTTACAAAAATAATGGTAAGCCCCCCTTCAAGTGGGTGGCGCTACTCCAATTTACGTCTAAATCACTTGAAATTTTACAGAGATGTTCTTTATGATATTTTGAAGGGAACTAGGGGTGGACAAATAGGGCTAAATAGTAGTCCTGAGCCAGTATTAAGCCTAGAAAAGGTGTACATGATTAAAGGGCGGAAATAACCAAAAATTGAATATTTTACAAAAATGATGGTAAGCCCCCCTTTAAGTAGGTGGCGCTACTCCAATTTACCTCTAAATCACTTGAAACTTTACAAAGATGTTCTTCATGATATTCTGAAGGGAACTAGGGGTGGAAAAATTGGGCTAATAGATAGTCTGAGCCAGTATTAAGCTAAAGCTACAAACATGGTTGTACATGATTTAAAGGGCGGAAATAACCACAAAAATTGAATATTTTACAAAATACGATGGTAGACCCACCTTACAAATGAATGGTGGCGCTACTCAATTTACCTCTAAATCACTTTAAATTTTACAGATGTATTTGTCATGGATATTCTGAAGGGAACTAGGCGGTGGACAAAATAGGCTAAATAATAGTCCCTGAGCGCCAGTATTTGAAGCCACGAAAGGTGTACATGATTAAGAGCTGAGAAAATAACAAGAAAATTAGAATATTTTACAAAAGAATGATGGTAAGGCCCCCTTCAAGAGTGAGGTGGCGCTACTCCAATTATACCTCTAAATCACTTGAAATTTTACGAAGAGCTTCTTATGAAATGATTTAAAGGAACTAGGGTGGACAAATAGGGCATAAAAGTAGTCCTGAGCCAGTATTTTAAGACCTAAGATATGAAGTATACATAATTAAAGGGCGGAAAATTAACAAAAAATTGAATATATTGGCCTACAATAATGATGGTAACCCCCTCTAATGATTAGCTGGTGGCGCTTACTCCGATATTACTCTCTAGATACACCTTGTAACATTTACAGAGATTGTTTTATTATGATATCGAAGGGAGTAGGGGGTGACCAAATAGTGACTAATAGTAGTAGCCTGAGGCTACGTATTTAGCACTAGAAAAGGGTACATATTAAAGGGCGGAAATACTCAAATTGAAATTTACAAAAAGATGCGTAAGCCCCCCTTCAAGTAGGATGCGCTACTATCCTCTACTCTCTGAATCTTGACAGTTTTAAAGATGACTTGTTATGATATCCCTGAAGGCGAACTGCAGGAGGGACAAATAGGGCCATAAGAATCGTCCTGGCCTAGCCTGCATTAGCCAAAGGTGTACAATGATTAAAAGGCACGCAAATAACAGAAAAATTGATTTTTACAAAATGACCGGTAAGCCCCCCTTCAAGTGGGTGGCGCTATACTCCAATTTACCTCTAAATCACTTGAAATTTTACAAGAGATGTTCACTTTATGATATTTGAAGGGAACTAGGGGTGGACAAATAGGGCTAATAGTAGTCCTGAGCCAGTATTAAGCCACGAAAAGGAGATGTACATGATTAAAGGACGCAATAACAGAAACTTGAATCTATTTACAAAAATCGATGGCTAGCCCCCTTACAAGTGGAAGGTGGCGCTACTCAATTTACCTCCATACAAATCACTTGCAAACTTTTACAGAGAGTTTCGATCATATCTTGAAGGGAACTAAGGAAGTGGACAAATAGGGCGCTAAATATAGTAGTCCTGAGCAGGTATAAGCCGTAGAAAGAGGTCATGTACATTGATTAAAACGGCGGAAATAAACCAAAAATCTGAATATTTTACAAAATGATTGGTAAGCCCCCTTCCAAGTTGGGTGCAGCTACTCCAATTACCTCTTAAATCACTTGAAATTTTACAGAGATGTTCTTATGTATTCTGCGAAGGGAAATAGGGGTGGCGACAAATCAGGGCCAAATAGTTATCCTGAGTCAGTATTAAGCCACGACAAAGTCTTACATAGATTAAAGGGCGGACAATAACCAAAATGAATATTTTTACAAAAATGATGGTTAAGCCCAAACCTTTCAATGGGTGGCGCTACTCCAAATACCTCTAAATCACTTTGAAATTTTACAGAGAGGTATCTTTATTGATATTCTGAAGGAACTAAAGAGAGTGGACAATAGGGCTAAATAGTAGTCCTGAGCCAGATTAAGCCACGGAAAGACAGTACATGATTAAAGACGACAGTAACAGAGAAACTGTACAATATTTTACAAAAATGATGTAAGCCCCCCTTATAGATTGTGGTGGCGCTAACTCCAATTTACCTCTAAACTTGCTGAAATTTTAACAGAGAAGTCTTTAATTGAATTATTCTGAGAGGAACTAGGGTGGACAATAGGACATTCGAATAGTAGTCCTGACCTTATTAAGCCTTAGAAAGAAAGATGTACATAATATAAAGGCGGAAAATAACCAAAAATTAGAATATTTTACAAATATGATGAAGTAACCCCCCTTTTCAAGATCGGTGGCGCTACTCCAATTTAACCTCTTAAAATCATTGAAGAAATTATACGCAGAGATGTTCTTTATGATATTCTGAAGGGAACTTAGGGGTGGCCAAATAGGGCTTAATAGTAGTACCTGAGCCAGTAACTAAGCCTAGAAAGCAGTAAAGAGTATGTACATGATTACAAAAGGCGGTAAACCCAAAAAATTGAATATTTTACAAAATAAGATTGGTAAGCCCCCTTCAAGGGAGTGGCGCTACGCCATTTTACCTCTAAATATGTTATATTGTATTGTATAGTAATTGATTTGTTACCAATATTTGCAAAATATGCATATACAGAATTCAATTATTTTTGATCACGCCTATTAATAATAATTGCTCTAATTTTAATTGCTGATGTACTAAGAATCGTTTAAGCGTTCTGAAAAACCAAGACATATTTCATATTTCATTTAAACCATATGATCTCATCCGTACTCATAAAATTAAGCCCTTAAATGAACACGCAGGTGCATAACAACGGATTCAATTCAATTTTGCCAAAATTTCATTGAAGGGGACTGAAAATTACCAATGACTAGTTCTCGTTCTTCTTATTATTCATATAGTTAGTGTTTCTTATGTTCATCAGAAAATATCTAATTTCCGAATTATGACCAATTAATACATTAAGGCAAGCCTAATGATAATTATTCGACTCATGACTTTTTACTGCAAATAAAAAAAAAATAATAATAATTAAAAAAAATAATAATAATAAAAATAAAAAATTATATATTTTTGAAGAGTCTGGAAACCAAGACTATTCTATATTTAATTCATTTTAAAGAATGAACAATAAAGATAATTAGGCCAATAATTCAATTTTTCCAAAATTTCATTTGAAGGGCCTAGAAATACTAAGACTAGGCCTATTCATGTTCCATTATTTATACTTTGTTATGTCTTTTATAATGTCGCCAGAAAAGATTAATTTTAGTTATGAATTACAAATACACAACACAAGGCAGGTCTAATGATAATGTTTAATGATATTACATCACCACATGCACTCACACACACACACACACAAACACACACACACACATAATAATAATAATAATAAGAGTCTGGAAAACCAAGACTATCAAAAATCATGAATAATAATGACAATTAGGCCAATAATGAAAACCCAGTATCTCATAACATTAGATTAATTCAAATTAGGAGAAAAATTCCATTTTAAGGGTCTTCAAAAGAGACTAGGCATCGAAATTTACGTTGAATTCGTGAAGCGATATTGATGCGTTCACATTGTTGAAAAATGCGTATTTTGGGTGATCGCGATATCGAGGTGGTCGCTGAGCTTGGGCGCTCGCTTCAGCTTGGTGATCTCGATATATAGATAACGCGACTTCGCTCGCCGCGGCATGCAAAGCAAATATACGCGCTGAGCGCTGGTGATTCCCCCAATTTGTATCCATTATGTCATTTAGAGGAGAAAAATCGTTCGGGGCTATTGCTATCAAAATCTCTCTATTTCAATCACATCTTATTTAAATCTAGTTAAAAATAGTAATATTCTTCCTAAACTCCATGAAAATAATTTGAAAGGTCACAATAATTTCGTTAATTTTTCCCACTAAACTATAGATTCTCTTAACATAACAAACCTCCAGTTTCTTCTCAGCAGACTCAATCCTATCCTTCTTTAGCAGTCGATCCAATCTGAATTTTTGTGAGGTGACACTTGGAGGGGCATGAAAATATTGTTTTTGATATCTGGTTTCTTTTCTTCTTTTTATTTTTTTTTTCTGTAGCCTAAATATTACCCTTTGCTTTTTTTTGTGACCCTTGATCGACGCCCTTATTTTTTGTTTTTACTTTTGCCTTTTTGCCTGTTCTATTTTTTTTCTTCAGTTTAATCATTTTGCCCCTGTTCATTTTTTATTTTTTATTTTTTTTATTTTTTGGGGAGGGGGGAGGGAGTGATCCGCTATCCCTTAATTCTCTTCAGATATTTACACAGAAATACAGCTTGGGAAATAATTATTAGACCAAACCGTTCGGGAGCTTAGTAGGAAAGTGGTCTAATAATTGTATCCCAAACTGTACATTGAAATCATAGAATTGAAAATTACCCACATAAAGCATATCTTAAAAAGTAAAAAAATAAATGTTGTATCTTTCTAATAATAAGGACCGCGTGATGACAACTTACCTACCATGACAACTTTTATACCATTCTTTCTCACTAAAGAATTATGGGTATGATGAAAAGATCACATTAGCTTCTGAAACAAAAAAAAAAAAAAAACACAACACAATCTTAATGAAGTTCTTAAAACCTTTTATTTTGTGAAACTTCAATTTCTCGAGGCCTTTTAGTTTTGGTCATAAGAAGAATATATTCAAGCACCAGTTTAAGCAGCAAAAGACGTACAGTAGCCCTATAAAAAATATTATAGGGAAAAAAAGGATTGTAGGCCTATTTCAATACAATTAATTCATAGATTATATTTCTCTTCAAAACATAAAGAGAGCTCAATATATTTCAAAAGAAAGAAAGCAATCAGGAGGGCTTTTATCACAACTAATTAAGTTTGCTGTATGTTTGATGTTTTTCATGCAGCATTAAACAGTGAAACAAGCTGCAAAGATTGTTCTGCATTCATTAAAAAAGACCTTATTCTATAATCCATGAAGTCGAATGTCAACATGGGCATCAATTTTTACTTGAGTGTGATGAGGGGAGAGAAGAACCCAATCATTTGAAAAATTAAATAAAGTGTTCTAGGAAACTCATCCTCATTGAGTGGAAGCCTTAAAATTGTCAAAAGGCTACCACCATGATTGCATAGTTCATAATTAAAATACAACAACAATTATCTAACACAACTGACATCTTGTTTAGAAACTGAACAGCTGTTTTTGAAAGTATGGAGATGTTCACCACGAAGTTGACACCCCCCCCCCTCAAAAAAAAAAAAAAGAGACTTAATCTGTAGACTGAAACTGAGTTTTCCCCCTATTTACTGTTTTGCATCAATTTCCCATTTTTTCTTATTCACCAAATCATGGACGGATCGAAGATTATAATTATCATAATATAAACATTGGGAGAACCCACCCCCTCCAACTAAATTGATGCCCATGAACGACTTTCCTCTCCCTTAGGTGCAAATATAAATGTTAGGCCATACGTGATAAATTGCATGCGTAGGTAACATCGTTAGCTACGTATCATAAGTGTATTAGAATAAATCCCCAAACCAACACATAATTGATGAATCAATCAATTTAGAGTGAAATTTTATAGGGTGACATTACCTAATTATGTTCATCCAAATATATTAAAAACTAAGGAATATACTGGTGAATGATATTTTTTCTGCATACTTGAATATAGGCCTACAATTAAAAATGAACAATGATTTGTTGCGGGCAGTTTCTCTTATAAACTTTTTGACACCCTTTTTCATTTTCTTCAACATAACTGAAAAATACCGTTGATTTAATGTAAAAGAATCAACATCTTGTTCTTTCTATGGTTGTCTCATTTTAAAGGCAATGCATTTCACAATGGACATACTGCTGGGTAAAATGAAAATAAGAGTTTAAGCAAAATTATACAAAGTCAAGACCATGCATTTGGCGAAATCTGCAACCTGGTTTGTGTCTTTGATCTTGTACAAGATTATCTTCTGGAAGTATATAAATTCCAGACGAAATAAAATTGCAAGAAACAAACACCATATCCAGTAAGTTGAGTATTCCACTATTCACTTCATGGTCTGATAATCTTGTCATCTCTAAAAAGCAATATGGTGCAAGAACAAAATGATCTATCTAGATAGAAGGGAAAATCCCCAATTGCCTGGATCTATATCTTTGTCATGTTATAGTTTTAATGGTGACTGCGCAATTCCTTCTCTTAACAACAAGCAGTATAAAACCTGACTGGATATCCATTAATACAGTTTAAAGCTCCAAATACTCAAAAGATATCAAATGCAAAATGAAATTTAACATTAAAGCAAATCAATTATAGTAATTACTCAATCCTTTTTAATATAGTCAACATTAATGCAACAAGAATTAATATGATACAAAGTCTTTTAAACATGTGACAAGAAACATAAACATACATTGCTATTCACAGACAAACTAATGTAATTTACAAGAATAACCTAGAACTCTAACCTGTAACAATAACGAAGAATTACTTTTTTATAAGTCACTGAAACAAGATTCCTAAGAATACATTCGAGTAATCCAATCCCACTAAAGAACAAAGTTATACTATTGCACCTAATTCCCCAGTATAAATACTCTATTTTATACTAAAGAAAATTAAATCATAATCTCATAGAAATTTAATGCTAAAAAATAGAAACACAATCACATTATGAAAGATCTGAAACAAAACTCTTTAACACATACAATAATTTAATATCAGACAAAAAAACAATTAACTACTCTCTCAATACTCACATTTGTACATGTCATACTCTGTTTCCCCCAAAGCAACTTTTCATTGGGATACCTCAATTATGAGCTACCAAATCATAACAATAACAATAGCATATTTCGATACGTTCTCGCAAGGCAAAGCAAACTGGTCAATGACACTTCATTGGCGGATAATAAACCTCCTGCATTTCACTCACACATTCGGATCTTCGAAAAAGTTTTCAGATCTGACAACCTTATACATAGATTTTGATGCTGAGGATGCATTAGTTACTTATAAAACTATACAGATTTAAAAACAGGACATCACTTGGAAAAATAAATATCCGAAAATAGTACAGGCACCTTTCCGTAACCAACTACCAGAACGGGAACATTACTACTAATCAACAACACTCTTAAGTAAATGCCCAAATTTAACCACATAGATGGCATGGCAAATGCTACTAGTCATGCCCATTAATTATCACAAATAGTGTGGGACAACGGGCCAATAGATATTAACAAAAGAACATCAATGGACCAGGTAGAAGATTTCATAACAATCTACAACCTTAACATCCATCCTGTAGCATCAAGTGCAATTCAACTGCATAACCATCATCCACATCAGATTACGGCATACTTCACTTACGGCAGGGAAAAAAACAGCAGAAACATTGTACTACTAAGATATATGATTAAATAGGTATTGATTAAAAATATTTGATTATATAAAAATCTGTTAAACAAAACGCTACTGAGGTGCTTTGTCCTTCTAAAAAACCTGATTATGCAATAATTTTAAATGAAAAATCTCAAATATAAAAAATCGGATATTACATCAATCCATTCTACTTTCTTCAGATCATTTTACCATAAGGTCATTTTTGAGCACAAGGCAACCTGAAATGTAGCACACAGAAAAATCTTCATAACAATCTAGAATTTCCACAGAAAACAAAAAGAAAAAGAGTATAAGTCCTACAAAAAATATAAGTACGATACCAAATACTATTAGCATCCTTTATTTAATCAAGATTTCATATCTCATAATTGTAAATCCTTATTGAATTTGACTTGGAAACAATACAACATATTCTCTTGCTTTGCATTATTACTTTATTACAATTATACACTAAAATTACTTGCACTTAAAATATACTGCAGTAGATGAAACACTGAGTTAGCCATGATACGTATTATATTTATTTGGGAAATCAAATCGAATAATTGAAAAGCACATTTCAAAGTCAAGCAAAATATTCCAAAAATGAACTACATGCTTTTCTCTTTTAGGCAATTTGCCAAGATAAAGAACCGCAAAGACGAATTCTCTTAATTAAATAAATAAATCAACATTTGATATCATTCCATCTCTTCTGAATATTCTCTCTGTAGAATGAAATTAAGTAATCAAGAATAATAATGTCTTTAGAAAAGAAATCATATTATATGGAACAGATTCCAAAAAATGTATATGTATAGATAAATACATGAAGAATCTACTTAGGCAAATGACTATATATATAATAAGGTCTACTAAGAATATTTCCTGTATCCACAGGAAATGATGAATGATCAATACATTTACAAAGCACACAACTAAAATAAAAACACAATACCACATACATGACAACACTACAATCCCAACAAACAATATCATAACATCTAAAACAACTACACGAAATACACCTGAATTTTTAAAAAAAATATACCATAAAGTTTCCAATCAAGCCACCCAAGTATGATTGGTATCATAATACACATTCCTATTATCCCTAATGCATATTTTACGTGCCAGTTTGAAAATATAAGAAAACATAACAAAGGAGAAGCATTATGGTTAATCCAAGTGGGCGTCCGAAAGAAAGGACATGCACTCTCTATTTTGTGGGGATCCATATAAATAATGATAACACAAGATCCATGAAAATTGACATGTGCGCCCCCTCACTCTCAATTTCCTGGATACGGGAGAGAGAAAGAATATGGGAGAGAAATAGAGAGAGAGAGAGACACACACACACACACACACACAAAAAAAGCACAAAGTGGGAGAGAAATAGTGAAAGAATGTGTGCCAGTATAGCAGGAACCTGGCATAAACCAGAAGGATAGAACTCAACAAGGAGACAAATGTGAGGATCAGAGAAGTGATGCAGCTTTTTGAATATAAATTTGAATAAAAAAAGAAACTGACCAGAAATATAAAATACAAAAAATGAAGACAGAAAATGGTATTCAATCAGGATTCCACCCAAGACTTCCTGATTTCCAAACAAGCGCTCTACCAACTGAGCTATGGCAAACCCTTATGGCGGTGTCCGTACCAGAGAAATCTGATGCATATAACCGAACACTTCCATTAAGGAATAAGCTGAATGAGACTTGTTCACACTGTCTCTACCGTGTGTCTCAAAAAAAACGTAACACTTTTGAAATGGTTGCCAAATTGAGCATTATATAATTTTATGAAAAAATGTTGATATGTATGGAAAGCTAAAGGACCAACCTTTCATATGATATGAAAAAATTGAAAAAAAAATCATG
>CALNVZ010000174.1:60247093-60258700 GCA_940671915.1 Paracentrotus lividus
TTGTCCGAAACGGATATTTATTTTGCCCCTTTTCTCGTGGGCCCGGCAGCCGCTGAGCAGCGCCAGAAGAACGTTGCTCTATCCCCCTCTCGTTGAACGCCAAACAGGGAAGCAGCAACTACCATTTTTTACGTATTTTGGTATGACGCGGTCGGGGCTCGAACCCACGACCTCCCGATTATGAGGCGGACGCTCTATCCACTGAGCCAACACATCGGTATAGGAGAAATGTACCTTTTCAAGCCAATTCTAAAAAATACATTCTTACATTATATTACACTTGTAATTACGTGCATAAAGTTTTCAGTCTTGCAGAAGTGTTTTTACTACTTTTGAACATTGATTTATCAAGGTTTAACACATTGTTTAAATGGCTAGGGTGTAATTGACAGAAGAACGTTGCTCTATCCCCCTCTTGTTGAACGCCAAACAGGGAAGCAGCAACTACCATTTTTTACGTCTTTTGGTATGACGCGGTCGGGGCTCGAACCCACGACCTCCCGATTATGAGGCGGACCCTCTATCCACTGAGCCAACACATCGGTATAGGAGAAATGTACCTTTTCAAGCCAATTCTAAAAAATACATTCTTACATTATATTACACTTGTAATTACGTGCATAAAGTTTTCAGTCTTGCAGAAGTGTTTTTACTACTTTTGAACATTGATTTATCAAGGTTTAACACATTGTTTAAATGGCTAGGGTGTAATTGACACAAGTAGGCTAGAGAACTTCCTTCTATTTGAAACTAAACAACCCTATTATGTAATGTCACCAAAGCGCCACAAACCAAGTGTAAATTCATACTTTACAATACACATGCATCATAGAAATGCATCAGTTACCATTACTAAGAATGTGATATTATAGAATTAGTTGATCTTCAAATAAAAATAAAATATGCGACAATTTTAAGCAAAATTGAAATTACGGGCCTGTCACCAGTTCAAAGGCATTACTGCAATCCTTTGGTAATAATTATCCCATAATAGCATTGGCAGGGATTCCAGCATTTCAAGAGAACAAAATTCCCTGATTTTTCCCTGATTTTTTTCTGATGAAATCTAAAAATTCCCAGATAATTATTTAACCCCATTTACAGTTTCGCATGTTGTCTTTGTTGTCGTCGTGAACCATTTCAGTATAAAACACTAGTCTGACTACCGAACTTTTGATTTTGGGGCCAATCAAAATTCCCTGACTTTTCCCTCACTATGAAGCATTTTTAGTAAATTCCCTGACATTTCCCTGACTAGAAAAAAGTAAAATAATTTTCCCTGATTTTCCTGATGGGCTGGGAACCCTGATTGGGGTAGTTAACCACTAATAAGATTTCTATAAAACATACACACATTATAATATTGACTTTGGGGGACACCGGGAGAGGACGTCCCTATAACCTATTCCAACTAAAGATAATAATCCTTGTAAGTATCAATGTAAAGAGAGACGTAGTCAATATTTTACAGCCCCTGAATACTACCCCAATCAGGGTCCCAGCCCATCAGGGAAATCAGGGAAAATTATTTTACTTTTTTCTAGTCAGGGAATTCCCTGACATTTCCCTGACTAGAAAAAAGTAAAATAATTTTCCCTGATTTCCCTGATGGGCTGGGAACCCTGATTGGGGTAGTTTACCACTAATAAGATTTCTATAAAACATACATACATTATAATATTGACTTTGGGGGGCACCGGGAGAGGACGTTCCCATAACCTATTCCAACTAAAGATAGTAATCCTTGTAAGTATCAATGTAAAGAGAAACGTAGTCAATATTTTACAGCCCGACTATGATACTTGCAGGCTACCTAAAGCATAATTGTGATGATTGGGTAAGCAAAAAAGAAAAAAAGAGAAAAAAGAAGATATAAATATAAACAGATTCTGTCATCTGTCAAGGGAAAATGGGCAAATTTGCTAAAAGGAGGGTGAAAGAGAATGTGAATTCAGAAGGAATATATAAATGATACTATATGTTAGAATATTATGAATAACTCATGGAAAAGAGATAACTCTCAATGTTATATTGCAAGGTCAAGGTGATTTGTGTGTATATGAGATAATAATGATCAAGTAATAGATGACCTCCCTCATTGAAATCTTACTTTCCATTCCTAATCTTCCCAATCAAGCTCACTTTAAAATTGATGCGTGCAAATATTAAAATGACATAATCCAAGCAGGTTTTATAAAATTCCAGGCAATACAATGAATATGGCATAACAAAAGTCCTCAGTTTCCCTCACAAAAGTCTTATCTCCCTATCTCTTCTTTTTTTCATGAAGCAAATGTATGAACAACCCAACAGTAGAAAAGAAACATTTAAAAAATTCATTGAAAAATTGTTGCCCCTGTAACTGTCTCAAGAGCAAAGGTAAGAACAACTCAAAATGTATTCTAGCAAGAACCATGTTTAAAAGTCTTATTCTCATACACGGTGTACATTTGATCCTGAAAGTAATATACTTAACCCTACTGTATTATGATTGTACAGGCCTCTCTCTATGCATGCATTACAAAATACTTAAGACCAAGCCATTTATATTGTTATAATAAAATCTTGTTATACTTTATAGGCACATGGACATGTGAACATGGTTAAATATTGGACCGGAAGAACTGACTTGCTAAACAAAATCTTGCATCCATGCTTGTTATAACAGGAGTAGACTTTAACCCATTTGGTTTAATAACAATTTGGTCTAATTTTCATTTGGTCTAAATCTCACTTGGTCAAATTGACAATTCATCTATTAGCCAAATGGTCTCAAATACCATACGAATCATTGGTCCATTACAAGTTTGTTACATGAATTAAAAAAAAAAAATAAAAAAAAAATGATGTAAGAGTAGGAGGAAACTCGTTAGAAGGGGAAGATATTCACTCCAAATTCATCCCAATTTCCAGTTTCATGAGGCAATTACCTGTCAGGTCGTAAATGTATAAAAAATGGGAAAAAGGACATTAGATGCAATCAAAGTGGGTTTAGACCAATTGGTAATTTACTGACTATACTAGATCACAAAGTCTTATTTACTGTACTGGAGCAAATAATAATTACACCTCAGGTAGCAAAGGAATTTCCAAAAGGTGACTGCCAATAATTATGAGCATAACATGTGGAAACTTGAATATGACACCCATCAGGTAAAAATGTATGGTTTATGAAGTGCATCTTAAATAAAAATTTATATTTCAGTAAAAGTGTACAAGGTACTGCAGCATCTTTTGAGGTAGAACTGGAATACACAATAAAAATTACAAACTTTTGGCTGCTCCTCAGGAAAATCCTTCTTCTTCTTTTCAGGTCATTACCTCCTATTATATTACACCAGTCCAATGTTGGACACAGGACTTTGCTCTAGAGTTAAACCCTTTCGTATCTTCAAGGATACATGGTTCAATGAAGCTGGGGGGGGGGGGGGGTGTTTCATAAATATTTAAAATCGATTTTAATATTTAAAATCAATTTTAAAATTCTAAATCTTAAAATCGATTTTATATATTGATGAAACACCCCCTGAGGTAGAACTTTCATCAGAATTAGAATAATCACACAGTTGAACAGAGGGTGACTCCTGAAGTATGTAACTCTTATTTGCTTCTCAGGAATAACCTGAGAGAATATATTGTCTTATACTTAAAGAAGTATATACATATGATTATTGAAATGTCTTGAATCAAATTCATTTCATCTAATACAGCGTAAAAGACAAAACCTGAATAATTAAACAGATTATAGTTATCATTACGATTGCTATTATTAGATGAAGACTAGGTGATCCCTGAAGGATACCAACCCTTGGTCGCTTCTCAGGAACATCACATGGAACTCTTGACTGGGCGTTGAGAGTTCTCCCCATTAAACTCTGAGATCTACAACTACTACTTCCTACAGTTTGGGGTGATTGCTGACCATGACCTGATCTATTGCGAAGGCCACTAGCCTGACGAAGAACAGGGTCTTCACTTCTACCAGGACTGGTTATAGGCAAGAAGGCCAACTTGTCAACTGATTGTAAAAGATGATGGACAGAAGATGGCATACTAGTGCTGGAATCTGATCCCTGGTGAGGTAACGGTTGAGGACAGGAATGCTGTTGGCTTACAGTCGATTGTGGAACATGCAAAGGGCAGGATAGCATAGAATGTGTGGGTTGAAATGACTCAGGTCTATCACCAACTTGGGCTGGAAGTGATGAAAGTTGGGAACATTCCTGGCTTTCTGATGGATACAAGGAGGTATCCAGAAGATCTCTACAACCATTATCATCAGATCCTCCATCTTGGTTTCCAGCTTCTTGAACAGATGATGATTCTTCAATAATTGTTGGCTGATTTGGCAAAGTAGCTCCAGGATGCATGAGAATGGGAGTCAGACCTTCAGGTGTAGAATGCTGGACACTGGTATCATCATCAGGGGAAGCAGGTGGGTGGTGTAGTTCAGGATCTCTTAATCCATGAAGAGGGTTTGATGAGGGACGTTGTGGAAAGTAATTCAGATGCTCTTCAACATATTTTTCTATGTCTTTTTTTTTTTGAGCTTCCCATTTCAAATAGGATCTTACCCTGTACAGGAAGTTGAAAAAATGATCACTAGGTTAGATAAGTAGCAGAAGAAGCAGGTATATATGATACTTAATGTTCAAGAAAAACATGTATTTTTAATAGTTTCCTTCTATCATGATATAAAAAGAGTGTGCACTTTTATATGTTTGTAATTGTTGTTAGTGTAGGAAAGCAAGAGTGAAAGCTAAAGCCTTATGACAATTAATGATCAATACCAAAAATTATCATGGCTAAAAAAAATCCACAAAAACAAAAACAATATGTATTCTTTGATTTTTCACTAATTTAATAGATGTAATAGATATCCATAAATCATTAAGGTTATTCAAATTCAGTGAACTTTATTTCTTTTCATTTTTCGCTGATTCTTTGAGATCTCAAAAATTCATTAAATATTGCACATTTGGGACTGGAACCAAGAAGAAAAAAAATCACAAAAATGCAAATTACACAGGGTTTCTTTGATATTTTTTCTTACAAATTTTGCTAAAATGAAGGAGAGATATACTCTTCTATATTCCAAAGGCCACGATATATTTAGCTAATTAGAAAAGGGTGAAATAATTTCTGTCATGTCCTTTAGGCTTCATTTTTTAGGTCAATTCCAAACCATTTAAAAGCTTGTCATTATTATTCAATTGTTACCGTAACTACAATTTAAAAACCAAACTAAGACATTTCCATTGCAGAATTTACAGAAATTTCAAACTGCACACTGGACGTAAAAACAGCTCCCTCTTCAAGTCATGTCCGTTGCGCTCACAGGGACTGAATATAAATTTTCTCTTCATCCATCGGTGAAATGTGCTTCATAAAATGAATGAAATAGATCTGAGAAATGTTTATTTTGTTTCAAGAGGTTCTAAAATCCAACTTTTTGACTGACTGTCATGTCAGTTATGCTGGAATTGACCATGATTATACAAAAAGGCAAGCTATGGCATTGTCATCTGTATGATGCATTTTAGAAATTGTTATCACAGAATATTCACAATTTTTGCTCATCTTTGTAATGAAGATCAAAAACCTCATCATTATTTGAGAAATGTCGACTTTTAGGCTTTTTTCCCTTTTTTCAAACTTTTAGACTTTCTTTTAACCACACAATTTGTTGATTCAGGCAGCCTAGTAATAATTTGATACTATAATATAATTCTTCATGGAGTAGGAGCCCATGCAACTCAAAATTACTCATAAATCCCTCCATAGATTTGAAAAAATTAAACACATGATCATATTGCACAATCAGGGTGCACAACTGTTGTACAGGTCCAAATTAGAAAAAATGACTTGAAAATGCTTTTTTTTGTTTATTGATATTGTTCATGATATGAACTACAAAATACAAGACTAAAGTTGAAAAAATACTAATTAAGTTATGCTAATTAGCAATTTAACGGACCGGCTGCCAATATTACACATAGGAAGGCATATATTAAACAAAAAAAATTTGTATTAAAAAAAATAACTGTTGGACAATTCTGAAATTTTGCAGGAAACAATCGTCACATGTATGTTCTCAGCCATAGCAATGATCAATAAAAGAATTATCAGGAGTGGTCTCCTATCCTTACAATAAATGACAAGAAAATAAGACAATTTTCATGTATTACTTTACATACGTATTAAACTACTTTTTATTCAATGCATATATTTCTGTTTGATGAAGTACATTCCAACCAAAATTCAGAGAGCACTTAAAGATATATCTGAATTGCTTCAATTCAAAATTTCATTTAATTCTTTACCAGTACTTTCGAAAAATATGATAATTTCTTTCAAATTATTTCTAAATTCCATATTTCTTTGAAAACCTTCTGCGTTTTGCCCAAATGCAAGTGTAATGTGGGTTTCACATATTAGCTGGCTTATCAAAGATTATTAAGGCTATGGACAGGTGTACAGTATTACAGAATTTCATGATTAAAACAGTTAAAAATCCAGAAATTCTTACAACAAAAAACACCCCCATAAAAAAAGAAAACTTACGTGTTCATCACTTCATTCTTAATTCATGATCTTGACCTTTACTAAGATAAAGTAAGAACACGCAAAATGACTAATTTTTATTAAGATTTGGTAAAATAAAAAAAATATACTTCCCATCACCAAATTCTAGAAATTTTCACAGAAACTGATAGAGTATGCCTTTGTAATAAGAGAAAAATCAACCCAATATAATGGAAAGGAATGTAATATGTTTATATGATATATTGTGAAAATTACCCCACAGTGGAAGCAACAAAATCTCAGCGGACTAATTTTTTAAGAAATCTCAAATAGTCCACAGCATTGAAAAATGTTGTCTTTCGACCAGATCAATGGATACCATTGTGTAAGAGTGGACTTTGCCCTACTTTATGGCAAAAAAAATATATCTGTCTGACCTTGCATGACATTGACACATTAGTTGAAAGGTCAGAAATCACTGAGTGAGCAGGTTACACAGCATACATCAGATCCCTAAGGCATATAACCTTTTTTTCCTGTGGACATATTTCAACACTGGTACCATTGGAATGCCAGTGAAAACAAAGCAGACCATATATAACACATGAGGTAGTCCCAATTTCAGACCAGAATCGCATTTCAAGTGATATTTTTTAACTTGTTATTTCTTGGGTTACACGCAAAATTGGCCGTTTATCTGTGACATTAACATTTAATTAATGGACCACTTAAGAAAATGTAAAACATGACCAAAAATCAGGATATTGGAATAATGAAGGGTGATGTTGTGAATACAACGAGTGAAATCTCAAAGGCAATTGGTTAAAGGTTTGAGCAATTTACAACAGTTTTTAATGCCTGAAAAAACAGATTGTGCACCCTGATTTTGCTTATTGATCACATGTTCATGTAAATGTATTATCTGCAAATTTTTATTTTTCAGAGAAGAATCATAATTCACAATGTCATTAATCATAATTTCACTTTATTCTGTTAATTTGACAGAAAACATACTGGTTCCTGTTTAAAACCAATCTATTTATTAAAATCATATTGTACTGACCTGGGAAGGTTTGAAAGATCATGCATGAATGATTCCAGGACTTTCATGAGAGTTCATTGAAATGGAAGTTCCTTTAGTGATTTGAGGAAGCAATCCTGTAACAACAAATAAAGCAAGTTACCAACAGTACTACATGCATTGTAAGGTCCATGTAGAAATATACAGGGCATGATCCCTAACAAAATTATACACTTTTGAAAGGCTGCCAAAAAAAAAAAATATGGCTCTGGGATAAGGTCTATACAGTGCGTCCCAGATAAAAGTAAACCCAACTTGAGAGCCTCATATCAAATTGTATCACTTAAGTGTCATTTTTTAAGCATATCAAGAGTGACTAATATTCTATCAAATGACATCAAAATCATACCTTAAGCACCACACCTAATGCCTGTCGATGGAACAATCGCCTTTTATTTCGAGTAGATACTATCTTAGTTATAACAAGAATTGAATCATTGATGCAAGGCCTTTATTTAGAGTAAAGGCAACTGCGTGATCGTCATGTATTATAGTTTACATAGGTAAAGTATATAAGGGCAGTCACTTGCATAAGTACGCGGTTGACCACACATGAGCTATTTCTATACCCACACAGGTTGACGTTTATCACAATCAGTCGCACCATCGAAGTTGTGCCCTTAATGTCAAGGATGACTGACCATGTGAGTTCTAAAAAGATTGGTCAAAAAGCAAAATGTTCCAAGTTTATTCAGAAGCAATCGTAGGCTTCTGTCAATTCATTCTTTATGTGAGGTCAGACCTACCTAAGTCCATTCGTAAGGGACATTGGATTTTTTGGTCTACGGTTATTGAATATACAAAGGGCTGCTTCTCCTCCAACTTGAACATTTGAATTTTGACGCTTGTTTTTAAAGCCAAGTGCTCAGCAATCCATCAAACACAGATAAGTTTTGTAACATTGATAGAAAATGAGTTACTCTTATCATGACAATAAATATAATAATATCTTACATAAGCTCTAAAATTATATAAGTCTCTCAAAGTTGGGTTTACTTTTTCTGACGCACTGTATAGAAAGCTCACATCCTAAATATTACTTTGACACATAAAATTAAAAATAATTCATGTTACTGTCCACTTCTGTCAAGGACATGAAAATAATGGCTGCCGAATATACATGTATGGCGGCCATAAGCATAACCCTAAAAAATTATACAATTTTGAAACAGCTGCCAAAAAAAACAGTTCTTTGGTTAGAGCTTTACTGTAGAAAGCTCATGTATCCTCACTATTACTGATGCAAAAATCTGAAATAATTCATGTTTGAGTAAGCACTGTCCACTTTTGTCAGCTGATTTATGCCATTATTAATTATGGCCTATGCCGCCCATATGTGAATATCCTTGAGGCAGCCTTATTTTCATTCTTTACAAAATCATTTTCAGACTTTTCATGTCATAATGATGTTTAGGATATGAGCTATTTCAAAACATGAACCTTTCACAAGAACCCAACATCTTTTATTTGGCAGGCCACTTCAAAAGTGTAGTTTTTTTTTTATGGGGGATGTACTTTCTGATCACAATCAAAATGCTTATGATACATGTAATTATAATTTCTGGTCTTACTAGTATATCACATCACATACATGTACATATTACTGCATCAATGGAAATATTTGTTGGTACATTAATTTTCGCATATTTTGTGCAAGAGCAGCAGCGTGCGAATTAAAAAACCAGTGAATATAGGGCATGATTTCTTATGCATGTATTGAATAGGTTAAATTGCAAGCTTACAAAACATGCAGCCGAATATTTAAGAAACTTGTGAACAGTTTTGAGGCTGCTCGAGATGAAAAATTGATCACCGAAATAACAGTGAATACATACATCACATTTCTATGAGCATGCTTCCATAAAGTTTGAAAAAGGCATTGGCCCGCACATATGTATATATCACTACATTAGTTGTGATGTGCCATGTATGAAGCACGCTGTACATGTAGGTGATCTAAATGGAATAATTGCACAGTTCTACACTCCGCTTGATAGCTATGTATTAAACTATTTTGTTTAATCCCTGCACTGGCACTTATGTCCTTGAGCAAGGCAACACATGCTCACCACACCCAGGGGTAAAAAATGGTACCCATAGGAAGCAAATGCCGTTGTGTTTTACTAGCATGATTAAGCGCACGAACAAGCCCAGCTGGATGCTGGGAGTAAAGAATGTGCACTGTAAATGGGGATCGCAAATGATCCACCCTATAAATCTGTCCTCTCAAGGTATAAATCCGCTACTATAAATTTTGATTAGAAAATGCCATATATTATCCCAGTACATGTACATTTTGGATTACTCTCCTAACCAGCCATATCACTTAAAATGGATGGGTGACGGTCCTAATATGGCTGGAAATCTGACTGCACCCTTTTTTTTAATACACACTGTGCTAATATGCAAAATAAATTCCTCACTGAAAAAGATCCATCCTAATCCATTACCCAATATGCAATTAAAACTCTTGAATGCTTTTGTTTGTATGTACCATCTTAGAATCTGCCATGGCTTCCAATGTATAGAAGAACTGATTTAGGAAGCGTATTTCCTCCACTTTCAGCGTAGTCAGGCATGGCATATTACCCACTGCTAACGCTAGGTCACAATGTGCTGATGTAGAGATGTTCTTTTGAAAAATACTGAATTTGAAAGATTGAATCTGAGGGGAAAAAAAAAAATGGTCATCATATCTACATTTACATCTTATCTTTCCATATGTTCTTTTCATATGTAATCTGAGTCATATCCGATACTCTAGTCAGAGTATTGAATTGATATCAAGCTCAAATATGCAAATATTTCTATACTCAGAGACTGGATTATGAACGTCCAACACAGTAGGCGAGATTAGTTCTAGAAAACAAAATTAAACAGTTAAAACTTGCAAATCTACAATGTACATGTAGCTTGGCCATGTTTTAGGCTGGTGGCTGAGCAGCTATAGTTTTCATGACCTGCCTCTAAGAAATATATTTTTTATTTTTTTATTTAAAGGGATCTAAAAATCACTTTTCATACAATTTCAAAACTTGGCAGGCCCAAATGTTGAATGCTTAAAATTTAAAGATTAATCTTTTGTAGTTTTAATTCTCCTGTATCAATCTTTATGACAAGGCCACTGGACATGAGATAAGAAAATCTGCTGGATTTTGTCTCAACAACAATACAAGAGTTGGAGATGCTCCAACAACTTGAATGAGATCCTATTGGATGGACAAGACCAACCATAAGATCAATAAACAACTTTATTAACAGACATTAGACACTAAACATCACCCAACAGCACATGCAACATACTGGCTCATGTACAGATTTTTTTTTAAAGATTCCTCTTCACAACCATTTATTGCAGTCATTACTGCATGAAAGAATGAAAACCTTGAATGATTTAAATTATTAAACCTTGATATATGGGTGTCTTTAATCACCTGGAAATGATTAGTGGTAACCATGATTCATTTGGCTTTGTAAAAAATTCACAGTACGCAACAGGTTTACCAAATAAGATAACTTTGACAGACGGTCCGCTGTTGATATGTGAATATTATGTCTTCAAACTTTCACAGTACAGTCAGACATCACTTACCAGGCCATGTTAGGACCACTGCCTATCTCTGTAGTTGACAGCAGGTTATGAGATTAATATACACGTAGTGGGGTACCATTTCTATCAAAATCTATAGGGCCTTAGGTGCCGAGGAAGATTCAAAGGTACAGTTTCTTTAAGTATTTATAGGGAGAAATATTTTAACTCATCAATGTCTTTCTGTGAGTAAGGAGCTCAATGAAACAGAAAAGTGAGGTTTTTAGACGAATTCATTCATGTGTCTCTAGAAATAGCACTGCAGTCTATGGACAAAAAATAATCTAGTATTTTCAGTCACTTGCACTTTTTTAATACTTATTTTAAAGAATGTAATGAAGCTATGGAAATTAAATTTTCAGGGTTTCATCCTGACACATTATCAAATGAACTGACGTCATGTAAGGCCCCC